>VMOF01000001.1:13187346-13546016 GCA_011764245.1 Trialeurodes vaporariorum | reverse complement strand
CTAAAAACAAATAGTCTTGAAATAGAAAAACAATAATTTGAGAACCTCTCCCAGTTGTCTGCAATACAATTTGAAAAGCTATCCAGGCTGTCGTCTTCAGATATCCTTGAGACCATGTCAAGATCATCTGTGCGGATCACTAGAAGATCCGAAACAGGCGGACATTTGAAGGTAAAATGCAGAACTTCTAGACTATCTAGTCAATTGCCTTAGATCAGCTCAAGATGCTCGTAAGACCGGAAATGTTTACTGGGTGAATATTCTTTAGGATAGTATTAAGCGTGATGTAATCATCATGATTAACTTAGTCGTAGTGGGCCTAGTATCGAAACGAAATACCTTGAAAATATCTGCGCCATTTGCAATACTTTTTCTATTTCTAACTTTGTTAGCGGTGAGAAAGTAAAAATTTTACATTGGATTCGTCGAGGTGTTGTCGTTGGGCGATAAAACCTTGCCCCTTTTTTCCGAGCTTAACGACTCACTCTAGAAACGATTAACTTGGAAAAATAAAATTCAATTCTCTCCGAAATAAAATTGATCTCGTGGGAAAAGGGTCCACCACAAAAAAATACGAAAAAAGGGCGATTTTTTTTTTTTTTCACCCTCACGGCTCTTTTTCTCACCGTGTGCGAATGGGTCGATCAGAGATAATCCTCATATCATTTTTCACGGATAAAAAAAAAAAAACGGGGAGCTTCGCATTTGAAGTGCTGAAGTCTTGGTTGCCAGATCAGACCATTCATAGATTATAGTCAAGGTATACTCATTTTTACTTTCTCACACTAACGAAGTTAGAAATAGAGCGAAAGTATTACAATGACGCAGAGATTTTCAAGGTATTTTTTTGTTCGATACTCGGCTCACTACGACTGAGTAAATCATGATACTTACAAAATAATTGGCTCTCATCATGCTTAATACTATACTAAATAATATTCATCTATGAAGTTTCAATATTATTTAATCATATGTGGCTCAGAGGTGTAAATGCACAAACTTTCTGTGGCGTCTTTTTGTCTGTCTATAGCCATAAAACGTTAAACTCAGCATAACTTTTTGGCTATTTATCCATATGCATCTAAATTTTGCAAAGATGTTGGTTTTTATATTCCCCAGGGGGACTTCTTTTGTTTTTTTTTTCTTAAATTTTAATTTTAAGGTTAGTTATGGATGACAAATGGTTTCCATTAAAATCAAATATGAAATGGGTAAAAAAAGGAAAAATTTAAATATTTCAAAAATAGATTTTTGGATCGGATTAAAAATATCGTAAGGTGGGGGTGTCTAGGGGTCTCCTCCAGGATATTAAATGGGGGGTATTGGAGCCTCCCCCAGGATATTAAAGGGAGGTCTGGAGGTCACCCCCAGAATTTCAAAGGGAGGTCTGGGAGTCTCCCCCAGATCGATTCTTTTAAATGTTTTTAAGATGAATGAATATGCATATATCGCGATATTAACAAGACGCACCGAGCATCTGGCAACAGTGGTTAGAGTTCGAGTGAGCGGATTAAAAAAAAGTGATGCGGTGGGACAGAAAAATGAGGGGAGGGGAAGGGAGGTTGTAAAGGAGCAGAGGAAGGGAGCGAGGCTCGATAATCGAAAGGAAATAGGTCAATCAAATCGCAGTGCTCTCGAACAAACAATGAAGAGTAGAGAGAGAGAGAGAGAGGGGGGGAGGGGGAGGGATAGAGAGAGAGAGAGAAAGAGAGAGAGAGAGAGAGAGAGAGAAAAGAGAGAGAGAGGAGAGAGAAAGATAGAGTAGGAGGGAAAGAGGGAGAGAGATATAAAAAAAGAGAGAGAAAGAGAGAGAGAGAGAGAGAGAGAGAGAGAGAGAGAGAGAGGATAGAGAGAGAGAGAGAGAGAGATACAAAGGCGAAGAATATAGTGAATGAAAAGGTGTCGATTATGGTGCTCAGTTCGCGGTCCGCAGTGCCATACGTTCCCAATTGAGAACAGAAAGTGAGACACTGAATTGTTTCATATTATTGGCCAAAGACTATTCACTCCGAAAGTGGCACTAGCCATAGCTCGCTGAAGTTAAATTTTGTATAGCGCCTCCAATACGGGAGCAGACAACACCTGTAATACTGCGCAAGCATCATCAATATAAGCCTTCTTTCGCTCGGACCAATCAAAAAGGCAAAAAATGAATCTTCAAAAGAGTTGCCAATTATTTGGCTGTGATTGATGAGATAAAGTTATGTGCCTGTTGCGCGAACTTTCGCTGCAGTAATATGGCGCGTTGATTTCAAGGTAGAAATCTTTGAAAATAGCGATACGCTTATTGCGTTGAAAACTTTCAGGATACTCTCGCTAATAATTCTTAAGTAACTTAACTTTTAAAAGTCGTCCATTGTTACCGATCCTCTCTACTTTAAAGTTTAAACACTATATTTTCACTGAGGTACTCACATTGACGGAATCTACGCATTGATGCAAACATCATTCTAGTCGCAAAATGTTGGAGTTTCCATTTAAATACATAAAAAAATTGCTGTTCTTATGCTGCTTGGTTTTTCTGGTGTACAGAAGATTATGAATTAATGCGAAAATTCCATGTATCCAAACGTTACATACAACGTTCCGAAAGAATATCGATGTTCACATGCACGCTGTGATTTCATCTATGTACACTGAGATAATTGTTTTTTTAATCCAAGGTGTATTTCGTTTGTGTTAAAGAAAGTAAAGTAAAGAAAGGTAAAATATTGACGAAGGGAAATTCCTTTATCCCAAGGAAAATGTCTGCTGCAACAAGTAAAAGATTCCTTGTTGTGACAGTGGTTCTCCTTCATGCAATGAGAACTTTACTTCGCGCAAGGAAAACTGTCACTAGTAAACGTGTTTCAGTGTTTTTAAATTAATGATTTATCTCAGAGTAGTACGTCGGTGTTAATAAAGCAAAGTGGCGAGCGGGTTATTCAAAATGGATGATTCTCTAAAATATTTTTTTTATTCAATAGGTGGATTGTATTATCTACCTGATTCCCTTAGTTTATAATCGGGTTAGACGACTATATGGCCATTTCAGAATAAGATTCCATCTTCAGGTCTTGAGTAGAAAAAACACATATCGAAAAATTAAAACTTAAATAATAAATAATAGAGCACGAATGTGTTCATCGTCACGAGAATAAAAAATAAAAAATAATAAATAATAAATCATGAATAATATAATATTCTCGTGACGATGAACACATTCGTGCTCTATTATTTATTATTTAAGTTTTAATTTTTCGATATGTGTTTTTTCTACTCAAGACCTGAAGATTCTGAAATGGCCATAGTCGTCTAACCCGATTATAAACTAAGAAAATCAGGTATAATACAATCCACCCATTGAATCTAATTAAACCTGATCATGAAATTTACTCATTTATCATATTTTTTTTAGTTGACGAATGAATTTTGAAAATTGAAAAACCCTTGCAATAACGCCACGCCCGAATTTTAAAAAGTTTTACATCGTCTTTTAACACGGTATAAGAAAGACATGGTAGAATTTACCATCTGAATAGCTGATTTTGGAGTCTGCTATCAAGTTCGGTAAATGAAACGTACCTTCTGATGAAATGTACCAACAGGTTATCTTACTTTACCACTAGGTTTGTTGCATTTACTATACTTGATAGCAGACTCCAAAATCAGCTATGCAGATGGTAAATTCTACCAATCTTTTTATTTCCGTGAATGTCACTCCCAAGTCATTATAGTTCTCGTGATTTGATCTCTCATTGACAGTAAAAGCTACTCCAATTAGTTGGCATTTGTAAAACAATGTTACATCGAGCTCCTTCAATTACCGAGATAGGCAAAATGAACACCGCTGAGTACGAATAGTTAGCTATCTCCTATAAAAGCTCGAATATGTCTTTTGTCCTGTAATTTTAGTCCAGTTTTTCGTCCTTACAAAAAATCTCGTTTCGCTAAATACTCACTTTCGTTCGTTTACAGGTAAAATAAAAAAAAAAATAAAAAGGAATAGAATTTCGCCGAAAACAAATTACAATTCTATTCCTACTTGGTGACCTCGCGCAATTCGGATTTTTTACCTGACTGTGTTTTCCTGGTAATTTAGTACCTAATTTTGTAAAATGTTGAGTTTTGTTGATTTTGGTTTTTTGATTGATGATAATTGCTTTTTGTTGAGCTTTTTTTTCTTTCCAAAAGAGTTGCTGCGAAAGGCTTTCTGAATTGAATGAAGTGGTAAAATCTAATTGAATACGTTCTCTGGCATTGACATTTAATATTCATACGTTTTACCTGTAAACCAACGAACTCGAACAAAAATATGCATTGGACGAACCATTTTTTTTTTTTTTTTTTTTAGGACAAAAAATAATGGACTAAAATTACAAGACAAGAGACATACTCTGGATCTAAAAATATTTGGACTAAAAACTCATGGACGTCACCTAGCCGAGGACAAAAATAATTGAACCAATTACTGTCCCACAGGACGAATTATCAAGGACGAAATGTCACGGACGAATAAAAAAAGTAACAAAATAAAAAGAGGGCTGAAAAAAGCCAGGACGAAAAGTCTTGTAACCCATGATTACAACAATTTTTCGTCATATGTAAAGAAGCATTTTCGCTGTTTTAAGCGTGCCGTATATATACGGTACGCTTTTTGTTTTCATTTTCATATCTAATATATAGGTTGCATGCTTTGCTTATGGCAAAACCTTGGCGGGAAAGGTTTGAAAAATTAAAAACGTGTTTTCTTAAAACTGGTTTCATTAATCGTTAATTTATTGCTGCAATCCAGGAGGTCTCGGCGTCTATTTTCTTAAAATTGTAAAAGTTTTGGTATTCCTGTTTATTTCAATAAGTTATTAAGCGTCAAAGTCGAATTCCTTTGAACGAGAATTCCATACAGGTCCAGCAACCTAAGTCATTTGTGCCAACCTATGAGTCGAAATTCCAAGGCAGGAGGGGGGTGGAAACATCCTTCACAGAAACCCTCTTTGCCCCTCGGTTTTGGGCTCCACCGGTCACGAGATTTCTTCACGGTTCATTAAGCGGAGAGATTTGTGAATGTGTGGGAGAGAGAGGGTGTTAGAGAGGCTTTGTGTCTCGGATCTCGGAGGGTCTGAGGACTCATAAAAGTGTCAACATCAGTTTGACGACGGTATCGAAAAGAAGTGACGGCGAGGTATTGATGAAGAGCGGGGGGGGGGGGGGGGGGTATAGAAAAGAGAGGGGCTCATTCATATCCTTTAGTAGACCTGTTTAGTGATGACGTCACCATCAAAATAGGTTCCAAACAAATGCTCTATCTCGCTCACTCTCGTTGATTTACCTATAAGAAATCAGATCCAAATTTTCGAACGCATATTCATGCTAGTTAAAGCACAGTTTTCTCAAATTTTATTGCACCATTAGATTCCACGTACCTTAAAGTATTTTTCACTCTAACAGACTTCCTAAAAGATCACAAGCGAATTTACAATCACAGTTATACCGAAAGATGTTCTACGTTTTGTCCTCGTCTTACTCACGGTCTCTTATGGGAGTATCACCGCCATGACACTCAATCATTCTAACTTCTCTTCGTATCGAAGCTATTGTTCGAGGTATAACACATGTCGTGATGGTGCTGATGAGCCTATATCCTAGAATGTTGTGCTCATAAGAAACTGTGAGTGTGACAAGGACAAAACATAGGACTTTCTTCGATATAGCTGTGATTGTGCATTGTTGCGCGATGTGGTAGCGAGCTCACATTTTATCACTGAGAAAAAAGTGGCTGTTAAAACTGTAAGAATAGAACCATAGATGTGTTTCGTCTTATTTCAATCATAAGACCTATCGTTGCTATAGTCAGCGCTCTTGAATCTACACGAATACCGATTGTCTCTATAAAATTTCGATTATTTTTATGGGAAATAAAGCGCGGGAATATATATCATATCGGAAAATTCATTGAAACAATCGGAAATTTTTATAAGGGACGTGGAACCCAATGGTGTGATAAACACAACTGGTGCAAAGAACTTGTTGTTTACTAGCACTTGTATTTGAAAATTTGGATCGTATTTCATATGGGAAAACCCACGAGAGCGAGTGAGACGGAGCCTTTTTTTGGAACCAATTATTTTCATGACGTCACACTAAACAGGTCTTGGTCATTGGAAACATTTGAAATTCTGGGGGATCGGCAAATTGAAAACCCCTTAATGAGCGTCTATGCAATCAAGGGATTTTTGAGGAAATTTTGGGCGTTTGTTGAAAAAAAGGTTTTTAAAATCCAGAACAAAGGGAGGGGGTTAAAATTCGCATTAATAGCTCTAAAAAGTGAGAGGGGCTGTCGCGTGTCTTCCACCCCTGGACAGCCTCCTCCCTGCGGCTATGGAATTGACTCTGGAATAACTTATTTACCTATCCTAAAAAGTTTCTCGCGTGTACAGTATTTTTTACTGGAAGCCTCTTCAAATTTTGGAAATTATAGGTCCATATGAAACTTTGCTTTTCCAAAACGAAAAATGATATCGACCCACGGCAACAGAAAAAAAAATCATATTACAATGCGTTATAGGCTTAGTTTTAACTGTAAACTTTCGATACTTTTCAACAAAATAAATTGGGAGAGGGGGAATTAAAATCCACAAACGTCTTAAACCTCCACACCTACTATAATCTATACCCCTAGAATGCTTGACGTGTAAAGGGCACCTGAAATGGTTAGTTCTGTATATTAAAGGATTATTTTTTCATGAATTCGCAAGTGTTCCATTTATACATATTACATATCTACATCGTGACAATCGCAACAAGTGCTGACAGCACCTAAAACGGAAAAAAGAAGAAAAAAACTGTTTATTCTTTTGAATCACGGCTTTTCCGAATATGACACTTTTGACTTCAAAAGAACGCAACCTCATTTTTGATCCCTGAACAAGCCGTTTAAAAGGTGGAGGGATTTAGAAATATCTATTGTCTATAGTTTATGTGGGTAAAAAAGATCGAGCCTTATCAAATAATTTTCTCTTTTCAGCTTTCAATGGGTTTGTTGCAAACTTTTGCTACAGTGCTATAGAGTTTTGATTCTGATGTAAAATTGTCTGAAAATTAGATTGGCGGCATCAAATAGTCATAAAATCCACTAATAAACCCAAAAAACGCATTATAAAGAAAGCCAAAATTGCAGTCGTAAAGCCGAACAATCTGTGCACGCGCACGGCGAACATCAGAGATAGGTGACCCATTCTCCCCTTTTTCGTTAAGGGGGGGGGGGGGAGAGAGAAAATATCTCTACAGTCAAACTGTGATTTTAAAAATGTGCATGGTCAAGATGTTGTCTTTTGTGAAGGGGGCGGGGGGGGGGGGAGCAAAATATCAAGAATATAGGGTGTTTCAAAACTTAAGTGCCAAACTTATGGAGTGTATTTTTGGGGTCAACACATATATAAGGCTTTATTTTCCTACACGAATATGTGCTGCAAATGTCTCTCTTCTGACCTAGAGCCCTCCAAAGTTTGGAAAACAAAAATCAAAAAACGAACACAAAAAACAACGCCTTTGACTCATCTCCTTATAGATACATCTGATCTTTTATTTTTTTCATCATTTCTCACCAAATCAGCTCAATTGGACAGCACTTGTCACAAAAGAACTGAGTGACATTTTTGATAAAATTGAGTTATTGATTGATAGACCTAGCAATACTCAATCTCGAAGCAACAAGTGCTTCTTCTAATAACAACTATTTCCTCATTGAAGCCTCATTGAAGTCATTGTCCATGTGATGAAATAAAATGAGAACTTGGTTCCTTTTTCTTAAACCTTAATCCGAGTCACGTAAGGAACCAACTCCGACTTGGTTCCTTTTATAGAATTGGGAACGGACTTAAGTCCGGATTAACAGATTTTAAAATATCAACAGTGTAAACCAACTCTGCCGTTTGGTTTCTCTTAGAGATTCGTTTTTCGTGATTATGCCAAACAAAAAGAAGAAAGGAACCAAGTCACTTTAAACGATAAAAATTAAGTAGGTACCTTTCCTGCATAGGAAATTCCACTTTTCCGGTGTTGAAATGCAAAAACATAACACGGTAGTTGAATGAAATCAAAACGTAAGTAATTCCGCGTTTTTTGTTTAAATGCTAGCTCTTCAACTTTGGACTCAATTTTCTCGAGATCAGCTCCATGTCACATGGTTCCTCTTTGATGAATTATCATTGCTAGCAAAAGCATTAAAGCTGTTCAGACTTTAGTGGCACGCTTTTCCAACACCTGCGTGTTGGAATTTTCCCTGCTTGTTTTTTTTTTTTTTTTTTTGCAAGAATTATGTAACTATTCAACCGCATGCCGAGCAAAAGTTAGCATGAGCCCCATTCCTCAAGATTGCATTGTTACCAAATATTCGTAGTCGCAGTGATGGACGATTTAGAGATTTGGGAGTAATAGGGCTGTTGCACACTTTTGCTATAAGCGATTAGCGATTAGTCGATTCTAGCGTAAAAACCTCCAAAAATAACGACGACAGCACTAAAAACTTCCGAAATCTACTCCTAAACCCAATGAACGCTTTTATTTACGCGAGCGTAATGATGACTTAGGGCAATAATAATGGGAGATTATCCTATCCAGTTGCGGCTCGTGCAATTTGGCAACCATGCTAATTTTCCCTTTAAACCTATGCAAAAGTATCGATATCTTGGGGGGTGCTATTGCACCACCTAAATATCGATTGTTTTACATTGGTTTAAATGGAGAGGATACGTTGCTGCCAGATTGCACCCTCCGCCATTGATCCCATCTTATTTTCGTCACTCTCTCTATGCAACCAAGGATGATTCAGAGTGATGATCCACATCCGATGAATGGTACCGTGACACCTAGTGACACCGGTGTCAAATTAAATTCGTTTCTTATATTGGTCACTTCTTGATGGAGTTACAGTATTGTTAGTTCGGAATCTCCCATTATTACCTACTGCCCGGCCACCATTACGCTCGCGCAAATAAAAGCGTTTATTGAGTGTAAGAGTGGGTTTTGGAAGTTTTTAGTACTGCCATCGTCATTTGTGGAGGTTTTTCACACCAGAATCGACTATTAAATTGCTTATATCAAAAGTGTGCAACAGCCCCATCTGTCAGGAGGGTACAAGCAATGATGCAACTCATTTGAAGGTGTCAACGAATTACATTCGGCACCTTTAAATTCACTCGAACTGAGAGTGCATGGCTCCTGATACTGGGAAGCTATTCATCTGACAAAGAGGGCTCTAGTGTCTGTGCCACTCGTAGAACAAAGCGTTAGGTAGCGTTACATTTAACGTTGTGAAGCTTTGCATTGTTTGCCGGAATAAATACAGGGTGACTGATAAAAACTACAAATTTTGCACAAAATGGCTCATTTTTAATTTAATTTATTCTTTGAGTATTTTTTTTTCTCTCACTCTTCAGAGGAGAATGAAACGAGAAATAAATCGCAACCAAAAACAAGTAAATAAAATGATAAAATAGGAAAATGCACAAAAAAACGAATTACTCCGCCCGACCAACTACAATAGTGACATTTGTACAATCAAATTTTTTGGTTGTACTTTACTCAAAAAAGTAGGTACTCCAACCAATAATTATAAAACTCAATCATTCCGACATTGATTACATATTTTTCAAACCCACTTTATTTTCATGACATCGAAATTTCATCCGATCGAGTTCCTTCTTAGATGAAATCCCATCAGTTTTTCAAGCCGATTTCAAATCTTAAAAAATAAGTTTTACGCAAAAATGTGATGCACAAAATTTCGAGATTTCGGACTTATTCCATCTAGTGGATGCGTTTACCGGAAAAAATGGATGAAACGCGCGGCTCGTTTTAAAAGCGGAGCTCGAGCCTTCCTCGGCGATGTGTCGCCGAGACTGCTGCGTTTCCAGCGTTTGCTAAGCCACTACCTGGTCAGGGTCGCTCCGAAATGGAACAGAGTATAGGAACTGGTACGAATTATACTGGGTAAGTGCAACCAATAAAATTGGGTTTTCCGTACCGATTTGAGTTGGTACCCGGTGGGTCGGTGCTAATTTATTGGTACTGACAAGGGGAGGCTCAGAAATCGCCGCCTTCGATTTTGAAAATAATTGCACGAAAATGTAGCTAAAGTAAAACTATTAGACCCGTGTTTCTCACTTTTTGCCAATGGGCCTTCCTAAAACGTCAGGAAATTTTTGAAAGTTGCCGAAATTTACGTAAATATTCGGAACGCTCTCCGCTTGGGTTTTTACGTGAATTTCGGCAACTTTTAAAAAATTCCTGACGCTTTAGGAAGGCCCATTGGCATAAAGTGAGAAACACGGGTCTAATAGTTTTACTTAAGCTACATTTTCGTGCAATTGTTTTCAAAATCGTAGGCGGCGACTTCTGAGCCTCCCCTTGTGAGTACCAATTCATTGGTTGGAGTATCTAATTTCTCGGGTATATAAGCAGGACCAATAAGTTTGATTCCACGAATTCCACAATAATAGTAAGGTTTCCGGCGAGGGGACTTTGGGGAGAACTTTAGAACTATCAAAATACACACTTTACCACCCTTTGTCAATGTTGAAATATGACTTGTTTGAATCAACGAGCTATAGCTATGGAGAGGATTTTTGAGGCGTGATATTGAAACTTCGCGGAGGCAGCCATGGTCGAGATCTCTTATGGACGTTTTTCACACAGGCTCGATTTGCTTGCCTCACTTTTTTTTACCTTTAATTTTTTTTTTTTTAAAAAAAAGTGCCAAATACATCGAAATTGGTTATAAACGAAAGTGCGAGTGTTTTAGAGTGGCTGTCTGGACTCAGAAATCGATATAACTGTTTCTTCTGGAAGGATTTGCACGATAAAGAAACTGACTCATAACAGAAACATGCAAAATTTTCTTAACTGGATAGTTGTATTAAAATTTTGTGTCCAGATATACAGCCGTTCTTTAACTCTTGCACTTTCGTTTGAAACCATTTTCCACTAGATTAATTACAAGTTTATTAATTACACATAGATTAGTTACAATTTTTGATTATAAAAAAGGGTTATAAAGGTTATAAAAAAGAGGCACACAAACAAAATTTAGATCGCCCATGCTGGTACACTTTTTGAGATAGGACTTATAACATGTATCGGCCCTACGAGCAGCGTTATATACATGTTATGTAAAAAAGTTATAAAAAAGTGATTTATATAAAATCTACACAAATTTTATGTTAACCACAAAAGCATTAGAAATTTACATAAAATTTAAGTAATAAATATGTAAAAAAAATATAAAGATTAGGTAAATTTAACTTCACATTATTCATATAAAATTTACGTAAAAATCACACAATTTTCATTTGAAGATTACGTAAAAATGAAGTTTCTTGAAATCAAAAGATTTAAGTAAAATTTACATATAAATCACGTAAAAAATGGGTGAAGATTATATAATTTTTTTGTTTACTAAAATCATAATGTTTTTATAAACTTGTTTACAAAAATTTATCTTAAATAATAATTTAAAAAATGTCTAAAATAATTTATCGCTTCAGCTCGTTGGTTTGAATGGCAGTGGCGGCTCGTGCAATGTGGCAACAATGGACTCCCTCCATTTAAACGTATGTAAAATAATCGATTCTTTGGTGAGGCGCTGTGCCTCACCTAGAATCGATCTTTTAGCACAGATTTAAATGGCAAAACAGCACTGTTGCCAGATTGCACGAGCCGCTACTGTTGAATGGACATCTGAGTTACGTAGGGGAAAATATACTTTGAACATTCGATCTCTTAATCGTATTCGATTTCAATTCTGAATCAAATTGAATGTTGCGGGGCTGATACACCCTGTAGAGGGAGACATAAACCACGTTTTGGAGAAACAGAGGTAGCTAGCAAGTTTGAGCCTTGTTGAGTTGAGTGTGAATCAGTGTTGCCAAATGGTGGTGATAAATGCATTTAAATCAATGTAAAGTAGAATGAATTTTCATCCAAATCCGGCAACGACGGAGAGAGTGAAATTGAGACTGAGATGAGATAAAGTGCGCCTTCACACCCAGAACCACACTACACGCCACTCAGTCAGTGTGGCGAATCTCATGCCATGCCATGCCACACACTAGATCTAAGCTGCATTTTTCCGAACATCAGCCCTTTTCGGTTTTCTGCTTCAGAATCATTTCAAATTTGATAGTCTCTTACAGAAACCACCTATTTACTCATTTTAAGTGGGTACTTCACTTTGCAAATGAATTTTATGACCACCTTTATTCTTTTTTATATTATTATTGATTTTTTTTATTTTTCATATAAATTCAGGGGAAAATACCTCAAAAACCAACGATGGTAGGACTTACAACTCAAAAAATCCACTCCTAAACTCATAAAAGGATTATAAATGCGCGAGCTTAATGGTGGCATAGGGCAGTAATAATGGGAGATGCCTATCTTAATTTTTTTTTTTTTATTTCTATTTTATTTTTATTTTATTTTTTTTTTTATTTTTTTTTATTTTTTTCTATTTTTTTGTGTGTGTTTCCCACAAGAATCACCCTATGTAATGTATTTTTCGACTACAAAAACAATCGCATTTTTATTTTCAGTAATGTATTTCGTGTCCTAACCTCACCCATTGACTCGCTCCAATGTGCGCCGCGTCGTGTTATTACACGATTATTTCTCGTACTTGCAGTTTCTTGCAGCTAAAAATCATTGAGGCGGTTTTTCCAAGTTGTAATAAACACTGCTCGCTCAAAGTTCACATTAAAAGCGATTAAATAGCCTGTTGAAACTGTATTTTAATTTTTTTAAACCTTCAAATGTTAAATTTGAACAAAAACTATCACTACATTCTTCTCTATTTGCATGATTTTAAAGAACTATAGGTCGAAAATTATCTCCATGCAATGGTGAAAATGACTATTGAATCTGCGTTTGTTGAAAAAAAAATTAATACATCTTTTTAAGGCAAAATAAAACACGCAATTTTAGCGTCAAAATTTCAAACCGCCCCAAGAGCCCGCGACAATGGTGAGGTACAGTGCTGGCGCGAGGAAAAAAAGACCAATGTCAGAAAAGTTACATTTGGGTTTTAAAATACTACTTTTTGTCAAAAAGTTGAGGTTTTCTGCAGATTGACTTGACCCCCCATGTCCGAGCATAAGGGGCTTTTCGTCCAGTGTGCGCCGATCACTAGATCAGTCGATATTTTTCGTGGGTTTTAAGGAGTCAAATACAACGTTGCCAGATTGCAAGGTTGGGAAATTCAATCCACTATGTGCCGCGCGGTGCTTCGTTTAGTGATCTCGGCTTCGATGCTTCTATGTTTAGTCGCGTGAATTGGAGTCACGTTTCAGCGCCTGACTTTGACCTTCGCGTCCTCTTTAGACGCTTAAATTGAATCCTTCTTAAAAGTAGCTGAAATTTTGACGTTAGATGACTGGTGCGCGCCAACTATATGTATTTAGAATTATTTACGAATTGTAGAAGGTTCAACGTCAAATCTTTCAAAGACACTATAAAAAAATAAACTGTAGGCAACACCCTCTACCTCACATCAAATTCAATCTGGGGGATACCCCCAGACTCTCTTTTTCCATATTTAAAATATTTAAGTGTTTACCTTTTTTGACCCATTTTCCCATTGATTTTAATGGACACAATTTTTTATCTATAACTAACCTAAAAATTAAAATTTCAAAGAAACAAAAAAAGTTCCTCTGGGGAATGTTAAAAGCAACATATCTGCAAAATTTAGATACATATGGATCAATAGGTCAAAAGTTATGTTGAGTTTCACGTATTATGGCTATATAGACAGACAGACAAACAGACGGACAGACACAGCTACAGAAATTTTGTGCATTTACACCTCCAAGCCACATAATATGGTTAAATATAATGTTGAAACTTCATGGATGAGTATTCTTTAGGGTAGTATCAAGCATGATTAGAGCCAATTATTTTGTAATTATCATGATTTACTTAGTCGCAGTGGGCCAAAGTATCGAAACAAAATACCTTGAAAATCAATCTGCGCTATCGCAATACTTTCTCAGTTTTCTAACTTCGTTAGAGTGAGAAAGTTAAGAAGGTGCTGAATTTAACCATTTCATAGTTGGAAGTATGGACACCGCTTACAAACTGTTAGTTCGATTATATCACAGTACGGTTGAGGGCAAAAATGTCTTTGGTTGAGGGTCTAGTCGGACAAAGCCCAAGTAACCGCAACCGTTTGAATTCAAAGGTTCACTGAAAAAAGTAGAATGTGTCGTAGTCACAAATCTGGGTTCACCGGCCACAATTTGGATCAGTTTTTTTTGCGTAGGACACAATCAGATTGTGTCAACAACAAACTCTGATTGTGTCCCATGCAAAAGACTGATCCCAATTGTGGCCGGTAAACCCAGATTCGTGACTACGACATATCCTACTTTTTTCCGTGTTGAGCGTTGGAAAGTAGTGTGATTCTGCGTGAATCGTCAAGTTTCTTTTTATCCTCAACAGAGTATATATAGTGTATAGGATATTACCTACATAAACTTTTATTAAGCATTTGACAACAGATAAACCTTGCGAAAGTTCCATTAAAAGCGAGAAGAATTACCAGAGATGACTCTCTTATGAAGGCCATTATACGCAAGTAAATTGTTGAGCATGGATTTTTGATGCCAAAAAACCTAACATTGCACAGGCCCATAAATTTTAAAACGCCGCGGACGCACGCCCAGCCATCGTGACGCGCGCCCGGGCCTGTGTCTCAACTTCTTTGCGTAAGACTATGGGATGTAGACTTCCTGAGTTTGTTTGGTGTTGGAGCGTTGTAATGTGTGTGTTTATTGGGATCTAGTGCTGGAATTCAGGCCAAAAATAGATTCACGAGATAATCTATCGGTTATAATACGGCGCAGCGACGGCATCCAAAACGACTCTCAAATGGTCTGAATATCGGATTCTTTGCGGAAATTGAAAAAAAAAGAAGAAAAAAAAACTCCATCAAATGAAATCTACTTATTAAGGTGAGGGATAATCTGCGTCTGAAGTGAGATTCTGGCTCAATGCGCCACGAGTCATTTCTTGAGAATTTGATTTACTGACTTCTTTTTTTTTTCTTTTTTTTCTAAAAGCACTATTGGGGCTCTTGCAAACTTTTGCTATAAGCAAATAAATAGTCCAATTTTATGTACAGACCAACAAAAATCACGAAAATCACACTAAGAAAGTCTAAAATTCAGTAATAAACTCACATAACTGCTATAACGGCAAGATGGTAATGACGGTTTGACGCAAGTATCATGGGAGATTCCTGTCTATTATGTCACTTTCTCTACGGAAACACAGAGATATGTCTCAATTTAGATAGGAATCTCCCATGATACCTGCGTCCCTCCTCCATTAAGCCCGATTCTGAGAGTGAATTTCCTGATTTTTAATTGTACTCATCGTCATTTTTCTGGATTTATGCAAGAATCAACTCTTCAATTCCCTATAGCAAAAGTTTGCAAGAGCCCCATTGCAAGGCGACTCCCCGCACAGGAACTGTATAATTTTTTATTCGATTTTTCTAGCCAAATTTCAACGATATTGGTCCTAGATTGACGGAAACTACAAGCACCGACATTTTTGCAAAATATTAGACTACGTCTTAGGATAAAACTTCCCTACCTATATATAGCATAATTTTTTGCCAAAATTTCGGTCCTTGATGTATCCGTCAATCTAGGACCAATATCGTTCAAACTTGGCTCCAAAAATTGGTTTTAAAACCATGCATTTCCTTTAGGGACACCGCATTCAAACAATGATTTCAGAAAAAAAAAATTAAAGGTGAAATTTTCTAAAAGTGACTAAAGACGCTATCAACGTCACGATCAAGTTATTCGTTTTCGGAACTTGCTCTTTCGTTGAGGAGCGAAGACTGTTTCAAATAGTCATGAACATTTGCAAAATAATGTCACGTCAAGCGCCTTCAATTACCAGATTATGCAACGTGAACGCAGCAAAGTAGGAATAGTTAACTACCCTCAAAATTTGAGCTATTTATATCTTCGATTTCTTCTGGTAACCTGAACTAAACCGTATAGTAAAAGGGTTAATGCAGGGAGAAAAGTTTCTGGTTGAAATTGTGACACGTCTAATTAATAATGGGGTAAAAAGAAATTCCTTTTAAAATAATGAGAATTCTTATTGATCAAACGATTCTTTCTTGTGATTCTTCTGAATCATCAGAACGTTCAATTCGACCAATGATAATTCTCGTTGAATCAATAAGAAGTCTTACTATTCTAAAAGGAATTTCTTTCTACCCAAATTTCTTGATACGTTCCGTAATTTCAATCAGAAATTTTTCTCCGTGCAAGCGGATTAGCGATTACGTTAAATTAATGGCGGATCCAGCAATCTGGTACCTATGCAGTCTTCACATTTGAATGAATGCAAAACAATCGATTAGAAATAAGGGCATGGTCTCTTCAAGAATCGATTGTTTCTCATACGTTCAAATGAGAAGAATGCGTGATTGTCAAATTACTCGATTAGCCCATGCGACGACTTCGCATGAACATTGAGAACTGTCAGACGCCATGTAATAATAATGTGATAGAGATCGTCTCAGAAGTGTAGGCACCTAGACCAAAGATTACTTATACATGCAGATATGGTATAAGTCCGAATTTTGTTTAGTTGACTCCGGACCCGGCCTTGATACAACCGGGCATACAGAGGGGATCATAAATATTATAGAATTTTGGCTTACAAATATTTTCTCATGTTCGTCTATTACAAAACTGTTCCATGTTACACTGTTTACTGTTCCATATTTGTTCTAGTTCCGTGAATAAACACAGGAAAGAAAATTGGGAAAAGTTTAATCTTTTCGAGCCAGAATTCTGTAATCTTTATAATCCTCTCTGTATACCCGGTTGTATCACGGCAGGCGTTTTATCCAGTTTTCATTTAACGCGGGCGAGACGGCTTGTGCCATATATGTATGTATAAGTAATCTTTGATCTAGACCGATAATCTTCGGAATTTGTCAACATTATTTCTCATGTTCCACAGTGAAAATTAATGGAAATGATTTTAAAAGTTGGCTTTTTATTGAGGCACGCTTAAAAATCAAACGTTTGAAGTCGTCGGAGGCAATAAGTTTTGTTTTGATTTGAAGGAATAAAAATTGAAAATTCCCCGAAGATTATGGTCTAGGAACGCTAGAACTTTTGAAAGGAGCTCTAGACGCAGAGATGGAACGTTACAGATGCGGAATATTATCATTTTGTAGGTCTTAGAAATCACGCGAATCTATAGCCACGGTGCGGCGGAGCGCGTCAGTTGGCGGTAAATTTTATGTCTTAATCGCTACCATTAGAACGTTCGATCAAATTGAAAACATCGATTTTATAGTTTCTTTCTCCACCTCGCGCACACTGACTAATGGTTTCCCAATGTTTACCCTCTTGCCTTTCCCTCCTCACAGACCGTAATAGGTATTTGCATTGTTAAAGCAAGACCCGATACCCCGTTAATTGATTTTTGAAGTGCTTGTTTGTCACAGGGTGTACCCTACTCAGTACTCACTTTTCTTATCCCACTTTTCTCATAGTGAAAGTACTGTTTTTATTCGGAGAAGAAGCAGATGCAAATTGGATATTGATAAAATGTATCCGTCTTTTTATGCAATATTTACAACCCAAAAGACAACTTCAAACGAAGCACCCGACACTTCCGATAGGCGGGTTATTTATTACACTGAAATAATTATTTTTTTCATTCAAGGTATATTTCGTTTGTGTTAAAGAAACTGTGCAGCGAAATATTGACAAAGAGGGAATTCATTTCACCCAAGAAAATGTCTGGACCCCCCTCAATTACTTTCTCACTCTAGCTAACGAAGTTGGAAATTTAGAAACTATTGCGATTACGCAGATGTCTGTCTGTCTATATCCCAGCATAACTTATGAACCAATCTTCCATATGCATCAACATTTTGCAGAGAAGTTGCTTTTAACATTCCTTAGAGGGACTTTTTTTTGAATTTCGACATTTTATATTTTAAACTTGTTACGGAGGTTATTAGGTTTCCATTAAAATCAATGGGAAAATAGGTAAAGTGGGTGACATAGGAAAAACTTGGAATATTTCAAATATAGCTGTTTAAATTTTGATTAAAATTTGCGAAAACTTTCTGCAACCAGCCTATACTGTGAAACTGACTGCTACAAGTAAAAGATTCCTTATTGTGACAAAGATTCTCCTTCATGCAATCAGAACTTTACTTCGCGCAAGGAAGAACTGTCTCAAGTAAACGTGTTTTCTTGTTTTTAAAGATGTGATTTCTCTCAGTGTAGTGTCAATGCGCAGCACTAACATTAAGTAGAAGCCTATGATGGTCAGTGGGCTCGAAAGAGGTGCGAGAGGGAGGGGGAGGGGGGGGGGGGGCTCGAAAAAAATTATGAATTTTCCTTTTTTTGAGCCCCTCATTTTTCTTAAGCCCCTCTCCATTTAAAATTGGGGGGGGCTCAAAATGTTACGACCTTTGTTTTTCCTTTTTTTGAGCTCTTAATTTTCAAAAAAATTGGAAAGAGGCCTAACCACTGATCACCACTAATCTAACCTAGGCAAAAGTTTCTTAAAACGATTACCGTGAAAAGAAACCCACAACATCACAATATTTTAACTCACAATTAGATTCCTACCATTGGAGTTGTTTATCAAACTCAAATGCCAGAATAATATTGATATCTGTCTTCATAAGAGCTCATGTATAAAAGATCTCATGGATTTTCTCGCCATTGAAAAATCAGGATGCTCTCAAGATCTGTAGAGATTTTGAAGGCAATATAAGGAGGAGCCGACCCATTAGGGTGGCGGCTCGATCAATTCAGGAGAAAATGTTTTCCCTCCGTTTGAATCTATGCCTAACAATCGATTAGCTCTATTGTCAAATCGGCTCTTTTACAAAGAATAAAATGGAGAGAAAAGAATGTTGCCAAATTGAACTATCTTTTCTTTTCGACCTAAATGCTCCATTAAAATAAATAAATAAAAGAAAAATATAATTAAAATAAAAAATAATAATAATAATGATAATAGATTTTGTTTTTCCTCAGCTCGTCACGAACTCTCATTTAGTATAATTTTGATTCTTACCGGAATCCTATTTTAATTTTCCTTTCGGTGTTGAGCTGCTTACAAAGTACAAGGTATAGGTGAATGATCCTTCATCTCCTGGATTGTTTCGGATTTTTCAAGTCCTTTTGACGCGAAAGAGGGGTGCCGGGTACAGGTCGGTCGACGCCCGGTGGGTAGTTGTAACCGCTAAAGCTACCAAAATTCAGGATGATCTAATCAAATAAAATCGTCATCCAATAGCTTTTAATGCTTGGTTCAAATGATTTCACCCCTTTGAGTTCAAAAAGGGGGGGGGCTAAAACCACCCAGACAGTTTTTTTTAAATTATTATTATTATTATTATTTTTTTTTTATTTTATTTTTTTTTGTAAAAAATATCACGCTTAATGTAATTAAATGTTGAGATTTAATATTCAAGATGATATTTGCTTTTGGCACGACCAGCGGTGAGCCGTCCATGTTACCTTTGACACCTATACTGCCGTGCTAAGGAAGAACGCCGTATCTCCACTGCACATGAAATCGAGTAAAACGCGTTCAAAGTTATAGGCATGGCCCTCCCAACCGGTTTCGATATTGGCACGTTTTTGTGCATAAATCGATTATATGTATCTTCACTTGATTTTTGATCATTGTAAAAGGGTGCCGAGTCAAATATTTTTGCTCCAAACAACAAAAGATCGAAGGAAGGATGGACATACGGCTTTTCCCCCGTCTAGCGGGGCATGCATTGTTGTGTAAAGGGTCGCCGAGGAAGAGCCCGATACACAGGTAGAACGCCGCATCTCCACTCCGCTCGGCTGGAGATACTGCATTCTGCCCGTGTACCTGGCGCTTACGGCGTTTTTCCTGAGTAAAGGTACTGTTTTCAGCGTACTTACGGCAGAGAGCCCCTCTATATCTCAGCAACTAATGGAGATAAGTGAATTCTGATTTCACCACGTGAAAGTGCATGTCAAAAATAGTAGATTTCCGTGTCTAACTCAATTTTTTTATTTTTGGCCTTTACGGCGTTCTTCCTTAGCACGGCAGTATAAGGTAACAGTACGATTTTCCCTCATTTTTCGCTTTCATAATCTCGTAATAAACTTATCGAGATGTGCAAAAATTATCGTCCTCCAACCGAAAAAGCGCGGTGAAGATTATCCGAAATAGAAAGAGAAGTGCTAGACGTGCGCGTAAATGCAGCGTGTTACCTTTATTGTCTTAGGTGTCAAGCACCACAAACACACGCATAGCGGCTCCAGACACAAAATAAATATCACCAGCCGCAGCGCAGGCCCAGTCTCTCATACAGTGGCTCTATAAATGTCACCAGAAAGTTTTAAATTCAGCTTGAAATGTCAAAAACGATTATTCTTTATGCCTATTTTTCTCTGGTTTCTGGCCACTAATTTTTTATCTTAGACCATCGCGCGGTGGAGATTTTGCAGAGAAGTGGCGGAGGTAACTCCAGAGGTCTGAGGTCTGGATACCGTGATACTGTTAAACACACTCCTCGGATGATGAGAGGAGAGGGGGAGGGGCCTTGTTCTTGATGCTTGATGCTTGATGACCTATTTCATTAAACCTTTCACCAAACATCATCAGATTCATCAGAGAGCGGAGGAGGAAGAGGAGAAACGCAGAGAGATGAAAAGGATCGAAGGGTGTTGAGTGTTGAGTGGTGAGTTGGTAATGGTTGAGCCTCCTTGAGGCGGGGGATTTGCAGTCAAGACTGTCAAGAGGTTCCAGGTTCCCGAAGAAGGATAAGAAGGATACTTATTGTTAGTCATGGTTGTGCTTTGTCGTCGCTCGCCCGGCATTGCTGTCAACGCTATGGCATCTCAGAATTCGTTGATATTAAAAGTAATTAATACGTAGCTTCAAAGCAGCGTTGCCAGATTTTAGGGAATTATCAGTAGATTTTACATTGATCCTTATAGAAGAAAATAAGGATTAAAATGGGAACTAGGCCAACAATAAATAAAACCTTCCGAGACGTTTCGGTGCACTCACAGCACCATTATCAATCGGGAAAAATAAAATAAAACAAAATACTCAGAACGAGGAGCACACTCCTCAAAGTTGGAAGAGGGACTGGTTAACAAAATGCCGCAACATCAGTTACATAAACAAAACAGACCAACAAAAGGCAGACAAAGCCTAACACCATTATCAATCGGAAAAAAATAAAATAAAACAAAATACTCACGACGAGGAGGCTCGCTGTCTGCGTTTTTTTGGTCTGTTTTGTTTATGTAACGATGTTGCGGTATTTTGTTATAACCAGTCCCTCTTCCAACTTTGTGGAGTGTGCTCCTCGTTCTGAATATTTTGCTTTATTCTATTTTTTCCGATTGATAATGGTGCTGTGAGTGCACCGAAAAGTCTCGGAGGGTTTTACTTATTGTTGGCCTAGTTCCCATTTTAATCCTTATTTTGTTCTGTGATGTTTTTTTGGCCATTTAGTTTGTACTTGTTTTACGAGGGTTGTCCGTAAATTAAGGTCTCCAAAGCTGTTTCACATAGAAAAAATCATTTTATTGACGTCACTACACACACGATTTTTTACAACTTTACACCTACGTATCTCCAAAACCGGGACACTTGTGAAAAACCAAAAGCACCATTGTTCTTAGCTTTTCTAGTACTATAATTTTCCTCATAAAAAACACATCGTTTCAGACCCTTGCAACTGCCCCATTGTTTTTCACGCAAAATAAAACTGAGGGGGCTTTTGAAACTTGGGGAAAATGGGGGGGGGGGGCTTTTGGGACCTGAAAAAAAGTGAGGAGGCTTCAGCCCCTCCAAACCCACATACACACTGAAAAAAATAAATAGTTAAAAAAGCACAGAACTAAATGATTTGCTAAATCAACCTATAATTTTGTTAAATTAACAACTCAAATGCTAAATCAGCGATTCATTTTGTTAGCTTAACAACTAACTTTGCTCAACCAACAAATCAAATAGTAAAAATAACAATTTTAATGCTGGAATAACACATTAGTAGGTAAAATCAGTAATTTATTTTGCTGATATAACAAGCTGAATTGTTAGATCAACTAATTGGGTTAAGTTCTGTATTTTTTTATATATTTAAAATTGCTAAATTGATAATGTCTATTTTGTTAAAAGAACTCCATTATGTGGTTGATTTAACAACTATTTTTGTAAACTCAACAAATAAATTGTTAACTTAACAGAAAACCCTGGTTGATTTAGCAACGTTCAATTTTTGTTAAATCAGCAAATTTTGAATTTTTGCTTTAACAATTGATTTTTTTCAGTGCACGCTACGCCCCTAAAACCGATACGTCAATAGAACACCAACGATGTTTCCTGATGTTCTCGCTGTCTGTGGTCGGTTATCCCTTCCGTTACATCGGAAGATGCTCAGAGCTCGTCTCGTGCGAAGCTTCGTCGGACGATGCACTATGGTTTGAAAACCCGTATTTTTGGCATAAAATCGAAAAAATGAATTTCAGAAAACATCTTCACTGTGAATGTTAACGTAATCTACACTATCTGAGGTACTTAGAACGGCTAGTATCATCTTATCTGATTGCTCTACCGGTCAGCTATCTCATCGCAAACATACGCACCTTGAAAATAAGTAAACAAACCGTGAACTTGGATGATGTGTCATTTACGTTTAAAGTGTTACTGTGGCGGCATGGAAAACACAATAATAACAAACAAGCATGGATCTGGAAGCCAAAAGGAAGTTCTTTTCACCTATTTTAGCGTCATTAGCCTATTATTTTGTCTTATCCTTGGTTTTGAGCTTCAAATGTGCTACCTCTGAGGGAAAAAAAAAACACTTGACTAAAACTTTAAGTAACGTTTTAAAAAAATTGAAGATACATGAAGAGCTCTGTATAGTCTCAAAATGTTCCTCATACTCTCCTCTATTCAGATCATTAAAGACCTGCTGCAGACTGGTGCAGACTTTTAAGATATTTTCACTTTAATATCAGCAAATCGATTTTTTTTTGATATATCAGTTCAAATGTGGCGCCGAAGTGATACTATATAGAGAATGAGGCACATTAAAAATGAGAGATATTGACGTGAACTTTGAGCCAAAAGATGCGTATTTTAAAGATCTTTCGATTGATGTGCTATAATGTTTAGTTTAAAAAATATTTGAGTCTTATTTTGCCATTTTTTTGATTTTTGAAGTTTTCGAAATTTGTTTTTTGAGTTTGAAAAATATGTGCAATAAAAGAGTCTGAAGACAGAACTTTTGTGAAAAAAGCTGATTCTATAAGCTTTCAGATGGCGCAAACCGCAATGCCGAGAAACGTTTCGTTCAAGAGTTATGACCGCACAAAGTTTCAAATCTAGGCGAAAAATAGGGCTTTTCCGACTTTCGATTCTACAAAAAATTTTGTTGCTCCGCCAATAATTGATGAAATTCATTGAAACTCGGCGGATGGGGGTTTTTTGGGTCGCTGGATTCATTTTTTACATTAGTTTTTCAAAATTCCCAAATCAAAGATGGCCGTCGATAAGTATGACTTCAGAGAGTCACGTCTCGTGAAATTTGGCAACAACGCATTTTTCCATCCAAACCAATGTAAAATAATCGATTTATGGTGAAGAAATCCTCTGTTGCTTCACCAAGAATCGAATTGTGAATAAAATAAATCGCAAAAAACATAGTTACCAGATTTCACGAGCCACCTCTGGCTGTCGCCATCTTGGATTTGAAATTTTTGCAAAAAATTCTTTCAAATTCGTGTTCAGCGACCCAAAAAACATAGATACCCCAATTTTCAACAAGATCTGGTCATTCCCTGATTTAAGGCCACAAATTTGGGTTCCCAGACCATAGTGCGATGGGTCAAAGGGACGGTGGATAGGGGGGGTGGCGGGAGGCGGGAGGCGTTATGCGATGAAAGGTGGGCGCTAGTCATATCAGACCTCAAACATTTTCGTCTCGTCCATGTCTCGTGATCTCGTCCCTGTCGGTTCCCTTTCCCGCAGTTCCGTGTCGTTCAGGTTCCCTGCCTCCTTCCGAGTATAAGCAGCTGCCGCGCCATACCGAAGTTACCCGCTCGATAATAATTATCTATTTGCTAAAGCGAGTGGCGCTGGCGGCGCGGCGCACACAGAAGCGAGTCCAGAGGCAAACCGTAAAATTTGGCAACAATGTATATTTTCTCCATTTAAAGTCATCAAAAAAATCGAACGCTTCAGTCATCGGCGATGACCTGGCATTTCGACCTTTCTAATGTGTTTCAACCTTTACTGACCAGGTTTGATCAAAATAGCGCCACTCTTCCCTTAACATAGGGAGGGTAGTTAACTATTCGTCCTCGGGGGAGTTGGAATTGCCTATCCGATGCATTGAAGGCACCCGGACGAAACTAATAACCTCTCAGTTTCTAGATACAGAACTGTGTTCATTCTGAATCATGATATTGCAGTTATGTTAAATTGACTAGAGAAAAAAACCGAGTAAATTCGGGCTTGGCCCATAAGAGGTTGAGTGGGGAAAAAGGGAAGTTGCCAAATCGCAAGCCTCGCCACTGAGCGAGTCAATGACGGACATGGAATAGACGGTTTTAGGGCGAAGTCAACGGTTAAACAACAACCACAAAAATACACTCATCGGCCGCAATCGGTTGTGATAAAACTCGCGTGTAGTGTTCCGAACTATCTCACTCACTCTATCCGTGACCCCCATGAATACCCATCTCTCTCTCTAGTTTCGAAATTCGTTTACAGGGCCTTGTTTTACGACATAGTATTATCAAACATCGCGTGAAAATGCCTGAAGGAATTCGTTTCAGCCAAAAAATTTCACGGAATATGTCTGCATTTACGATTTTTGAAATGAGATTGAGATAGCAGTTCACTAGGTTACGTGAGAGTGAGAGAGACGAACTGTCTTTATGTTTGAAACGCTCATCAATGGCTGCCGCCATGACTAAAACCCTCTATAATATGTGACAAATAATCTGTAGGAAATACCCCGCGAACACTTTCTCACATGAAAATTATTCTGGGGACTCCTACCTGACCCCCTTCGTTAACCTGGGGGAGACCCGCAGACCCCCTATAATATTCTAGGGGAGACCAGACCCCCTTTAAGGGGTTAAATTTACAGTAGGCTGTTTGCGGAATGTTATTCCAAATTTTCATCAACATTCAAACAGCTATATTTGAAACATTCCAATTTTTACATACGTTCATCCATTTTACCCATTTTCCCATTGATTTTAATGGAAACCCTTTTATCATCCATAACTTGCCTATACACAGTTTAATATTTCAAAATAACAACCAAAAAAAAAGCCCCTCGGTGGAATGGTAAAAGCAGCTTCTCTGCTAAATTTTGATGCATAGGGATGATTGGTTCGAAAGTTATGGTGAGATACAGACAGACAGACATCTGCGCTATCACAATACTCAATTTCTAACTTTGTTTGTTGTGAGAAAGTAAAAATGAAAATTCGAAGTGTTTTTACGGTTGCAAAATGCATTGTAAGGGCACAGGAAAAAAAAGAGTGGTAGAATTTACCATCTGCTTAGCTGATTTGGAGTCTGCTATCAAGTAAGGTAAATTTTACCATCATATGGTGAATGCAAAATACCTTGTGGTGGAATGTGCCAACAGGTTATTTTAATTCACCACAAGGTACGTTGCATTTAACCATGTCATGGACAAATTTACCATACTTGATAGCAGACTCCAAAATCAGCTATGCATAGATGGTTATATTCTACCAGTATTTTTTTTCCGTATGGTGGTTCTTTGTCGACAATGAGGCTCTTCCAAACTTTTGCTACACGGGATTGACGAGTTGATTTTTGCATAAAAACCTGTAAAAATGACGATGAGTACACTGAAAAATCACGAAATTCACTCTCAAAATCGTGCTTAATGGCTGAAAGACGCAGGTATCATGGGATATTCCTATCTAAATGGAGACATATCTCTGTGTTTCCTTAGAGAAAGTGACAAATTAGACAGGAATCTCCTATGATACCTGCGTTGAACCGCCATTACGAACTTGACTTTTTAGCAGTTAAGTGAGTTTATTGCTGAATTTTAGAATTTCTCAGTGCGATTTTCGTGATTTTCGCTGGTTTTTTCATCAGATTGGACTATTCATTCGCCCACAACAAAAGTTTGTAAGAGCCCCATTTCACTACTAGAAAACCAATGGAAGAACGTCCAAACTTCCTAATTTTTAATTAACAAAAATACAAGCATCTAAATTTTAAAATACCATGTCCGACCCCTTCTAATTGACTTAAATTGCCCCACTGTGTGGCGAGCGTTTCGTCGCATTTCAGCGCGCAAAGAAGCCATCAATTTCCACTCTCACCGTCACCCCCCCCACCCCACCCCCACCTACCCATCCTTCAGGCAACTGTTTTAAGCGCCATCAGCTATCCGCACGACTAAAAGCGCCGTTTCAATTAATGTTGCAATGTGAATTTAAATTCATGCCCTCTTACATGCATCGCGAATTTAGAGTCCCCGCTCTCTGGCGCGGGCGCTGCGCTCGGACCCAAATCGGACAGTCAGACGCGACCCGACCCCCGATGGTATATACGGACCCGCGAAACTAGATACTCGGGCCTCTTCGTAGAATTACGTCGCCACTCTACCGCGCCCTGTTTCTGGAACGCTTAAAAAACCCTCCGCGCGCTCGCACCAGCATCAAAGTTAATGACACCCGATCCGAAGTAAAGCTCTCCCTCACCCCCCTAACGACCTTTGAAAGTTGGCGATATTCCAATTTGGACTCCCCGCGCGCGTAAAAGCCGCACGGTAATAAATACGGTTCAGGAATCGTTTAACACGGCTTACAGTTCCTAAGAAGAATCTCGGTGTGATGGAGGGTGAGAAAAGGCTAGAAAGGATTCTGAAGTTTTTGCGTAAGGTGATGCAATACAATGGGTCCGTAGCAAACTTTTGCTACAACGATAAAGAGTGTTTTATCGTATGTAAAACCGTCCGAAAAGTCCATTGGTGGCATCAGAAAGTCATGAAATGCGATAATAAACTCACAAGAGACGTTTAATGAAATCCAAGATGGCGGTAAAATATCGAGCAATCTGTATGCATGCACCTTCAACATCCAAGGATTGCCAACGTTGACAACCTCACAGCTTCAGAGGTTGTGTGTTTATTTACGTTGTGATTGGGTGTGATCGATATATTGTGAGGTTGGTTATCCTTGGATGTTCGTGGTGCATGCATACAGGTTGCGCGATGTTTTACCGCCATATTGGATTTCATTAAACGTCTCTTGTGAGTTTCATACTGCATTTGATGACTTTCTGATGCCACCAATAGACTTTTCAGGCGATTTTACATTAGATTAAACACTCTTAATCGTTGTAGCAAAAGTTTGCAACAGACCCATTGGTCTGTTACACATTTTTGTTTCAGCGTTATGGAGTGTAAATTTTCATTTTTGCAGGGAAGTTGCATTTAACGTTCTTCAGAGGATTTTGTTTTTGTTTTTTCGAAACTTTAAATTTTAAGCGAGTTATGAAGGATGAAAGGTTTTCATTAAAATCAATGGGAAAATTGGTGAAATGGATAAACGCAGGGAAAAATTGGAATGTTTCAAATAAAGCTGTTTGAAGTTTGATGGAAATTCGCAAAAACATTCTGCAAGCAGCTTACAGAAACATAAACCCTTCAGAGGGGTCTGGGAATTTCCCCCAAAATATTATAGGACGTCTGGGGTGTCTCCTTTACAGTAATAAAGGAGGGGGGGGGGGGGTCTGGGGGTTTCCTCCAAAAAAATTTACGGGGGTCTAGGGGTCCCCCCACCAGATCGAGATAGGAAAGAGAAAGTTATCGTGGGGTATTCTTCACATTTTATTTTTATACCTGTCCGTCTGTCTGTCTGTAGCCATAAAACCTAAAACCCAGCATAACTTTTGAACTATTCATCCAATCCATATGCATCCAAATTTTGCAGAGATGTTGCTTCCAATATTCCCCAGAGAGACTATCTTGGTTTTTCTGAATTTTCATTTTTAGGTTAGTTATGGATGACAAATAGTTTCCTTTCAAATCAATAGAAAAATGGGTCAAAAAAAGGGAAAACTTCAAACATTTCAAAAATGGATCTTCGGACACAGAATAATACAATCAGAACGAAAACTCTGTCTGATTTTGAAGCAAATTCATTCCGCGTCCCCCATGTTGGAATACAGGATGTTTACTTCTGGATTCGTGCGCGAAAAAAAAAATATAGGACATGATCCGCGAAATTTTCATTCTGAAATGCCAGTAGAATAAAAAAGAGGCCGGAAACTAAGATTATTATCTCCAGAATTTACAGAAATAAATGAGTTCCAACAAAAATTAACCGCGTCCGCCATGTTGGGATATAAGACCACAGTACTGCCTATTTGTGCCGTTAAATTCCAAACTTGCTTCCATTGTCTCTTATGGGAGTTTCCGTTCTGATTGTATAGACGGTTTTAGTGCAAAGTCAACGGTTAGCTATAACACCACAACACTGCGCTCATCGGTTTCAATCGATTGGGATAAAACCCGCGTAGCGTTTCAAACTATATCTCACTCACTCTTCCGTGACCCCCATGTATATCCATCTCTTTCTAGTTCCGAAATTCGTATCCAGGGCCTTGTTTTACGACATATTATAATCAAAATCGCATTAAAATGCCTCGAGGAATTAATTTCTGCAATAAAATTTCACAAAATAAGTCTCTATATGCGATTTTTGAAATTAGAGTGAGATGGCAGTACATTGGGGTCAAGCGAGAGCGAGAGAGACAAACCGGCTTTGTTTGGAACGCTCATCACCGGCAGTTGCCATTACTAAAACCCTCTATTATTCTGTGCTTTGAATCTTGATAAAAATATCAAAGGGGGGTATGGGGGCTTCCCCTAGAATATTGATGGGGGGGGGGGTCTGGGGGTTCCCCCCAGAATATCGAAGAGGGTTCCGGGGGTCTCCCCCAGATTAAATTTGATGAGATAAAGTATTCGTTAACAGTTTATTTCTTTTTATCTGAACGCAATACTCGCGTATGCGAAAATATATGAGACAAATTGTGACACTTTTCTTTAACGCCTTAGCTATCACGCGGAGATATTGCACGCTGCCTCTAACAAAGTAAGTATGCAAGCGTATAATTCATACTGATACTGATTAATGCATTTTCTCTGGATGCCACGTCACCGACCGTGAGGCGAATTACCGAGACTGCAGCTGCTGTGTGGAAGAGGACGGAGAGTTAGGATAGAGGAATGGTGAATAGGGGGAGGGGGAAGGGGTGCGAAGGAGCTGAAGGGGTGGGGGTGTGAGTTGGGGGAGGGGGGAGGGGGGAGGGGGAGGGATAGTCGAGCGCTCTTGCGCCATAAATGGGTTAAATGATCGCGAGCCCGACACTTTCTAAACTTTTGTCGCGGACAAGTTGACGATTGTTCCAAAGGTATCGGTGGAAACAATGAAAGCGAGACGGACGGTGAACTGGGGAAAGTTGTCAAAGTGGAGCCAAAGTTTGATTAATGTACAAAGCTTTCGGACGAACTTTTAATGTGATAACTGCCGTGATAATATTATTCTGTTCTTCAGACACGGGCGTTTCATCGATTGCCTCGTTTGCCTCGCCCGAATGCGGAGGAGTCAGGATCTCTCTCAGATTGTGGAAGCAGATATGATGTTTGGCTCGTCGTATTCGTATCAAGCGAAGGCGCGGCAAGTGGAGAGAGACGCGACTTTGAAGCTCTGTTTAAGTGCAAAGATTACCATACGTTTTGGATAGACTGTTTTAGAGCTTGTTTCAAAAGTGTTTAGGCGCCATAATCAGGTGACCATAGGCCATTAGGTGACCATTTAGGTGACCATAATCTTTGGCAATTTTCATTCCTTCAAATCAAAACAAAACTTGCCTCTAGTTTTAAACTTTTGATTTTAAAGCGTTTTCCAATTAATATAGCCAACATTCAAATTCATTTTCATTAGTGAGGCTGTTGCACACTTTTGCTTGAAGCTTAACAGTCGATTCTGGTGTAAAAACTTCCAAAAAAGAACGATGTCAGAACTAAAAACTTCCGAAATCTACTCCTTCACTCAATAAACGCTTCTATTTGCGCGAGCGTAATGGTGGCTTAAGGCAGTAATAAAAAAGGAGATTCCCATCTAACAATACTGTAACTCCATCAAGAAGTGACCAATAAGAGACGACTTTCATTTGACACCGGTGTCACTAAATATCACGGTACCATTCATCGGATGTAGATCACAACTCTGATGAATAATTACTCTATGAATCATGCTTGTCAGCATATAGAGAGTGGCGAAATTAAGATGGGAATCTCCCATTATTACTGCCCTGTGTCACCATTACACTCGCGCAGATAAAATCGTTTATTGAGTTTTGGGGGTGGATTTTGGAAGATTTAAGCGCTGCCATCGTTACTTATGGAGATTTTTACACCAGAGTCGACTAATAAAGCGCTTATAGCTAAAGTGTATTAGCCCCATTGAGGTGGTTCCCTGTAGAGTCCCTATGTGTACAGAGTTAAGACCAGTGAAACCATGGGCGCTGCCATTGTATGCAATTTTGCACATTTGTTTATATTCTGAGGGCCGTTGTTGTGTTTTTGGTCCATTGCAAAAATTACAGTGCCACCGAGTTTCTAACGATGTAATTTTTCACTGCTTTTGTTGATCGACGCATCTATTTACGCTTTGAAAGATTCTTCTCGGATTTATAGACATTTTGAGGTGTTTTATGATTAAAATTATCGCAGATTCAACGAAAATTAACTCTATATCCGTAAAGCACCGTTGGCAAACAACTGCGATTGTAAAAAAAGTGCAAAATTGATCCAATGGCGGAGTCCGTAGAGCCTAAACCTCATCGACCAATCAGAAGTTGACTACCCTCTTGTCTTAACTCTCTACATATCGGGACTGTAGTTCCCTGGGTTAGTGAGTGGTTTTTGAACGTTTTTCTCACAGATACGCAGCGTTATTTTCGCCGAATTTTACGAAAGAATCGAGGTTCCATATATTGTTGTAGTAGTTCGCGACAGACCTATTGAAATCCTCGGGTCAATGACAGTGGCTTAGCGTGCAATTTGGCAACGTTGAATTTTGTACATTTAAACCCATGGAAAAGGTCGAATTCAAATGTGTTCACCGAACACCCAATACTTCGATCATTTTCATGGGTTTAAGTAGACAAACTGCAACGTTGCCAAATTGCACGCGACGCCACTGGTCAATGATGACTCTATTTGGCAGCGTTGAAAATAAACTCTCCTCCCGGTTAATTAGAAAGAATGAATAAGGAAGACTCCACCGAGAACCAGAGAACCCAAGCGGCGCGGCGCGTGGATTCAAAACATTTATCCGACTGAAAAGGAGGAGGGATGTTTCACCACAAGGGATACCTGATAAATGTGAGTTAATGCTTATTTTTTTCTTTTTCTTTTTTCCTCTCGTTTGATTCACCCACCGCTTTCCCGACGACGCGACGGAATTAGAGCGGGTTGGTCTCTGATTGGATTGAGAGGAATTGCACGCGAGCGGCTACGAGAATCGCGCCGCGTCGCACACTGTGGTCGGAGAGCGACAAAAAAATGGCAAATTTTAATCTGGGGAGACTCCAGACCTCCTCTTGACAATCTGGGAGAGACCCCAGACCCCCTGCGTTGATATTTTTCTTCAGATCCAAAGATCCATTTGTGAAATATTTAAATTTTTCCTTTATTTTGACCCATTTTCCCTTTGATTTTAATGGAAACCATTTTTCATCCATAACTAACCTAAAAATTAAAATTTAAAAAAAAAAAAAAAAAAAAAAAAAAAAAAAAAAAAAAGTCCCTCTCGAGAATGATAAAAGCATCATCTCTGCAAAATTTGGATGCATATGGATCAATAGCTAAAAAGTCATGCCGGGTTTTACGTTTTATGACAACAGACAGACAGACGGAGAGGTAAAAATAAACTGTAGGGAATACCCCACGAACATTTTCTCTTATCTATACCTCAATCTGGGGGGGACCCCTAGACCTCCGTATATTTTCTGGGGGAAAACCTCAGACCCCCCTTTATAACTCTGAAGGAGACCCCCAGACCCCCTATAATATTTTGGGGGAGATCCCTAGACCCATCTAAAGGGTTTATGCAGCTGTAAGTTGGTTGCAGATGTTTTTGCAAATTTCCATCAAAAGTCAAACAGCTTCATTTGAAACATTCCAAATTTTCCCTGCGCTCTTCCATTTTACCAATTTTCCCATTGATTTTAATGGAAACCTTTCATCCTTCATAACTTGCTTAAAATTTAAAATTTCAAAAAAACAAAAAAAAATTTCCTATGAAGAATGTTAAAAGCAACTTTCCTGCAAAAATGAAAATTTACACTCTAACGCTGAAACAAAAATGTGTAACAGACCAATGGGTCTGTTGCAAACTTTTGCTACAGCGCTATAGAGTGTTCAATCTCTTGTGAAATCGCGTGAAAAGTCCATTGGTGGCATCAGAAAGTCATATAATGCAGTATAAAACTCACGAGAGACGTTTAATGAAATCCAAGATGGCGGTAAAATATCGAGCAACCTGTATGCATGCACCACGAACATCCAAGGATAACCAACCTCATAATATCGAAAGTTTGTTGCATTTACACCTCCAAGCCACATATGGTGAAATAATATTGAAACTTCATTAATGAATATTCTTTAGGATAGTACTAAGCATGGTGAGAGCCAATTATTTTGTAACTATCATTATTTACTTAGTTGTAGAGGGCAAAGTATTGAAACAAGATACATTGAAAATCTCTGCGCCATTGCAATACTTTCTCTATTTCTAACTTTGGTAGTAGTAGCGAGAGCGTAAAAACAAGTGAGAAAAAGATCATCGTTTTCAACTTTTCAAAGTTCATTTTAAAACGTTCTAGACACATTTCCTGTATCAAATAACTTGCTGAATAGTGTTCTCTGTGATTAAAATCGGTCTTGAAAGTTTATAAATATAATGAATTGATGAAACATTTTATTCTCTGATTTGTTGCCACTTTTTCTGCGATTTCAGATCGTAGTGCGACGGTCGGCCGAGCCGGACCGAGAGATGATGCGGGATGTTACAAGGGCGGGAAAAATTGGAAGATAAAAAAAAAGGTGGGGGGGGGCGGGTAAAGTTTTGTGACGGGGGGAGGGGAATAGGGGAATATAGGTGCGCTTGCTGTGCGCCAAGACTCTGCGAGAGGTGCTCGATGAAATATGAGTTTCGGGTCGAGAGAGGGGAGAGAGAGAGAGAGAGAGAGAGAGAGAGAGAGAGAGAGAGAGAGAGAGAGAGAGAGAGAGAGAGAGAGAGAAAGAGAAAGAGAGAGAGAGAGAGAGAGAGAGAGAGAGAGAGAGAGAAAGAGAGAGAGAGAGAAAGAGAGAGAGAGAGAGAGAGAGAGAGGGGGGAGGAGAGAGAGTGGGGGGGGGGAGCATGCATTCGGTGGGATGGGGGGTTTGCAAAACACGAGGACAGTGTAGGTCGACGAGAAGGGATGTAAATGACCCGACGACATCTGTTGACTATATGCGAGTGAGAGGAGGGAAATGGGTCATGCAACTCTCATAGAGGTAGGGGAAGAAAAAGGTAAGGTGGGGGTGATGGTTAGGAAGGGTGAGGTGAAGGGGAGGATAAAGGGTGGGAGAGAGAGGGGGTGAGAAGGAAAGCCGGATGACTCGAGAGGATGAGAAAGGAGGAAACGGATGGAGAGACAGTCAAAGGAAAGAAGTGAGAGAAACGACAAAAGAAGGAAGGAGGGTGAGAAATAACAAAGATGGGGGTAGAAAAGGAAAGGAGAGGAAAAATAGAAAACTTTGCAGTTTTGTTCAGCATAGCTGCCGTTCCGTGTAGATGTAGTGGTGTTCCTCAATGGGGCTGTTGCACACTTTTTGCTGCAAGCAATTTAAGGTGATTCCATGGCACGTGACCAAGGCCAGAGTTGGGCAACCGAATAATCAAAAATAATGAAATGACTCCGGCAACACTGAAAACTGGGTTTGCTACCTGAGTTGAGGAAAGGGAAACACACGGAAGGTAGAGGTCAATTGTAGAATTATTCGTCGAATAATTCGATTGACTCGGCGTTGCCGGACACACCGAATAATCTCCGAATAATTTTTTGCCCAACTCTGACCAAGGCGATCGATTAGTCGATCTATTAATGGTCATTTCTCGGAATCTGCAATGTGGAGTTTTTTTTGTAAAACCAGGATTGTCAGCACCTGGAGGTAGATCTAACAAAGATATCTTTTAAGTTTGGATGCTCGAATCCGGAAAATAAGGACGTAACTATGGGAATTCGGAATCCGTTGTGCGATACGATAAATCGAACAGCGATTGTGCGAATTCGCATAGTTGCGTCCTTATTTTCCGGATTCGAGCATCCAAACTTAACAGATATCTTTGTTAGATCTACCTCCAGGTGATGACAGTCCCGGTTTTACAAAAAAAAAAAAACTCCACAGAGTCCAGGAAATGACCATTAATTGATCGACTAATCGATCGCCTTGGTCACGTGCCATGGAATCACCTTAAAATAGACCTGTTTAGTGATGACGTCATGATCAAAATTGTATCCAGACAAATGCTTTATCTCGCTCACTCTCGTGAATTTACCCGCAAGAAATCATATCCAAATTTTCATATGCAAATTCATGCGCTAGTTAATAACCAGTTTTCTCAAATTTTCTAGCACCATTTGATTTCACGTACCTTAAAGTATCTTTTCACTCTGAAATAATTCAAGAAAGGTCACAAGGGAATTTACAATCACGCAGTTATACCGAAAGATGTTCTATGTTTTTTCTTAGTCTTACTCACGGTCTCTTATGGGCGTATCAACACCATGACCCACAGGGTCGGACTGGCCAGGGCCGCTAGGCCGCGATCGCGGCCTAAAGTTTCGCTTTTTGAGGCCCAAGGGGGCCCCGCAGGAGCCTTCAAAGGGGCCCCCAAATGGAAAAAATGGAAAAATTTAGGAATGAAAAAATGAATAATGTATCAAAGAAGACATTAAATAGATTACACTGACGGAAAACCATCGTAAGATAATTAAAATAGCTTAATACAAGGGGTGTCCCAAAAGTAAGTGTACTGATGCTGTCATTTCAAAACTATTCTACCTGGAGACTTCATCTTGGTTTTATTTTAAAGATCAAATCATTTTCTATCGATTAAAACCAAGATCAGTTCATTTCATTGAAAATTAGAAAAGTTATGACGGTTTTTGTGATGGGTGAACACGCGCCGCCTAAAGGTTTTTGACAATAATCGTTGCATTGTTTTCTTCTCACCTCTTATACATTTCCAATGAACTTTTGAAGAGTGTTGCTAATTGCTTTTTTTGATTGTCAAGGAATGATTTATCAGCATTTTGTAGCAGACAACGTGACCATTAACAGTGAATACTACTGCGATGTCTTGGCTGAGTTGCAAAAGCACATTTTACCCAAAAAAGGCCTCTTTTAAAGAATTCGTGGATTCTGCATCAGGACAATGCGCGGCCACATAAATCAAATTTTACCCGTGAATTTTTAGAGAAAAAGGGTATTAAACTGTTGAGACATCCTTCGTACAGTCCAGATCTCGCACCATGCGACTTCTGGCTGTTTCCAACATTGAAAGGGATCTTCGTGGACGAAGATTTGAGACTAAAGCTGAAATCAAGACAGCAGTTAAAGAAACCCTGAAAAAATTCCCGAAGAAGAATTTTCTTAGAAAATTGGAGGAAAGAATGCACAAATGTCTGGAAAGTGGCGGAAAATACTTTGAGAAGCAACCGGAAATTCAGGTGGAGTCGGGGGATAGCGGAGAGGAAGACCTGTAATTGGTAAGAATTTTTTTTGTCAAAAACCTATAGGCGGCGCGCGTTCACCCGTCACAAAAACCGGCATAACTTTTCTAATTTTTAATGAAATGAACTGATCTTGGTTTTAATCGATAGAAAATGATTTGATCTTTAAAATAAAACCAAGATCAAGTCTCTAGGTAGAATACTTTTGAAATGAGAGCATCAGTACACTTACTTTTGGGACACCCTTTGTATAAGGAACGAAATTGCATCGAGACTGGCCAAGTCCGCTCTAGACCACGATGTGGACCGAAATTTGGCAAATCTGGGCCCCCCGACTGGATCCAAACGGGGCCCCAACGGATCGAAAATGGGGCCCTCGAACGGATTAAGACGATTTCCCCGAACGGGTCAAAACGGGGCCCCTAAACGAGTTAAAAACGGGACCCCCGAACGGCCAAAACTGGGCTCCCAGGTCCCCCGAGAAGTATTTAAAGAATAAACTGAGAAGAAAATAATAAATACTGGCAAGAAAAACAAAAACATGACAATCCGTTTGATTACAAGAAAGAGGTGAGTCATAGGAGTCTACCATTAGGTCTTACATTTTTTTAAAAACTACTTAGTTTCTTCTTTTAAAAGTCAAAACCCGCTAAAATGTTATCTCAATCCCATAAATAATTTCTCAGTTCTCTCACAAATGAAACCCAAAAAACCCATTAAAATTGGGTTTTCAAGGTGTAAAATTTTCAAAATTTTCCGGGGGAGGACCCCCGAACCCCCCGTCAACCTGAGGGGTATTCCATACCCCCCAGACCCCCCGGTGAGTGAGGCACGTGAAAAAGTTGGGCCTCCCAAAATTAATACCTGACTGCACCCCCGACAATAATAAGTTACTCTATCCTGGACTAAAGAGGCCACAGCCAAGCATATCCTGTTACTGATATTTATGGGGGTTTAAAAAAGAACCAAGTAAAAACCCTTAAAAGCTATGGAGCTATGGGCCGCTAAAGCTATCTGGAGCCTTTGATAAAACAATAACTAAAAAAAGAAAGTAAATAAGAAACAGGGAACTCTGGTCTATCAGTAAAAAATAGCGTGAAAAAACTGCCTTGTTTTAAGTTAATTTAAAAAAAAATGTCCCGAGGGGGGGCCCCAGAATGTAGGGAGGGGCCCCTAAATTGACCCAGCGGCCTGACATTTAGAGAGCCAGTCCGACCCTGATGACCCATGAAACTCAATCATCTTAACCTCTCTTCGTATCGAAGCTTGTTCGAGGTATAACACATTAAGTGGTGGTGTTGATGAGCCTATATCCTGGAATTCTGTGCCCAAGAAACTGTGAGTGGGACAAGGACAAAACATTGGACTTTCTTCGAAATAACTGTGATTGTAAATTAATGCGTGATGTTTCACAAATGTTGTTGTAGCGTGAGTACATTTTAAAGTATGTAGAATCTGATGGTGTAATAAAATCTGAGAAAACTTGTTGTTTACTAGCACGAATTTGCATTTGAAAATTTTAATCTTTGGTTCTTGTGGGAAAAAAAACCACGAGAGCGAGTGAGATGGAGCATTTGTCTGAAACCAATTTTTTTTCGTGACGTCACGCTAAACAAGTCTATGATTGATTCAGATGTAAAAATGTTCGAAAATAACAATGGTTTCACTAAAAACTCACAAGGTCCACTCCTTAACTCACAAAACTGATGAGACTTGCCATAAGAGCCAATGGAAAAATGTCTTCAGCCTCTTTTGGTGTCCATACAAAATAGGCAGTTATGTCTCTGTCTTTCGCATTGTTTTGTATATGGATGGTCTAGGACCTCTCAAAATGGCGGACGAGAAAATGATACTTCAGAAATGAACCACAGTTTCTATTCTGATGGTATAATTCTGTGACTTTAACTTTCAAGATATCAGCTTTTTCAAAGCAGTGAAAACTTATCATTAGTGTGATGAGTGGGGGGGGGGGCTTTTGGGCTGAAAAAAAAGGAAAAACAAAGGTCGAAACACCTGAACCCCTCTTCTTTTGTATGGAGAAGATCTCAAGAATAGTGAGAAGCAAAAGAAAAGGTCATCACATTTTTTTTTAAGCAACCCCCTCACTTTTGACCCCCCCCCCCCCACGGATCGCCTCTGATTATCAATCCTGTTCCTTACGAAAAATGAAAAAAAAGGTCAATAATTTCGGCCCCCTCTTCGGTTGGAGGAGTGGATACTGGAGGGAAAAGAGACGGCCAGGGAGGGGGGGAGGTTGTTTGACACGGAGGCCCTGAAGAAAGGTTATTCGGTGTCACTGCTCTTAAGCAAAAATAATAATAAGGAGAAACTGAGAGATTTGGTGTCAAGTATCATCCTGAAAATTTTGAAGCCTAAGCACACAATATGGCTCTTGCAAACTTTCGATATAAGCATAAATAAATAGTCCGATCTGATGTAAATACCAGCGGAAATCACGAAAATCAAACTAAGAAAGTCTAAAATCTAAAAAAAATAAAGTCTAAAATTCAGTAAGAAACTCACATAACTGCAATAACAGCAAGATCGTAATAGCGCTTCGACGCAGGTATCATGGGAGATTCCTGTCTATTATGTCACTTTCACTTCGGAAACACAGAAATATGTCTTTATTTAGATGGGAATCTCCCATGATACCTGCTTCTCTCCGCCATAAAGCCCGATTCTGAGAGTGAATTACGAGATTTTTTAGTGTACTCATCACCATTTTTACAGGTTTTTATGCAGAATGAAATCTTTGATCCCCTATAGCAAAAGTTTGCAAGAGCCACATGTTTTCACTTATTCCTTTGGTTATTGCTTCGTTTCTTTACGAGAAAGTTTTTCTGTTGCTCATTTTGACTAAACGACTAAACGCGTTGGGTTTAAGATGCATAATTCTGTTCACTTGTTGTTACGAGGTTTATTTGATTCTTTATATTATTGGTATTTATCGTAAATATCATGGGCGGATACAGCGATTTTTCCGTCTCTCTCTCGTCCCATTTGATCGAGTACGTTAGGAAAGAACGGAGATAAGGGACTAAATTCACGTGATAGACCCCTCTGCTATCCTTTTCTAACACACGCGTTTAAGTGGCTGCAAAAAGGAGATAGACGAATCGTTAATTCCGTGCCCAAATCTCCGCAAGGCATGGATTTCCGTGCGCAAGGCATATTTATGCATTTGAAATTTTTATTTAACCCTCTAAGAGCCAGGTTAGTTCGAAAGAATACCACTCTTCCCTTCTATAGAGAAGGTAGTTAACTGTTCGTACTCGAGGGAGTTGGAATAGCCTATACGACGAATTGAAGGCTACTGATGACACAATATCTTGTAAGTATTTTCATTGATAATCGCGTTTATACCGAAAGAAGACTGAAACCATGTGCATAGTAGACTAAGTAGAGGAGAAAAACGAGTATACTCGGACTTGGCTCATAAAGATGTAAATCTATGAAAGTTTCCTAGAGACTTACTTGATTTAAAGACTTTTCATGTAAGCTGTACAAAAATGCAGGCTTTTCGCAAGCTCTTACATCGTGAAGAAGCCATTTAATATGCAAAGCAATATGGGACATGAAATCGCAAATCCACTACATTGGCGGCTTCTGCGATTTTCCATCCCATTTAAACTTAGGTGAAACAATCGATTCTTGAGGAGGCTGGTTGCCTTCTGGAGAATCGATTGTTTTACATCCGTTTAAATGGGAAGTAGCCGAATTGCACGAGTTACCATAGATCCTCCAATAAAAGTAAACTACTGTCACTTATCATGCCTCAAAATCACGTCCCCTACACGGAAAAAAAACTACGGTGAAAATAACCATACGGATACCTGATTTTGGCACCTGCTAGATGTTATGGTAATGTTAACCAGAAGTATACTATGTTTTGACTAGGTACTAGGTGATGTTACCTGATTGCATGCCGAATTTACTTAAAGTATTGGTAAATGTACCATACTTCTGGTCAAGTTTACCATAACATCTAGCAGGTGCCAAAATCAGGTATCCGTATGGTTATTTTCACTAATCTTTTTTTTCCGTGTAAATCCTCTCTATTGCAATGTACCTCGTTGCATATCCGTGGTTAGGATATCGTCTTTCTTTCTTTAGCGAATGTAAACATGTACGTTAGAAAGGGATGGATATTGGATATAGGGGCTGTCACATGACTTCAGCCCCTGTTTCAGTCCTTTTCTAACACATGCAGTCAAACGCGCAACAAGAGAGAAAGAGAAATTCTTGGCTGTGCCACGTTGCTTCCGATAAGTATGCAAGTCGTACGATGAAAAATAACGAACGTTCTTTGGATGTAACAACCAAAAGAAAATGATCGTATTTTCTAACCCCCTAAAAAAGCTTTTTATCCACAGGATGAGCCAAATCGAGCCAATCAAATCAACTTTCACGCCCTTTTAAAAAGACTCTCGTCGCGTTCGCACGGGGCATTGGGCAACGTTGTTTGTTACGACGAATGAGTTTCTAATCGATAGGAATAATAAAGAGTTGCTCAGCTTCTTTGCTCTACAAACAGCCTCAACCAACTCTCTACCTCTCCGCTTTTCCATTCGTGTCTACACAACTTTGCAGCAGCCTCCCGATCCAACTTCCCCCCGCGCGCTCTCTCTCTCTCTCTCTCTCTCTCTCTCTCTCTCTCTCTCTCTCTCTCCTCTCTCTCTCTCTCTCTCTCTCTCTCTCTCTCTCTCTCTCTCTCTCTCTCTCTCTCTCTCTCTCTCTCTCTCTCTCTCTCTCTCTCTCTCTCTCTCTCTCTCTTTTACTCCCACAACTCTCGTCCATCTTTCGGGAACCTCAGCTCATTTACCTCCATCGACTCTTGTGACTCCCCCCTCCTCCGACAACTATCGTCAGCCCCTCCCCCTCCCCCTCCAACACCCGCCGACACCCGAGCACGTCTCCTGTCGACCCTTCACCGCGAAATCTCCTCGCATATGATCGTATCCCTTCTTCCCACGAACAATCACCACCCTGGAGCAATTTCCTTATACCGTGCTTGCGCTACCGTGAGCCTGAGCCCTTCTTCCAAACATCTTGACTCGTTATTTTGTCTCCATTTTTTCGCTCCGAAACATTTGTACCTTGAAATCTCGAATGTTGATGCGCTGATTTCACGATACCTTTTTTTTTTAAACCCTTTGATCCGTAATCCCGTTTTCAGACGACGATTTCAGAATCGCCGAATGGCCAATCGCAGATACCGCGGTAAGGGGGACCCCGAGACCTAGGGGACTCCCAAAACCAAAGCGGAAAAGGGGGGAAAAGGAATCAGAAAAAAAGAGACAAGGATGAAAAAAAGACAAAAAGTAAGAGAATTAATGGGAAAATCAAAAATACGATCGGTTCTATTCCGATAGAAACCCTTCAGTCACCACGATAAAAGCAGGATAGCTCAAAAGTCATCAGTGAATTTCCGCAGAGGTAGGCGGGATAAAAAACGGAAATGACGTTGAAACGATTCAGACTTTTTAATATTTCAACACTTTAGAAGTATGACCAAGTATTCACGTCTATTAAAAGCCTATAAAACTTCACCAGTAATAGCACGAAGTGTATAAGTAGACTTGTCAATTCTAAATCAAAATTGAATTGCCTCACCGCGCCATCGCCAGTGGGAATAACAACTCCCGATGCACTTATTTCGTTAGGAGCTCCAATCTAGCAAAATGTATAGATAGTAGCACCAATAACTTTCAAACATTTTTTTTTTTTCATCGCCCCCTTTTCTAACAGAGAGAAAGAAAGTTTCGATCTAAGGAAGATTTTAAAAGTGTTTTATTGCGCTCCACTCCTTTGTATCTCTTAACCTGTAGGTAGTGTAGATATCTATATACGTGGTTATTTTTATACATATACGTTAGGTTTGAATCTGAAATGGGGATCAATCTGGATCCTGCAACTCGATCGGTATGTGGATTGGACTCGTTGCTCCTTCCGCATCATTCAACTTGAGTTTAGCTTTTCTTTCTATTAGAGTCCCTATATGTAGAGAGTTAAGACAAGTGAAACCATGGGCGCCGCCATTGGATGCGATTTTGCACTTTTGTTTACATTCTGAGGGCCGTTGTTGTGTTTTCGTCCACTGCAAAGATTACAGTGCCGCTGAGTTTCTAACGATGCAATCTTGTACTGCTTTTGTGGATCGACATCTAATATTTACGATTTGAAAGATTCTTCTAGGATTTATAGACATTCTTGAGGCGTATCATGATTGAAATTAGCAGATTCGTCGAAAATTAACTTTTTATCCGCAAAATACCGTTGGTAAACAACTGCGATTGTAAACAAAAGTGCAAAATCGCATCCAATGGCGGCATCCGTAGAGCCTAAAACTCATCGACCAATCAGAAGTTGACTACCCTCTTGTCTTAACTCTCTACATATAGGGACTCTACTTTCTATGGGACCAATAAATGTTCGGTACAGACGGTCTTGCACCCAGACGATTGGTGTGCACATACGGCCATTTCAAAGCACACGTAAACGCTCACCATCCAACGTCTTTCGGGGACCGTCTGTACCGAACATTTATGGGTCCCTGTTCCTTTCGTATTGATGGGTTAGCTATAGGTATTCTTCAAAACATGATTTATATAAGTAAAATGTACATGGTCATATACATGGTCATTTAGTTTGTGATTGTTTCAATTATTTATGTACATTAAAGAAAAGAAACCCGAACAAAACTTTTTTCTAGGGCCTATAGAAACCTTAGAGACCTAACGCCCTCCTTAATTTTTGAATGGCACCTGAAGTTATCGATATATACGTATTCCGTAAGTTCCTATGACTGAATAAACAAATTCATGTGGTCAAATTAATGGTGCAATGGGTGCAAACTTTTGCTACAGCGATATAGAGTGTAAAATCTTAAATGAAATCACGTGAAAAGTCCATTGGTGGTATCAGAAAGTCATAAAATGCAGTATTAAACTCACAAGAGGCGTTTAACTGAAACCCAAGATGGCGGTAAAATATCGAGAAACCTGTGTGCACGCACCGTGAACATCCATGATAGCCAGCGTTAACAACCTCACGGCATCAATCGGAGGTTATGAGTTTGTTTGCGTTGTGATTGGTTGTGATCGATGTTGTAAAGTTGGTCATCTTGGATGTTCATGGTGCTTGCATACAGGTTGCTCGATATTTTACCGCCATCTTGGATTTCAGTTAAATGCCTCTGGTGAGTTTGTTACCGCATTTTATGACTTTTTGCTGCCACCAATGGACTATTAACGCGATTTTACTTTAGGTTGATCACTCTGGAGCGCTGTAGCAAAAGTTTGCAACAGACCCATTCTACAATGAAGTGCACTTTTTCCAGATTTGCAGACTCCAAAATCAGCTATGCAGATGGTAAATTCTACTAGTCTTTTTTTCCGCAGACAATCATTATTTGTTCAGGTATTTACATTTAAATCTACCCTTAAATCGCTTACAGCAAACGTGTGCAACAACCCCAATAGCAAGAATCAGGTCGTTTTGCGTATTTCAACGAGTGATTGACCGAATACAGGGAGCAATCCTATTTGCGAAGTATTCCTAAATGACTGACGTTTAACACCTGAGAAATATAGAGGGTAATCCGCGAAATTGATGAGAACAATCGCTTTCGAACGATGAGTTGCTGTTAATAATAATCAAGCAATGCTCAGTGAAGGGCGAATCTCTTTCCGAACGATTGAACGCCAGACAGGAGCTTTAATTACTGAATCGTTCAGACAGCGCAGCATCGGAAGAAGTAATAGTTCAGATGAGCTGTAATCTGTTATATATTTTCCCATCCTCCATAGTTGCTGTATTTTGCAGACAATGCGGCTGTTTCACACTTTTACTGCAAGCGATTTAATAGTCGATTATGGTGTAAAAAACCTCCAAAAATAACGATGGCAGCACTAAAAACTTCCGAAATCCACTCCTAGACTCAGAAAACTTTATTATTTGCGAAGGCGTAATGGTGGCTGAGAGCAGGACAGTAATAAGGGAAGATTCCTATCTGAATTTCGTCACTCTCTCTCTCAATGCTGACAAGGATGACTCACAGAGCAGTTAGTCATCAGAGTAGTGATCCACATCCGATGAATGGTACCGTAACACCTAGTGACGCACCGCGGTGGCAAATTGATGGAGTTACAGTATTGTTAGATGAGAATTCTCCCATTATTACTGCCCTCAGCCACCATTATGCTCGCGCAAATAAAAGCGTTTATTGAGTTTAGGAAAGGATTTCGGAAGTGTTTTGGGCAGCCATTGTTATTTTTGGAGGTTTTTACACCAGCGGGCCGATCATTTGCTTCATCGTTGAATCGATCGTTAAGGCTGTGTATTAGTGATTCGATTGGTCGAAAATTGTAAAACTTAGCCGTTGCTATGGTAACCATCGTTATAATTCCCGATTTTTAAAGGTTACTCATAAATAACCTTTAAAAAATGGGGACTCTAACGACGGTTACCATAGCAACGGCTAAGTTTTACAATTTTCGACCAATAGAGTCACTCATACACAGTTTTAACGATCGATCTAACGATGAAAGTAAATGATCGGCCCGCAGAATCGACTAAACAATCGCTTACAGCAAAAGTGTGCAACAGCCTCATTCTTTGATCATCCCTAAATTCAAGATTTCCGTTAACCAATCTGGCAACAAAGGTCTTTCTTGATATCAAAATAATTTCTTAGCAATCGCGCCAAAAGCAAAGCTACTTACAGCGTTGCCCTCTATTTCAGAGAAAACCATTGAAAACTGAAATTTCTTATCTGAGTTCGAATGGAATCGATTTGGGGTTTTATTCGTAAGTCAAACGTCGCCGCACTCGCAGCTGATTTGTTATGCAACAGGGAAGTTTCAGTGAAACACTTCATTTCTGACAAAAGACATCAGTGTTGATCGATGATGAGCTCTCTGACGTCAAGGTGCGCAATGACGGATGAATCAGTAAAGTACTCTCCATCTAACGAGCTATGGCAATAAAGAGGATTTATGGGACGTCCAATTTTGAAACGCTTCAAGAAGGCAGCCATAATGGAGATAATCTAATGGACATTTTTTTTTTTTTTTTTTTTTTTTTTTTAGCCTTGAAAAAAAGTTGTGACGAATCCACTTGAAATTGGTTTTAAACGAAAGTGTGCAAGTGTTTTAGAGGGGCTATCTGAACACAGAAATCGATATAATTGTTTCTTCAGGAGAGAAATCTCTCGCAATCGGTTTCTCGATTTTTCGGACGTTTTTTCAATAATAAAAATCAAGATTATAAATACTGAATGGCCAAAATAACTTTAAAAAAATTAAATAAAATTTTCAATTTTACTGCTGTAAATGAGGCAGATGACGAAGTAGGCCTCTTTAACGACATAATTGTCCGCGAACAGCACCATACATCAGTGTTATTTTTAACTAAATTTTAATGTATTTCAATGAATTTTCTTGTTAATTACATTAAAATTATGCTACTTTATGGTATTTGGGACGCTGATGTCAAAAATTATATTATTTTTCTCCTTAACTCGTCCTGATTGTACGCATATTCTACTTTTAAACATTGTTCACACTTAAGTTTAAACTGTGGAAAATCCAAAATATTTCGATCAGAACTAGTGCCAAATTCAAACACGGCAGGCCAATTTCAGTCAGACATGTGCTACTCACGCGATTACAGGTCCAATAAAAAGGAAAAAACCCATTTTTGTGTCCAGGGATCCTTGTTTTGTATTCATTTGGCGTGGACATCTATGTCGTTAAAGCGTAAAAATCCAGATGACGTGCTTTTTTCCAGAAAGTATACAATATTTACATCGTTCAAAAGCCAAAGTACAAAGTTTATGAACGTACAAAGTTTTTGAACAAAGTACAAAGTTTCAGAAAAAAGTACAAAGTTTTTTGAACAAAGTACAAGATATCTCTTAAACTTCCAAAAATAACCCTATTGACCTGTATACCTTATTTTGAAGCAGTAGTCAAACGCAATTGTTCTGTGCAAATCTTAGGTCTATAACTGGTGGCGTTCCAAATATTAAGATGGCGCCAGAATATAAAAATCAAAAAGCCCGCCATTTCGGAGTGCCAAACTTATGGAGTGTATTTTTGGGGTCAAAATATATATAAGGCTTTATTTACCTACATGAATACGTGCTGCAAATGTTTCTCTTCTGAGCTAGAGCCCTCCAAAGGTTTTTAAAACAAAAAACAAAAAACAACACAAAAAAACAACGCCTTTGACTCATCTCCTTATAGATACATCTGATCTTTTATTTTTTTCATCATTTCTCACCAAATAAGCTCAATTGGACAGCACTTGTCACAAAAGAACTGAATGACATTTTTGATAAAATTGAGTTATTGATTGATACACCTAGCAATACTGAATCTCGAAGCAACAAGTGCTTCCTCTAATAACAACTATTTCCCGTCAAAATTCCAGGTAAAAGTGAGCTGGTGAGCCTCATTGAAGTCATTGTACATATGATGAAATAAAATGAGAACTTGGTTCCTTTTTCTTAAACCTTAATCCGAGTCACGTAAGGAATCAACTCCGACTTGGTTCCTTTCATTGAATTGGGAACGGACTTAAGTCCGGATTAACGGATTTTAACATATCAACAGTGTAAACCAACTCTGCCGTTTGGTTTCTCTTATTTTGTTAGAGATTCGTTTTTCGTGATTATGCCAAACAAAAAGAAGAAAGGAACCAAGTCACTTTAAACGCTAAAAATTAAGTAGGTATCTTTCCTGCATAGGAAATTCCACTTTTCCGGTGTTGAAATGCAAAAAAATAACACGGTAGTTGAATGAAATCAAAACGTAATTCCAAGTTTTTTGTTTAAATGCTAGCTCTTCAACTTTGGACTCAATTTTCTCGAGATCAGCTCCATGTCACGTGGTTCCTCTTTGATGATAATTATCATTGCTAGCAAAAGCATTAAAGCTGTTTAGACTTTAGTGGCACGCTTTTCCAACACCTGCGTGTTGGAATTTTCCCTGCTTGTTTTTTTTTTTTTCTGTGAGCATCATACCGGTTCCGCTCTTGGTGCAATGAGACGAACCGTATTGGAATGCCGAGAATGCGCTCTGTGGAGAAAACCATGGGCGGATCCAGCGATCTGGCAACTGTGTATTCCTCCCATTTGAATGCGTGAGAAACAATCGATTAGTCAAGGGGCCATGGCCCCCTCGAGAATCGATTCTTCCTCATACGTTCAAATAGGAAGAATACATGGTTGCCATATTGCTGGATCCGCCATGGGAGAAAACTAGACGAAGTATGAAGGAAGATAGCATATTTATTCTCGGTTTTCTTCCCTGTCAAAACCTCATCCTCATTTCGTTTTAAATGCTGAGAAAAGTGAGGAATATTAATGCCAGTGGTAAAATAAACCACCAATGTCCATGCTGCAGGCATTCAAGTTACGCCGCACAGTAAGTCTGTTTACGGAGCTGTTTTGTAAACCAGAACAGAGAAAGAAATGAGGTGTACAGGGGCCGAAAAATGTTGGTCCGAAATGGTCAAACTACAAGGGTGGATGGTGAGGATTTGAGCATTCTAGTAGATAGTTTACGGCCTCACCATGCATCTAGGAGGAGTAGTATTTCGGACCAACATTTTTCGGCGCCAGCACGAAAAAAAAAAAGATTAGTGAAAATAACCATACGGATATCTGATTTTGGCACCTGCTAGATGTTATGGTAAACTTGACCAGAAGTATGGTACATTTACCGATACTTTGAGTTAGTTCGACTTGCAATCAGGTAACATCACCTAGTACCTAGTCACAACATAGTATACTTCTGGTCAACATTACCATAACATCTAGCAGGTGCGAAAATCAGGTATCCGTATGGTTATTTTCACCGTAGTTTTTTTTTCCGTGAGGACTAAAACTTATTCCTATTAGGCATCAAAATGTGCATTTATTAATCTGTGAAATCGACATTGAATCGCCAAAATATCCGCCATTGTTGTTTTTTTTTGTTTTTTTATTTTTTTATTTTTCTTTTTCTTTTAAAGTCAGTGATGCAGATTTAACCGGTTGAGAAAATATTACAGATGCACGTACTCTCGTAAATTGGAGTCATAAACTGGACTAAACTGCGTAGTCTTTTCGTAAACCGGTAGAGCTTCCGATGAATTTACAAATGTGTCATTAAGTATACTTGAAGTGGAAGCTCTCTGTTTGAAAAGCTCAGCCTTACTCACATTTACTCATGAGCCATAGGTGTTCTCCCCTATAATGTATTACAAGGCTCATCACTTTCGTGTAGGGCAGACATAGCTATGGCTATTAGCCAATCATCCAAGATTTTAAAAATCTTTAATTGTGAAGCCTGGAATAGCACTTAATCATGGCAGTTGGATAATATTTTCTCGCCTTGACTAGCGCCAATACTGAAAATTATACAAGGAAACTGAAGGAAGTTTGAGGATGATTAAGGAAGAAATAAAGAGCATATAGCGCATTTTGAGGGGATTTTACAAAGTACCTGTCACCTATATCTTGTACGAATCCCTAAAAGCTGCGTGTAGTAGCAAGAACTTTGGCAACATTTCAATTCGTCCATTTAAACCCTTAAAAAAGATCGAACTATTGGGTGTTCGGTGAACGCCTTCGCATTCGATCTTTTACATGGGTTTGAATGGACACTGTACAACGATCGCCACTGCTGGCACTCTTGAATGCAAAGTGTAAATTAACCGAAGACTGTGAGCTATGCAGCTTCAGTGTCATGCGATCCCATCGATGATTCTTCTGAAGGTGTCTCATATTGTTGTGCATAAGATAGAGCATCAGTGGCATGGCGTAGCCAGGAATTTTTCTGGGGGGGGGAGGGGGGGGGTCGGAGGTCCAAAATTTGTCAAGGGGGGGGGGGGGTCCAAAGATACTAATTTGGTCAAATTTGTCTGAAAACGCAAAAAATTACCTTTTTTCAGGACAAATGTTGGTGTCAGGGGGGGGGTCCAGACCCCCTGCACCCCCCCCCCCCTGTAGAGCATACTTGTAGAGCCCCTGTAGAGCATATTTAATTTCAAAAATAGTCACATCTACTTTATAGTGGAAACAATCAACTGTACCTTGACAAGACTCGTAACTTTTTGAAAATAATGTAAAGTAATAAGAAAGACCGAGAGTTATCAATAAATACTAGGTAATTAAAAATTGCGTAATCTAACTCAATGTATAACGACAAAATAAGAATAAAACAAGAAGTAGATAGCAATAAATGAATGCATTGGGTTAAATACTGTCGCTCTCATAAAGCCCCCAAGTTTTGTCTTCAATTCCTGGTAATGATAACAAAAATGAAGAAACTCCAAAATGATTTAAACTTATATACATTAGCGAAAGTCTTTCTTCTTCGTTATTTTCAATTATAAAAGCTTTTTCACTATTTTGTTTTTACGATTGTTATCTAGTACTTAATAACTTCTTGCGAGGTATGTTTTTCTGCGAGGGATGCAGTTTCCGTTTCGCGAACTTTACACAGTCATGTCACGGATATAATTAACGACGAGCTCGAGTTTTTGTTTATTTGTTTTTCTTTCAAGTTTAAGTTATGATCCGATTACATATGTCAGATGAAATGAGCACCGGCGAATTTCGTTTTTTTTTTTCAATGCTTTTGTCGTCTTTTTGCAGGATTTTACATTCAAATTGACTTTGAAGAAGTCTATGTAAAAGTTTGCAAGAACTAAATTTTTACACTGAAAAAAAAAGCTATAGTCATAATACCAGAATCTAGTCTTATTATCAGAAGCACAACTATATGTGAAAGACAGAAAGTCTAGAACTTTGATCAGAAAATTCCGGTGTTAATACCAGAATATGGTAAAAAAACCCGAATTTCATAAAATTCTTCAGGAACTGTGGTACAAACACTAGAATTCTGGAAATGGGGCTTTTGCACACTTTTGCTATGAGTAAATATAAATAGTACAATCTGATGTAGAGACCAGCGTAAAATCGCGAAAATCACATTAAGAAAGTCTAAAATTCAGTAATAAACTCACATAACTGCTATAACGGTAAGATCGTAATGGCGGTCCAACGCAGGTGTCATGGGAGATTCCTGTCACTTATGTCTTTTTCTCTACGGAAACACAGAGATATGTCTCAATTTAGATAGGAATCTCCCATAATACCTGCGTCTCTCCGCCCATTAACCATTTAGGGGCCAAGCCCGAGTATACTCGTTTTTCTTCTCTAGTCTTCTTCATACGTTGTTCCAGTCTTCATTCCGGATAAACGCGATTATTGATGAAAACATGTCCAATATAAGATGTCTTTGGGCGCCTTCAATGTATCGTATAGGCAATTTCAACTCCCTCGAGTGCGAACAGTTAACGACCTTCCCTTTATAAACGGAAGAGTGGCGTCATTTTGAAATAACCTGGCCTTTAAAGGGTTAATAAGCCCGATTCTGATAGTGCATTTCGTGATTTTTTAGCGTACTCATCGTCATTTTTACAGGTTTTTATTCACGAATCAACTCTTCAATCCCCTACAGCAAAAGTTTGCAAGAGCCTCATTATAGTCTCCATACGTAGGTTTGCATATTGCAGTGGCGGCTAGTGCAATGTATGGCAACAACGCAATTTCTCCATTTAAACCTATGTAAAACAATCGATCTACAAGAGGTGCAATTGCGCCCCCAAGATATCGATACTTTTGCATTGGTTTAAATGACAAAAAAGCATGGTTGCCAAATTGCACGAGCCGCCACTGGCATATTGTCATGCTTTGGTAATCTTTTTTTTTGTCAGTGTACTGTGTTTTACAGATACACTAGTCGAATCTGTGTTGAATCCCGCCCATATAACCTAGAGCTACCATTTGACTCTGAACATGGGATGGGTTTTCACTTTTTATTTTAAATAATATAATTGGGGAGCGAACGTGGTTTACGACCTTGTTTTATTAGACTGTCACTTGAGTGACACTTAATCTCGCGAAGTTTCTATTTATCTTCAAGCTTGTAGAGAAGGAACTTAATTAAATCAACGCCGACCCCCAAAGCAAGTATCTCAGAAATAATGAGAAGATATCCTGTGTCATGAGGATCCTTAATTAAAACTGAGATGCTGACAACCTTCACAAAATTTTCGCCCTGATATTCGCGCTTCGAGGTTGGTACACAAAAGCGTCTTCCTTCTTCCATCGAACGTCTGGCCAAACTGCGATCAAAACTTTGCTCATTGTTGCATTGATGAATCAGAGATGCCGCTCCGTGTACATACTTTAATGACATTCTTACATTCTCCTATGATTCCACCGGTTAAGAAAAGCTTTCAGAATTCATTCAGTGGCGATGCGTGCCATTTGGCAACGTTATTTTTTCTCCTTTAAACACGTTGGAAAGGTCGTCGAAGCGTGTCATCGTTGATGACCGAAGCATTCGATTTTTTCAGTAAGTTTAAATGGAGAAATTACCTCGTTGCCAAATGTCAAGCCTCGCTACTGAATTCATTACATGTTTCAATTCACTGGTGATTCCATCGGTTGACCAAAAGGTAATTACACAGTTCAAGTTCAGTCAGTGCAATTTGCAAATGTTATATTTTGTCCATTTAAACCCTTATAAAAGGTCGAAAACGAAGGTATTCACCGAACACCCAGTACTTCGATCTTTTCCAATGGTCTATATGGACGAACTGCAACGTTGCCAAATTGCACGTCACACCTTTTACAGTGTATGACTGTAATGCAGGATAATACTCGCATTAGTAGCATTTTCTCATCGTCGATGACTTTTAAAAACTTGCAGATATTTTAATAATTAATCCAACGGAAACTGCACCGATTGAGAATTACAATATCTCAGATGCGAGTAGTATTTTCGTGCATTATATATGTCGCAGGCTAAATGTCAAAGCCGGCATTTAGGCAAATGGACAAATTTCATCGACAACCCTGTATGGCTATTTGCCTTGGCATTTTGATGAAATGCCTAGGGGTTTACGCAAATGCCGAAAGCTTGTTAGGCAAAAAGGCAAATGGGGGTTTTTTTCTGGCAAATAGTCAAAATTTTAAAAAGCAGTCAATGCTCAATACCTCAAGAAGCCACAACCGAAAAATTTGAAAAAAAGAAAAAAGCTCTGTACCTTAAAAAATGAGAAGGCAGCAGCGTTGCTTATTCGAACACGAGATAGGTTTGTGGCACTTTCTGGAATATTTTCTCAGATTTTTGAAGCAAGAATATAGTTTGGTTGCACATTGATTTTACCTTTTAGCCTGGCAGTTGCTCTTGATGAAGCCTTGACCGTCAAATAACGAAACGGCACCTACTGCTTTGCAGATCAACACTAACTTATCTCTCGGAATCTGTGATATTTCAAATTTTATCGCTTCTAGTTGTGTTAATTTTTCCCGCGACAATAATGACAAAAATATGAGGTACAAAAGACATTAAGGATAACAACGAAATTCCAACTGTGTGTATATAGGTACAAACGACATTAATGATAACAACAATATTCCAATAAAACTGGTTGTGGTTTATAGGTATATTGAAGACATAAATGATTACAGCGATATTCCAATGAAACGGACTGTGTTATCGGTATTGAAGACATTATTGATAACAACGATGTACCAATGAAACTGACTGTAGGTATGTAGGTACACACGACATTAAGGATAACAACGATATACAACTGAACACACACGCGCACACACTTATTGTTGCCGTGTCGCGTTCAGCTTAGATTCACTAAAAAGACTCATTTTACTGTTTGCCTAATCAGCCTTCGGCATTTGGTCAAAACTTCAGGAATTTAAACAAATGCCTAGGCGTTTGCTCAAATGCCTAGGCAAACTACAAATTTCAACGATTTTTATAACTTCTTTTCTATTTGCCGAGGCATTTGCCCAAATGCCGGATTTGACCTTCAGCCTGCGACGTATATACAGACGTATAAAAAACTGAAATGTGTAATTTTTTCTCAACACGTGGAATCATCGGTGAATTGAAAAAAAAAATGCCATTATAAATGTACAAAAAGGGCAGCGCTGTCGATTTCTCAAATTCATAATATATGAGCGGGGAAACCCCTTTTTGTCAACCATAGAATCGTGTTGATTGAGATGGAGGAGGGCGTGGAAATTCAGAATAATAAATCGGATAAAATATTGCTTCTTATATAGCAGCACCAAATCATTTCACCGACCTATCTACTTATTGTAAAATTAAAAACACTTGTTTTATTCTTGCTGGAATTTAATTTTTCAAGTTGAGGGAACAAGATCAATTGTGGATTGTTAAAATAAAAACCATAACCACGCACACATGGAAAAAAGAGTTTAAACAATTTCGTAGCGCTGACAAAACCTTTGGTGGAAACATGACCCAGCGAAAGACATTAATTATTGAGACAACTGCGGCTTTGGTTTACCCTAGAGTTCCTATATTTAGAGAGTTAAGACAAGAGGGTAGTCAACTTCTGATTGGTCGATGAGTTTTAGGCTCTACGGATGCCGCCATTGGATGCGATTTTGCACTTTTGTTTACAATCGCAGTTGTTTACCAACAGTATTTTACGGATAAAGAGTTAAATATCGACGAATCTGTAAATTTTAATCATGAAACGCCTCAAGAATGTCTAAAAATCCCAAAAGAACCTTTCAAAGCGTAAATGGATGTCGATGCACAAAAGCAGTAAAAGATTACATCATTAGAAACTCAGCGGCACTGTAATCTTTGCAGTGGACAAAAACACAACAACGGCCCTCAGAATGTAAACAAATGTGCAAAATCGCATCCAATGGCGGCGCCCATGGTTTCTCTTGTCTTAACTCTCTAAATATAGGAACTCTAGTTTACCCAGCAAAATCTCTCTAACTATAGGAGTACAAAACCTTCAGTTATCTTTTCTATAGTCTTTGTGCATGACCATTTTTCTACTAAAGGCCGGTTTTATCGCCGGGACCAAAGAGTTTTTCCTGATTTTTTTTTTTTTTTTTTTTTTTTTTTTTATGTTTTTTTTGTTTTTTGTTTTCTCTCTGTGCGCATTGCACGCGACGCGGCGCGGCGCCGCTTCTACCCAGTCCTTTGAGTCAAGTTTACTTGACGTGATAGTACTTACGTTCCGGTGTCATTGTGTTCTATATTCTCTGTCTATATGAGTCCGCCTTGCAAAAGGCCTAAAAGACGGTCGAGGGTGAAAAAAGTATTGAAGAGCTCTAACAAAGCAGTAAAATTGACGTTCAAAGTACTAGTAACAAAGAAAAATATATTCACAGGAGGTATAACGAAAAGATGGAGCAAGAATGTAATGGAGGAGGAGAAAACTGTGTGTAAGGGGAGAGAGAGAGAGAGAGAGAACAAAAATATTGAAAGACACTGGGAGAGAGGGGGAGAGCTATAGAGAGAGAGAGAGAGAGAGAGAGAGAGAGAGAGAGAGAGAGAGAGAGAGAGAGAGAGCTTGAAAGACACTGTAGGAGAGAGGGGAGAGAGAGAGAGCTTGAAAGACACTGTAGGAGAGAGGGGAGAGAGAGAATGAAAGACATTGGGAGAGAGGGGGAGAGCAAACGAGAGATCTATTGAAAGACACTAGGAGAGAGGGAAGAGAGAGAGTGAGGGAGAGAGTGGGGGAGTGGGGGAGTGAAAGGGGGAGTGAGAGAGTGAGTAATATAGATTATAGAGCTACGGAGAATGAAAGACACTATGAGAGAGCAAGAGAGAGAAAAAGAGAGTAAGTGAGTGAGAGAGAGCGAGAGAGAGCGAGAGAGAGCTAGAGAGAGAGAGAGAGAGAGAGAGAGAGAGAGAGAGAGAGAGAGAGAGAGAGAGAGAGAGAGAGAGAGAGAGAGAGAGAGAGGGGAGAGGACAGAGAGAGAGAGACGAGAGAGAGAAGAGAGGAGAGAGAGAGGAGGAGAGAGAGAGAGACATTGGAGAACCACGGAGAGAAAGGGGGAGAGAGAGAAAGAGAGGGAGAGAGAGGGAGTGAGAGAAAGAGAGGGAGAGAGGGAGAGAGAGAAGCTGGAGCTAGGCATGCGGTGGAGAAGGACAACCAACAAAAAGTCCCATAAATTTAACGCGAAAACTAAGAGTTGATGGAGATTCGAGCTGGTTTCAACTCTCCGGCGGCGCGGGCTCTCTGCTTGTTTCTGCAGTGTTATATAAAGTAGGCGAAATTAATTGTTTGCATGAATGCAGCGGTTTTGCCCCGGCCGTAATACTCGGAAACAGCAATGTACCAACAAAACCTAGTGTCAAAGCTATTTGTTAACGTTGGCCGACTTCCCCTCTCCATCCCCTCTCACCCTCTCTAAATACATCTCCACCCCTATCCTCCAGCCCTTCCGCTGCTTAACGCTGATTATGAGACGCGACAGGACAAGTTGAGCTTCATATCGATGCTGCCACATTTGGCAAATAACTGTAGGGAATACCAATGGCGGCTCGTAAAATGCGATATATCGATGTCTACTCCATTTAAAACTGTAGAAAAGTTTCGATTTCTTGGGAGTTCAACTGCACCCCCTGACGATCGATACTTTTCTATAGTTTTAAATGGAGTAGACATCGATAAATCGCATTGCACGAGCCGCTACTGGGGAATACCCTACAAACACTTTCTCACTTATGAATTTAATCGGGGGGACCCCCAGACCCCCCTTTGATATTTTTATCCAGATCCAAAGATCCATTTTTAAAATATTTAACTTTTTTTTTTTTTTTTTTCACCCATTTTTTCCCGTTGATTTTAATGGAAACCATTTTTCGTCCAGAACTAAACTAAAAATTAAAATGTCAAAAAACCGAAAAAAGTCCCTCTGGGGAATGTTAAAAGCACCAGCTCTGCAAAATGGATGTTTCGTCAGTCTGTAGCCATCAAACGTGGAACTCAGCATAACTTTTGAACTATTGATCCATATACATCCAAATTTTGCATTTTTGACAGTCCCCAGAGGGACCTTTTCTGTTTTTTTGAAATTTTAATTTTTAGGCTAGTTATGGATGAAAAGTGGTTTCCATTAAAATCAATGTCGGGAAAATGGGTCAAAAGAGGGGAAAATTTAAATATTTCAAAAACGGGTCCGTGGATCTGAATGAAAATATAAAAGGGGGGTCTAGGGGTATCCTCCAGGTTATTAAAGATGGGTCTGGGGGTCTCCCCCAGATTAAACTTGATGTGAAAAAGTGTTCCTTTAGATTGTTTCCAACAGTTCTTGTTTTATATTTGTGTATGTTTGTATGTGTATTTACACTTTTTTTTTGTTTTTTTAATCAAATCTGGCAACACTGCTTTCATGTTGCCTTTACCCGCTGTGCCACTTTGCGTAGTAGACAGAGTTTGCGTGCGGTGTGGGTGGTGCGGGCGCTCAAGTGCCGATAAAAGCTAAAATGAGCGCTCTGTGTATAATGAGACGCAGTAGAACTTGAAAAATATCCCATAAATCATGGGGTTTGCTCTTCACTAGAATGCTTGGTACAATACGAATGTTATTTTCTCGAATGGAGCATACTCTTTGTTTTATCAGACTATTTTTTTTTTTTTTATTTATTATTTTTTTTTAACTATATCGGCTCAATTATCACCGAGCTACAAAATATTATACGTAAAGAGGGTCTCATCAATATTTTATACGATTTTTGTTCACCTCACAGTTTTCTCTGACTAACTCAAGGGTATATCTATTATAGAGAGGAAAATTGGAATATCCCAATCAAATACTATATGCATAGTTCAATACGCGGGAGATTTGGGTAAATCAAACAGAAGCCGGGACATTTAATTTAAGTGCTTTCAGAGCAGAGGGCGCTGCGTGCGGTGGATCAGTGGCGGCTCGTGCAATTTGGCAACAATGTTTTTATCCCATTTGAATACATGTAAAACAATCGAAACTTGAGTCTGATCGAACCGATTTTTTACCTGAATTTAAATGGAAAAGACGCATGGTTGCCAAATCTTACTGGCCGCCTCTACGGTGGATATATGAAATTATGTCGACAGTAGCGCAACCTAAACGATAATCGCTCACAAACGCTAACATTGGCTCGCACCGTTCCGTTCGCTAAACTCCATAAAATTCTCTGTGAACACAAAAAAAAACTGTAGGGAATACCCTACGAACACTTTCTCATATCAAATTTAATCTGGCCCCAGACCACCACACCCCCTTTACTATTCTGGGGGAGACCCCCAGACCCCCCCCCCTTTTGACATTTTTATCCAGATCCAAAGATCCATTTTTGAAGTATTTAAATCTTTCCTTTTTTTGACCCATTTTCCCATTGATTTTAATGGAAACCTTTTTTCATTAATAACTAATTGTTCATGCAACATGGTCCAGCAACATGGATAAAGCTCAACTGAGCAATCTAAAAGTCAATCAGAGACGTCCATTTCATGAACACGACCGATCCGAATAACGGAGCCGCGATTGGACAGACAGTCCGTTTGCACGCACTGTCGCACTGTCACTCTGATTGGCCGGGTTTCCCGCCCGATTCTCTGGCCGGCGCGCGCCGTGGCAATATTTTCTCTATTGCTAACTTTGTTTGTAGTGAGATAATAAAAAACAACTAGAGACAATCATAAACACGCAAAATCGCGTTGAGTTGTGGCAGTTGGCTCTTTAGCCTTTGATAAACCACATATCTTTGATTTCTTTCTGTGTTTATTCTCTTTTTCATTTCTAATAGCAGTAATAGCTAGAGCATTAACCGGACCGGAACGTCCACAGCCGTCAGCCGGTAATGTATAAAAACTCGGCTTTAAAAACTGCACGCGTCATGATGAGACATGAAGCGAGTACAAAATTATGATTTAAAGCGCTCGCGTGCACAAAATAACAAGTGACTCTCGCCACTCTTTCGTACGATAGAAAACCTCCAAGGCATCGCGCCTTGACGATAGGCAACCGTCTCAACGTGGGAGGGGATTGTCCGAAGTAATTGAAGACCGGACACGTTTCCCTCTACACAATCCTCGCCTCCGTCCAGTATAAGTTGGGTTCTCTTAATCCTTTCAATACCACGCTCGAGTTATTTGATTTCGTATTTCTATCTCTCATGGACAGTGAAAGCTTCTCCAAATCGTTAGTACTTTCAAAATAATGTTTCATTTGAGTGCCTTCAATCATTGGGTTAGGCAAAATGAACACAGCGGAGTACGAATGTTCAACTATGTCCACTGAGTTTGATTTCAATCTCTCGTTGACAGTGAAAGCCACTCCAAATAAAATTGACAGCACTTGCAAAATAATGTTTCATTTGAGTGCCTTCAATTATTGGGATAGGCAAAATGAACACAGTGGAGTACGAATGTTTAACTACCCACTGAGTTTGATTTCAATCTCTCATTGACAGTGAAAGCAACTCCAAATTGTCAGCACTTGCAAAATAATGTTCCATTCGAGTGCCTTCAATTATTGGGATAGGCAAAATTAACACAGTGGAGTACGAATTTTTAACTACCCACTGAGTTTGATTTCAATCTCTCATTGACAGTGAAAGCTACTCCAAATTGTCAGCACTTGCAAAATAATGTTTCATTCGAGTGCCTTCAATTATTGGGATAGGCAAAATTAACACAGCCGAGTACGAATATATTAACTACCCACTGATGCCAACGATTTGGACTCATTTATACTAAAGGGACCTACTCAACATTAGACGATGCCATTTTCACGTGACTTTAATATCAATATAAACTTTTAGACCTGTGCAAAGAATTTCTCAGAACTTTCAGGATATCTTCTTTCCTTCTCTACATTAAACCTTGTTCTTGAAAATTACAAGCAATTTTATCGATTAGATTCTTTTAAAGACGATTCTTCAGCGTTTAGTGTCGATTTACGCCACCAGAGCGCTATCGTCCTTTTAATGTCAAATTACAGGCCGAAAATAATTTATATTTGAGAAAACGGAAGGTCAGTTACTAGATAATCATCTGAAGAACGTCTCTACCAAATAGCTTGTCAATAACTTAAAAAAATAAGGCTGAAAGTACCGAAACATGAAACATCGCATTTCAAGACAAGAATCTATTTGCGATATTCCATTTTTCGTACTTTCAGCCTTAATTTTGAAGTTATATTGACGAGATATTTTCGGCCTGTAATTTGACATTAATCGAACAGAAGCGCTCTGATGGCAGAAATCGGCAGTAAACGCTGAAGAATCATCTGAAGGGAATTCAAAAGTTGAGATTAAATGACAACGTTGGAATACTATAGTAGGTCTGTTTCGTATATAAATGTGTCCATTTGGTCTCTTTATTCCACAACGAGTAACTTTTGAAACGAGTGAAAATTGTTGAATAATATATGGACTTACTTGCTTTTCAGGATACAGGACTCCTTGCTGGTATCATCGCAATCGTCAACATCACTACCACCATCGCCATAATCATCGTCATCTGGGTCTTTCTGGCCGTTTTACCCGGAGTCGCTACCTCTGTCATTGTCGATTCAAACAAATCCATTTCCGATTGGCAGTTTCTTTATTCCTCTCCTCTCTCCTTTCTCCGACCCCCCACTCCTCTCCTCTCCGCGAGCGCGTCCTATCAAACGACGTTCCCCGCTTGCACCGCTAGCACCGCAGTTGTCAGATATCGAGGAGAAAAAAAAAAAAAAAAAAAACCCTGCCTACTTTACATTGACTCTTTACGGAAAAGAGGCGAATTTTATTTTGCACAATCTGACAATGCCGGTTTCGCACTTCACATCTCGCTATGATCAACCGATGACACCATTGCACATCTACACATTTACATCTAACACTGCGAAAAAGAAGAGAGCACAGAAAGAGAAAGAGGGATAAACCCCGACGACTCCGAAGTCCCCCTTCTCCGCCCGCGCGGGAAGCTCCCTCCTCCGGATCACGAGTGCGAGCGCGAAACGCCTTCGTTCTGCTCCGATGCAACCCGCACTGCACACTTCACTCCCTGGGTTTGGAAATTTGATGGTCCTCCGATGAATGGATCTACTTTGGAAGTCTTCCGCCGCCGCCTCCACCCGGCTCAACCGCTGAAATCAAACAAAGAATATAGAATCCTCTCTTAGTAGATTGAAAGCAGGATGAATGGAGGGAAAAAGGTTTTCGAGACCGCTGCGCTGTTGCCATTTTGGTGCATAAAAATCAACGTATGAAAATATCTCGAAACGCGTTCTTTAACACTTACAGAACAGAATACTCTAATTAGAACGGAAACTCTAATTCATTTTGAAACATTCTTTACCTCGGGCCGCCATGTTGGAAAGTGAACATTTTCGGAAATCTTCGGCGATCTTCGGAAACTGGCCGGGTTGTGATTGGTTGCGCGTCAACTCTGATTGTAAATATAACCTGAAAAAGCACGTCCGCCATATTGAGAAATGAGCAGGCACAGTTGCCAGTTTGTGCAGGTAAATTACAAATCTTGTTTCCATTGGCTCTTATGGGAGTTTCCGTTCTGGAGGCCGCTTATTTACTTCATCGTTAAACCGATCGTTAAGAATATCTATGAGTGATTCTATTGGTTGAAAATTGTAAAACTTGACCGTTGCTATGGTAACCATCGTTAAAGTGCCCGCTATTTAAAGGTCACTCATGAATAGCCTTTATATATAACGAGACTTATAACGATGGTTACTATAGCAACGGCCAAGATTTACAATTTTTGACCAATAGCATCACTCCTAGACAGTCATAACGATCGGTTTAACGATGGAGAAAATGATCGGCCCGCTGATTAGAATACTTATACAGTGTCAGACTACTTTTTTACATCATATTCTCCCGGATACCAGTCAGTACCCCTCATATGGAAAGCATGGAAAACAGTTGCGCTAAATAGTTTTAGCACTGCCTCAGACTATAATTACACAGGCCGTGCGTGTGCGTCCTGGCCTAAACAAATAGTGGCAGTGGATTAGATAAGGATTCCAGGCCCCTCTGCCAAATATTTTATTTATGGGCCTCATTATAAGCGTAGTCACAGTACACCCCCCTGGGGTCCGGGATGTTTTTTCAAACATTTTAAAAGTTCAGCTTTCATCAGATCTAATTTTAGTCAATCTCCATTAAAAAATCCCCAAAAATTAATGCTCATAGTTATCACAGTATTTTTTGTTTTTTTTTTGTTTTTTGTTTTTTGTTTGTTTTTTACGAAACCAAAGAACTTAAAAAGTATTTCTATACTTTAAAATAATTTTGTAAGTATAAGGAACAGGGCCTATATCGGCAAACTTTGTGCTTTTTAATATCAACACTAAAAAATAAAATGTACTCAGGGTCTCAGGACTGCCATGAAGGACTCTCAAGAAGTCTGATAATTCTTTCTCTACAATATTCACAAAAAAAGAAGAAGGAATGCTGTTTGAACTATGGTTTCGGCTTTCCTGTCATTGGGCTTCAAGGGCCCCTTGAAGCCGGGGGCCTTCCCGCCTCGCGGGGCCCGTGGATGCCTTATTATCTACGCCACTCCAATTACGGCGCGCAAATGCGAAGGACGTACGTCGTACATGAATGTCTTTAGCACAGTAAGTGTTAACACTAGAACGCCCGGACTTGTGCTCCTACCTAAAACGCCCAGCGTCCCAAAATTGGGACAGTGCTGTAAAGTGCAGAATGTTATTTTCTATGTTATCGATCAAAGTGTTATTTGGACTTATAAACTTTGTGAGAATAGTTGTACGAAATTTCTGCTTCGTTTCAAGCGTTTTTGTTGCCTATTCAGGCAAATGAAGGGGCAATAGTTGTCTTTTGCCATAATTTTGATCTTTCAATCCCTAATCAAAGTACGTGAAACATTAAACCGTGTGCACATATATATCTATGGGCCTGTTGTATGTATGCTATGATAAAGATCCCCTCCCCCCTCATTTCACCCTCCCTTTTCATGATATCATCTCTCAAACAATGCATAAGATCACCTCACGGTAACTTTATACTCAACCTAAAATGACACGAATTTTGCCTCTACAGTTCCTTGTCCATTCTCAGCACTTCCACCTATGATGAAAAATAATAATTCACGCAATTGCGAGAGAAAATTAGAAGAAAGGGAAAGAAGAGGGGGGATCGTACAAAGCTTACCTTTTTGCGATTTTTTTGCTTTGTCTTCACAAGATTTTAGTCTAACAGTGTTAGAAAACGTTATCTTCAAGAATAAATAATAAAAAGGGAAATGAGCAGACAAATTTTAATAGAGAATAAGAGGAATTGAAAGCACCGGAACTGCTGAGCAGGGCTTGGGAGCCGAGGCCGTGGTTAGATCTGAATTTTATGTTCTGCTCGGCAGAAAACTGTGGTAATACTAAAATGAGTTACAATTTATCATTCAAATACTGAATCCAAGGGCTCTTGCACCAACAGAACTCGATTTCAAAGATTCGGTTTCAAGTTATCGCGTTGGGAGCTGTTTTGGAGCAAGGCTCCCAAAAAGTGCCCCTGAAGAGCTCCCAACGCAGTAACTTCAAACCGAATCTTTGAAATCAAGTTCTGCTGGTGCAAGAGCCCTTGGATTCAGTATTTGAATGATAAATTGTAACTCATTTTGGTATTATACCACAGTTTTCTGCCGAGCAGAACAACAAATTCAGATCTAACCACGGCTTCGGGCTCTCAAGCCTTGCTACTGCTACTGATGGTAGCTAGGTAACTAGGAATTTATTCGGGCCGGTAATCTCAAAGAAGTTCATAATATCTCATTCCTGGTTTCTGAACGCCAACATTTCAGAGAGAGCTGTGGCTCATTGCTGATCTGTTGGAGAGGAATCGACGCCATGCGCACGCGACTCCCTGCACTGTTCTCTGATGAAAGTTACTTGTCCTGATGAGGGGAGAGGGGGAAAGTTCGCTGGTTTGATTGAAAGGGGAGGTGGGGGTAATGGGGAGGGAACCCCCCTGGATGTGCAAAAACGGTTTGTTTCAGCCATACACGTTATTGAGACAAATACAAGAAGTTGAAGCCTTATTACTGCCTTGAAACTGGAAAGACAACAGTTTGTCCCAAAAATGGGACATGGGCGTTAAAGGTAGAATCGCTTTTTTCTCTTGAAGGAAGTGGCGGATTTTGATGAAACTTGGTGGTCAGTAGTAACTCCTAAAATGATGAAAAGTCATAAAATTTCAGGGTCCTAAGTCAAGTTGGAGGCTCGTGAGACAACTTTTAATTTTGATCCGTCCCAAAAATGGGACGTTGGGCGTTCTAGTGTTAAAAGCAACCAGAATAAGCGCCAGAAGAACAAAACAGGAAAAACAAAAGCGTTAAAAAAAAAACAACAAAACAAAAAATGTTGGAACTTTTTATATGAATTTTTCAAACTATAACTGTCAAACCTACACGGTTTGTATTAAGTATATGCCTCCATAGAAGATTGAATCGGATCGGCAAAAGGCTTTTGGTAGCGTTCTAGAATTCAACCATTTACTGCATCCTTGCAAAAAAGATTACATTATCCTGTGATGTTGTATATCTATGTATATTATGAAAAGTGCTGCTATTCATAATCTTTTCTGCATCGAGACAATGAATGTATGCATTCTAGAATAGAAGTGCAACGCCTTAACAAGCAACAGTTAGTACACCTACTCATCTATGATCATCGACGCCCGTAGTTTGATGAAACATATTAGATTGTGTACAAATAAACTTTTAAAGAAAATACCCTGGTCAAAATGTATACTCTTTGAAATGTCGGCCACCTTTAAACAATCTGCAGATCTCCAGTGTTTAGGAAATAAGCAAATTCATTAAAGTACCATCAAAAGAAATTGATAATTCTATTGAGAACAACAGAAACATTATCAAGAGGAATTTCGACCGAGGCAGAGTATATTATAAGACCCGAGTATTCTCAAAAACAACTACTTATGAGAGAGCCAATTCTAATCGAAAATGGCGGCGATCAGCATATCGGGAATGTAAATAACATTTAGTGAGTAATCTCGTTGCTACAATCTTTTTGTTAGTAGTTTTTGTTGTTGTAAAATGAATCCCAATTCTATATTCAAAACCACAAAATGAGTTCATCATCACATTTTGATAGCAAGGAACTCACGGAAGCGTGCCTCGTATTATTTGAATGGCGCGGCACGGCCCCAGTTTCGGAAGATATGAAAAACTCCTGAGAGCGATCGACTCCACTTGCCGAGCTGAATCGATAGAGGGGTCACAAGCTGGGTTTTGGGGACATCACCTTTTTGCACATGTTGCATATCCTTGAGGTACTAGTGTAGAGCTATAGTGTAGCTTGTCGTGCCAAAACCAGCTGCCTTCTAACCGCGTGGCTGCTCCGAAGCATTATACTTTGGTAGAGCATAAGCAAGAAGAAACTCTACCGAATTAGTGTTTTGGTACAACTGCATTTTTCTCCGGTAGAGCTTGAAACTTTTGCTCTGCGAGGCTCTTTTAAAACGCTGCTTGGTTTGTACTGAAAGTTTGTTCATTTTATCAGAGTAACAGCTTTATTTATCAAAAGCTCTATACATGGTGTCCCAAAAGTCCCTTCCCCTTCATAACTTTAGAACAATAGAATTTTTCAAAAAACGCTAAAACGTGTAAACTCTTATTCTAGCCAAAGCTTCTTTTAAGCCCCCAAAAAAATTTGGTTAAAATATATACGGGTAGGCTTGTTTTAGTTCATTTTGAAAAAATCGACCGTTCAAAAGTTAAGAGGTGGGAAGGAACTTTTGGGACTCCCTGTATACTCTTTTAATTTGACAACAGTGAGTTTGAGCTCCTATGCGAATTGTAGATTAGTTTGCATGAGTCCACATGAATCTGATAAAAGGTTCAAGGGGATTTGGCTGATTTCTTAGTGAGGGTGCTTAAGCCAACGATTTTGACTGAATGGATTCCGTTATGCGTACAGACATACATGTTTCAAAATACTTGCAGCTTCTAAACTGTTTGCATGTTTTATTTCTTTGTACAGTCATCCAGTTCAGACCATCGTTGTAGGTATATATATTATTCACCCTTAAGTTCAGTTTCTCTTCAATTTTTACATTGTATTTCATATACGATGTATATCAATAAAAGTCGGTATTATTAAAGTTAAGTTGCATTCAACATCAACATCCCTGAGAAAGCAGCCATCGGGGATAGGAAGTGGGAAGGATTCATGTTAGACGCCAATTTACTTCAAGGGAGAGAGGGAGAGAGAGAGAGAGAAAGAGAGAGGGAGAGAGAGAGAAAAAGAGAGAGAGAGGGAGAGAGAGAGATTGAAAGACACTGGGAGAGAGGAGGAGAGAGAGGGAGAGAGAGAGAGGGGGAGAGAGAGAGAGGGAGAGGGAAAGAGAGAGAGAGAGAGATAGAAAGATTGAAAGACACTGGGAGAGAGGAGGAGAGAGGAAGAGGGAGAGGGGAGAGAGAGAGAGATTGAATGACACTGGGAGAGAGGAGGAGAGAGGAAGAGGGAGAGAGAGAGAGAGAGAGAGAGAGAGAGAGAGAGAGAGAGAGAGAGAGAGAGAGAGAAAGAGAAATTCCTGTATTTGCCCATGTCTTCACTTCAATCCACTGAGCGCCACTTCGCCTTCTTGGCCGCCCAGCGAAATATGTTCCCCCTGCTAATAAATCACTTCGCATCGAGTTTTTTTCTAATTTTGCAACATCAATTTTCTATAGGCAGGCGGAGCCGCACGACACACAGTAAAGCAAGTCTATGGGAGAGATCGGACATAAAACGTAGGACTGAAAATGAAAATTTGAATGTGTTTACAGTCGAAAAACAAACAGAAAAGGGGGACTCTTGTGACAGATGGGAATGTGTACAAAATGTCCAACAAAAAATGTCACGATTGCAAGAATGTCCACAGTTAAATGTTCAATTCACAATTTGTCCAATGTTAATAAATGTTCAGTGTACAGTTTGTCCATCATACATAAATGCCCCTTAAAATAATGTCGAACCAAAATGTCTTCCAATTATAGACACGTTAAAAAGTTTTCATGAAAATCAATGAAGAATGGCTGAACATATGAAAAAATTGGAATAATTCAAATTTTGACGTAAATTCTCAAAGACATTATTCAACCATCCGACTGTAAAATTAACTCTCTAAGGAGGGTCTGAGGGTCTCCCCGAAAATATTATAGTGGTCTGGGGGTCTCCCCCAGAATATTAAAATGAGGTCTGGGGGTCTCCCCCAGAATATTACAATGAGGTCTGGGGGTTTCCCACAAAATATTAAAGGGGATCTGGGGGTCTCTCCCAGAAAATATAAGGGGGTATGGAGCTTAACCAGAATAATTTTGATGTGAGAAAGTGTTTGTGGGGTAAATTCCTTTTTCGTAAATCTTAAAAATTTTCTCTTGGCTAAAGCCTTTTATTGTCTCCCTGAATTTTTTGAGAGCACTATGTAGTTTAGTCTAGTCTTGTCCATCCTTTATTCCTTGTACATCTACTTTATTCCCTGTATCATAGTTTATTATCTCTTTGACCTGTACCATAGTTCCCTTAAGGGTGGCTCCTGTATTAATTTAATTAAATAAATAAATAAATAAATAAATATTTCCCACAGTTTATTTTTCCAAGAAGATACTTGGAAAATTCTATGTAATCCCATAAACTGCCCTCGGAATTCCATGAAATTTTATGGGAAAATAATAATTACCCACGGAATTTTGATCATGGAAATCCGTGGAACGTACTTTTACCAGGGCACATTTTACACTAGAGATATTTAAAATGGGACATTTCCATTGAGCATATTGATTCTGGTAGGAAATTTCCCAATAAAACTACTTGCATACGTCTACGTTGCGTATCAACGAAGATATACGCAAATTCAAAGTCGCCACGCACCATGTCCGGCCGCTTCCATTGACTCGCTCCCTCTGTGCGGCGTGGCTTGGCGTTCGCTATCCCTCGGCTCTCAGCTTTCAAAGTAAAATGCTCTAATCTCGTCTTTAAACTTTTTCAAGGCTCACCGGCAATTTTTCATACTCCTAAAAAAGAAGTTCTCCGGAACAGCTCTCTAAAGTAAATCTGGCGTTTTTAAGTATACGGCAAGGCAAAGTAAGAGGTGAGATAAAGAGGGGAGTAATAGGAGGAGGGGACAGAGAGAGAGAGAGAGAGAGAGAGAGAGAGAGAGAGAGAGAGAGAGAGAGAGAGAGAAAGAGAGTGAGAGGGGGGAGAGAGACGAGGAGAAGATGAAATTACTTGAATGAGCTGCGTTTATAGTGCAAGGTTTGAGTCGATATACCCCCCCCCTCCCCCCTTCTTCGGCACTCAGCGCACACAAGAACGAAACATGGAATGCGGTTCATGCTAACTTTGCGGCTATAAACGATTGAATCGTTTATTGAGTAAAATCCAGTGAAAAGTACGTGAGCACGTTAAAACCTTACGGAATTCACTTACAAACCCACAAAAAATAAACTGCAGGGAATACCCTACGAACACTTTCTCACATTATATTTAATCCGGCGGAGACCCTCAGACCCCCTATGAATATTCTGGAGGAGACATCCTGAACCCCCTTTGATATTCTGGGGGAGACCTCCAGACCCCCTTTTGATATTTTTATCCAGATCCAAAGATCCATTTTTGAAATATTTAAATTATTCCTTTTTTTTGACCCATTTTCCCTCTGATTTTAATGGAAACAATTTTTCATCCATAACTAACCTTAAAATTAAAATTTCAAAGAAGCAAAAAAAAGTCCCTCTAAGAAATGTTAAAAGCATTAACCTTTCTGCAAAATTTGAATACATTTGGACCTATTGAGCAAAATTTATGCTGAGATACAGACGGACTCACAGACCACGGACGCCACAAACATCCTATATTATATTTATGTGTTTGGAAAACCAAATCCCCGGAGAACCGTTGCACTGTTCGGGAGGGGCCTGGTACCGATCGGTCAGGCTCGGCTCCAATGTTTCGAGAAAATTATAAGTTTTTCCTTATGGTTCCCGCGTCCCTTTTTAAAATGCTAAAAAATTTTCTCCCAAAAAGTTGTGCGAGTGCGAAAAGGATGCGAATCAGTTCGTTTTGCAAGGGTGGGAGAGAGAAGCGAGATTTTGTCGTCCTTTTTTAAATGTATACGTGAGAAACCACTTTTAATTAAGAAATATTAAAATGTCATGGATGAATGTTCTTTAGGATAGTATCAGGCATAATGAGAGCCAATAATGGGGCAGCTGCAAGGGTCTGAAATGTCGTGTTTTTTATAAAGAAAATAATAGTCCTTGTTGAGTTGAGAACAATGGTGCCTTTTATTTTTTCGTAAGTGTCCTGGTTTTGGAGATACTCACGTTCAAAGTTGTAGAAAATCGTGGGCGTAGTGACGTCACTACGCGAAATTCCCATTTGAAACAGTGTATTTTGGGCCAAAATCTCATCTCAGTTACAATGTGACTTAACTAGAAACCAAAGACATTTTTGTTCTCAGCTCACCAAGGACTTTCATTTTCTTTATAAAAAACACAAAATTTCAGACCCTTGCAACTGCCCCATTTTGTAATTATCATGATTGACTTAGTCGTAGTGGGCCAAGTATCGAAACAAAATACCTTGAAAATCTCGTCATTGCAATATTTTCTCAATTTTTGTAACTTAACTAGATTGAAAAAGTAGAAATGTCCAGAAAAATCCATAATTTGATTCAGTGTGTGACGCCCTCCCTTCCAGGGCGCTATACTCTCTCCGTCGATGGATCATATTTTCCGCTCTCAACGTATAACTCGACGTCCGGTGTTTTTGACGTTTTGCCAGAAACGATCAAAGTTTGAATGGGAAAGCTCTTTGTATGCATGTAGTAAATATTGAAAGAAGAATCCAATCATATCTGTGTAACTGTCATGTCTTGGGGAAATAATAATTTCACTCCGTTAGCTCTCTCTATAAGTGCAGTGTGCAAGTCATGAGAATCTGCTTGAAATGAATCAGAATCAAATTTTACGAGCTAATCCTAGGAGGACCAAAATATTTTGAAGTATACTATACGACTCAAGAAAACTAGAACTATCGAAACTTTTATATACTTTTGGTGTATTGCGGCGCCATGATGGTGCAGTATAAAGGCACAGTATCAGAGCTGCCGCTTTTGTGACATTTTTCAGTGGGGCTGTTGCACACTTTTGCTATATAAGCGTTTTGTAGTAGTCGCTTCTGGTGTAAAAACCAGGGCTGCCGTTTTGCGTATAATCAGTGCTATTTTTTTATTCACCGATGATGCGATGAATCAACCGGTTTAGAAAATATTACACAGTTCAGCTCAAGGTATGTTTAGGTGAACTAAAATACTCGCATCCGCGTAATCTTCTCTCAACCGGTGGAATCGTCGAAGACTTTTAAAAACTTGCGGATATTTTAATTAATTAACGGGGTTTTCCACCGATTGAGGAAAGATTATAGATGCGAGTATTTTCGTGCATTACAGTCATACACTGAGCTGAACTTTGTAATCTTTTCTCAACCGGTGGAATCATCGGTGAACAGAAAAATAGTATTGGTTACACGCAAAACGGCAGCCCTGGTAAAAACCTCCAAAATTAACGATGGCAGCACTAACCTTCCAAAATCCACTCCTAAATTCTATAAACGCTTTTATTTGCGCGAGCGTAATGATGGCTTAAGGCATAGTAATAATGGTAGATTCTCATCTAACAATACTTCAACCCCATAAAGAAGTGACCAATGAGAGACGACTTTCATTTGACACCGGTGTCACTAGATATGTCAAGGTATCATTCATCGGATGTGGATCATTACTCTGATGACTAATTACTCTGTGAATCATCCTTGTCAACATAGAGAGAGCGATAAAATTAAGATAGGAATATCCTTCTGTTACTATCCTATGCTATACCAATCCACCCGCGCAAATAAAAGCGTTTATTGAGTTTAGGAGTGAATTTCGGAAGTTTTTAGTACTGCCATCGTTCTTTTTCAAGGTTTTTACACCAGAATCGACTATTAAATCGCGTTTAGCAAAAACCAAAAGATTTACACAGTTCAGCTCAGTATATGTCTGTAATACACGAAAATAGTCTGATTGTACTATAGTAATTTCTTAACCTATGGTAGAGCAGTCACTGACTTGAAAAAATGTGTGGACATTTTGATGGTTTGATGGTGATTCCATCGATTCATCAATTGAGTAAAGATTACAGATGCAAGTATTTTCATGCATTGCAATCTTAAGCTAAACTATACTCTGTTCAAGATAAGAAGAAACTTGACGATTCAGGTAGAAACATTTTGCAACGCCGAACCTTTGAATGCGAGAATTTGCACTCACGACTCACGAGGTCTTTGTCAGACTCGAACCTCTACCGGGACGAGGTAATACCGAGAATCGCCTGACTGTGAATTTTATCCGTGCAAAACAGTGGCGTATCGTGCAATCTGGCAACGTTGCGGTTCGTCCATTTAAACCCATGAAAAAGATCGAATTATTGGGTGTTCGGTGAACACGCATTCGACCTTTTTCATGGATTTAAATGAACGAAATACAATGTTGCCAGATTGCACGCTACGCCACTGGTGCCACAGAATACTCTAATCAGAACGGAAACCCTAATTAATTTTGAAACATTCTTTACTTCGGGCCGCCATGTTGGAAAGTGAGCACTCGCCGGGTTGTGATTGGTTCTGCGTCAACTCCGATTGTACAATTGTACATATAACCTGAAAAAGAACGTCCGCCGTCTTGAGAAGTGAGCAGGCACAGTTGCCAGTTGGTGCTGGTAAATTCAAAAGCTTGTTTCCATTGGCTCTTATGGGAGTTTCCGTTCTAATTAATTCTATATAATTTTAATTATTTTCATTATTTATCCTATTCTTATTTATCTTTTTATTTGTTTAATTGTTTACATACATATAAAGCTTTTCTTCTTCTTCTCCTCCCCTCCCTTTATTTCATTGATATATTTTTTTTTTGTTTTTTTTTTTTTGTTTTTGTTTTTTTTCCCCTTCTTCTCTCCTGCCGACAGACTCGTTTCGCCCGCCACAAGACTTAGTCTTAGAGGGCGAAACAGTTTATTCGTCATCCTTTGTTTTTCATATTTTTCTCTCATTATTTGTAAAAAAAATTATATATTGTCATTATCGTTTCTTTTTCTCTTTCATGTATTTTTTTGTATTTTTTTTATTGTATTTTTTGGATTTTTCATGTATTTTTTTGATGATAAATAAACTCTTAAAAAAAAAAAAAAAAAAAAAAAAAAAAAAAAAAAATTAGAGTATTCTGTGCCGGTGCAAAAGTAAAATTAGAAACGGTTACAGATACGACAAAATGGATGACATTTCTGGCTAAAGGATCGTTAATCGGCAAAATTAGTTGAAATTGACTCATCTCCTTCCTGGGAGATTCACTTTTTAAAGAGTTTATTTGTGGGTGTAATTTTATTGGATTTCTATAAATAAAATAAATCTTCGAGAGTGGTGAGGAGTCAATTTCGACTAATTCATTCGTCGACTAACGACCCTAGATTAAACGAGATTAAATTTGATGTGAGAAAGTGTTCGCAGGGTATTCCCTACAGTGAACTTGATTATTATTACAATTATTGTTATTATTATTATTAATATTTTTATTAATTTTTCCCACGGGTAGTAGATTCAAAATTAAAAAAAAAAAAACAACAACAACAACAAATTAAAACAACAAGAATCCGCTCCCTCTGCCCAATGTTTTACGTCCAATTATAGTGTATGGTAAGGTTTGATATAGGCTACACTGCTACAGAAAGACCCATCTCAATCAATATAGCTATCAAAATATTAACAGCCAACGTGTGAGGGTCAGAGTGTTAACGTGAACATTGCCGACGCTGGCTGCTTTCTGCCGGAAGTGAATCGATATTTCACGCGGCACTCTTGAGTCCTGAGTCAGCGGCCACCTGTAACCGTTTTTCCTCGTTTCCGCACGATTATTAGTGAGCACATTCGACAATGATGTCAAGAGCTATGAAACGTCTGACTCTCAACCAAAAATAAACATCCAATGTGACATGTTCAGAAACCATGACCTCCACCTTGCATTTACGCAGATTGAAGGCGCTTGATTCCTTTTCTTTCATGAGGCAATACTCTGTGTTCATTTGCACTGGAAAGGAGGAACTTGTCATACATTTAGGTGAGCTCTGGATTCATCCAAACTGTAGCGATGTATCAATATCCCTCTTTTAAAAATGGGGCTGTTGCACACGTTTGCTATAAGCGATTTAATAGTCGATTCTGGTGTAAATACCTCCAAAAATAACGATGGCAGCACTAAAATTTTCCAAAATCCACTCCTAAACTCAATTAATAATTTTATTTGCGCGAGTGTAATGGTGGGCATAGGGCAGTAATACTGTGAGATTCTGATCCTCCTCCGATGAACCCATGTAAAATAATCGATCCTCAGAAGAAATTTAACCTCCAAGAAATCGATACTTTTGCATGGTTTTAATGGCAAAACACATGTTTGTGACCAGTGATGATGATATCCATCGGATTTAGGACTACACCAATAAGCGGCATCTCTGCTTAATCGAGGTCTCGAGCCACTTAGATCCGCACCTGAGTACAAATCCTCATCAAAATAACATTAGAACTGCCTTGAGGGAGCTCTCGTGTTGTTTTATGAAATCCTCTTTCCACTTCGAGCTTATAGCTGTGCCGAAGTTTTGGAAACAAATGCATGTGTATTTGTTAGTCAAAATATCATACAGAGAAGATATCGCCAAAGAAGAGCGTTTGTGGCGTTTCAGGAGTTTTGCAAACCCCCTTCCCCCTTCCTCCCCCTTCCTCCCTCCCCCAAGAATTTACGTATTAAGTAAGTCTAGCTAAATAGATATACGTCCGAACTCCGCACATAAGTTGAAATGGGTCTGTTGCAAACTTTTGCAACAGCACTATATAGCGTGTTCAATCTCATGTAAAATCGCGTGAAAAGTCCATTGGTGGCATCAGAAAGTCATAAATTGCAGTATGAAACTCACGTGAGACGTTTAATGAAATCCAAGATGGCGGTAAAATATCGAGCAACCTGTATGCATGCACCACGAACATCTAAGGATAGCCAACCTCACAATATCGATCACACCCAATCACAACGTAAATAAACACATAATCTCTGAAGCTGTGAGGTTGTCAACGTTGGCAAAATCCTTGGATGTTAAAGGTGCATGCATACAGATTGCTCGATATTTTACCGCCATCTTGGATTTCATTAAACGTCTCTTGTGAGTTTATGACCGCATTTCATGACTTTCTGATGCCATCAAAGGACTTTTTGGGCGATTTTACATACGATGAAACACTCTTTATCGTTGTAGCAAAAGTTTGCAACAGACCCATTGCATTTAAAATAGTATTCCGTTGCTTCAAAAGAGCACTCCTGTCGGCGATCATTTCCGCATTGCTAAGGCAGGTTTAATTTTTACTTGCCTGTAAGAAAAGCCGACGGCTCATTTTTTTGTGAGTCGAGGGTTTTGACTTGTTCAGTTCATTAAAATGACGGAAATTAAGAATTTATCGAGGCAATTCATATAACTTGTATTAATTGCAATCAACTTCTTGATTTCAAGTTGGTTTAAGTTCTACAGTAAAAAAATCATCGCTTGCTATTTTTAAAGCTGAATTTGAAACTTTCCAGTGACATCCTTGGGTTTGAATTTAATTGCTTAAGTGTTTTCTGTGATTAAAATTGGTCTTGAAAGTCTATACCAGTGGCGAGGCGTGAAATTTGGCAACAATGGACTCTCTCCATTTGAATTCACTAAAAGTGTCGAACGCTTCAGTCAGCGGCGATGACCAAGCATTTCGATATTTTTGATGTGTTTAAATGGGGAAAAGGAACGTTGCCGAATCGCACGCCTCGCCACTGGTCTATATATGATGTACTGATGAGAGAACTGTCTGATTTTTGGCCACTTTTTGCCGAGCGTAGACCAAAGTGAATCGGCCACAATAGAATGCACTGCAGATTTGCAGCTTATGGAAGTGGCCAACATATTTTTCGACCTATAGGCCTTCGATGATCAGTTTTTTATCAAATGAAAAATATGCATGGAGTAGATCACTCCTTCGCGGAAAGACTTAATTCTTAGTGGTGATTTTTTTTCTTCTCTGGAATTGCGGACCAATGTGATCCCAGAGTCGTAACTTTGCATTGTTCCCATTTGCCATATCTCCAAAGCTATTTATTCTGGCATGATTGCGCTTTGCCAAAGAGTGTTGGCCGAGAAAATTATTTTTACTGCAAATCATCCAGTCGTAGATTTTTTTGCATCCACAAATCTCCGTATGATATAAAACACATTGTTTTGTAACTATATACTTACGACAAAGATTTCGATTTGAACCTTTAAGAATTGCGCCCTTTTTTAATTCCGTTTTGATTCTACAAGATTTGTTTATTTTCTGAATGACTTTGAAGTTTACTCACCACGAGTAAAAATATCGAGAGAAGATATTGCTTGCGATATCAAAACACCCCATCGTGAAGAAAAATCGTTGCAAAAATCAGTACTTTTTTTAATTTAATCGTTATCGCAGGAAAAGGATTGAATTCTGTAAATAATGATTGCACCCAAATCGACCGGTGTTTGTGCACTCTTTGTTTAGGAATCAAGAATTTTGTATTCATGAATCGCTTATCAAGGAGGAAAAAATTGGCTCTATTCCAAATTGAGAATAATATTCATAGGATGTTTTTTTTATCTTTTTCAGTGGCTTAGCGTGCGATTAGGCAACATTGGAAGTGTTCTATTCAAATCCATGTAAAATGTCGATATTTCTAATAGGTTGAAATGGAGAAAGTATAATGGCGTTTTTCGGATTTTAAATGGATTTTTTTTTTTATTCACCGATGATTTCATCGGTTAGCGAAAAGATTACACAGTCCATTTCACTTGGGTAACTAGTACGAAAAAATATTCTGATTTGTAATTTTATTTTTTCAACTGATGAAATAATCGGTGATTGTCAGACTTCCACTAATGTTTAAATTCGACGGTGCTTCCTTTGGTGACCAAAAACATTACACATCAGAGTATTTCCGTGGGTTGTAGTCACATTACTGAACTGGAATGTGTAATCTTCTTGTCAACCGGTGGATTCATCGGCAGCTTTCAACCCCTGATAATATATAGTGTTCCATGAATTTCCATGACAAAAATCACGTGGGCATTATTTCCGTGGGTAATTATTATTTTTCCATGAAATTACACGGAAAATCTTATGGAAGCCTACGAACGACCCACGGAATTCCATATAATTCCAAGAAAAAATAATTACCCACGGAATTCCATATAATTTCAAGAAAAAATAATAATTACCCACGGAATTCCATATAATTTCAAGAAAAAATAATTACCCACGGAATTCCATATAATTTCAAGAAAAAATAATAATTACCCACGGAATTTCAGTCATAGAAATCCATGGAAACACTTTTACCAGGGACTTAAGATCCGCAAAACATTAAACCTGAAAAATAGGCCGACTATGTACTAGGTGGCTTGTACAATTTGGCAACGATGCGTTTTTCCTTCATTTAAACCTATGTCAAACAATCGAAGCTGGTAAATTTCTGCTACTCCTTCAAATTGATTGTTTTACATAGAATGAAACGGAAGAAACCCATTGTTGCCAAATACACTTTTACCTACCACGGACTTAAGATCCGCAAAACATCAAACCTGAAAAAATACCGACTATGTACCAGGCGGCTTGTGCGAAAAATGTATTCCCTCTATTTGAACCTATGTCAAACAATCGAATGCTGGTGAAGCTTTTTTACTCCATCAAATCGATTATTTTACATAGAACCAAACGGAGGAAAACCATTGTTTCCAAACAGCACAAGCCACCACTACTCTTTGCGAAAGAAAATACCAACGTACCAGAGGCTTTTGCTTGCGTCCAAAATCTTCGATATAAATCCAACAAAATAACTGCTGCTATCCGGACTGCACCGAAATATTCCAATTATGATATTAAGAGTGAATTCAATGCGCACCTCTGTCTCAACTTTAAAAAAAGAGCGACACCACCTCACAGTGAACTATGCTTATTTTAGAGGGCCCGTACATCCAATTATCCACCGTGCTCGAACTCGAACCAAAGCAACATGTGCAACAAAGATAGAGGATATAAAGCAGGGAGCGCAGGACCAAAGCACACTAGGAGAGGGAGAGAAAGAGAGAGAGAGAAACAGACGGAAAGGGAGGAGGGCACAAGATTATGCAAGCAAAGAAGCGAAGGTTTACTGAACACCGACCGAAGGGAATGTGATTATAAAATCCAAATTTGAAACCCGAATTTTTTTTGTTCGATTTTTTTTTTCAATTTTTTTTTTCGGTTCAGTTCGGGTTGAAGCGTTCAATCAATCGGCGTGTATGTAATGCAGTTTTATTGGTTTTTTTTTTTTTTTTTTTTTTTTTTTTTTTTTTTTTAGGAATTTGAAAAAGGAGACTTGTGATTGTGAAAAGGAAATTGAGGAGAGCGGTGTTTGGAGAAAAAGCAACGCGAAAAATACGGTGTTGGAGGGACAAAAACGCAGCTTCCTTGCGAAGGGATCACATCTACGTCGACTGAGCCGTGCGCTCCTCTTTATCCGAGGTGCTCGCCCTGGAAATCGAGGAGGGGGGATTGGACGAGGGGAGGGAGGAGGGGAGGGGGGAGGGGGGAAGAGCGAGGCATGCGCACAAGAGGGGTTCTTCACTGGAGCTCCCCGTAAATTTTATGGCGTCACCGCACAGCACAGCAGAGCTTAACAGTGTTGTAAGATTTAATGATCGGGATCAAAGTTTAATCACTAAGAATGGAATCGTAAACAAACTGTAGGGAAGACTCAACGAACACTTTCTCACATCAAATTTAATCTAGGGGAGACCCCCAGACCCCCTTCAATACTCTGGGGGAGACCCCCAGACCCCCATTGGCGGATGCAGGGGGGTGAAGGGGGCGATCGTCCTCAAAAAAGGTGGTGAAGAGGGGAAAAAGAGGGGGAGGAAAAGGGGAAAGGAAGATAGAAATAGAAAAAAGGGGTCTTCAAGGGGCAAAAATCCCAAGTTCGCCCCCCCGTTCGCGAGGGCTGGAACCGCCAATGTAGACCCCCTTCAATATTCTGGAGGAGACCTCCAGACCCCCGTTTGACATTCTGGGGGAGACCTCCAGACCCCCCTTCGATATTTTTATTCAGATCCAAAGATCCGTTTTTGAAGTATTTAAAAGTTTCCTTTTATTAACTCATTTTTCCATTGATTTAAATGGAGACCATTTTCCATCCATAATTAACCTGAAAATTAAAATTTTAAAAAACAAACAAATCCCTCTAGGTTTCACGTCTTATGGCTACGGACATATACAGACAGACGGACAGAAAGACGCCACAGAAAGTGTATGTGCATTTACACCTCCAAGCCGCATTTACACTATACAGTGACTGAATAAACCACAGTGCGGCCATTTGCCCTCCACCCCTCAAGAGCGCACCCACTTTAGCATTGGCAGCATGGGGAGTATGATTGTTCTTGGGTTTCGGGATGAAGATTTCTCTACCCGCTGTCTGAAAAAAGTCATTAATGCTATATGTATAAACCGTTTTTGGGGCAGGGGGTTGCGATATTTTTTGCGAGTAACTTAGGAACACCCTTCCTCCCTATGGCGCCCATGTTAAGTTGGGTGCGCAACCGCGGGAGGTTAGTTACGGGGAATCGTTGATTTCTCTCAATTTTAGCGAACCAATATGTTTCAAATTTGACAGAGGACCTTCAGTCATGTTTAACTTGCTTACGAGAATCCTATAAAACCGTAAAAATATACTTCTAAATGCTCAAATTCGCGATCTAAGGAATCCGACCAATCAGGAAGACGACCGAAATGGCCGCACTGTGGTTCATCCAGTCACTGTAGCCGCATACGTACTGAGTCGCTATCTACTGAGTGTTATTCTTATGGGTGGTGTCATTACAATAGATTCCATTCCGATGGAAACACTTTAATCTCTAAGATGTGTGCCCGATAGCTAACTCAGGAGTCATCGGTGAATTTCCGTAGAGATGGGAGGGTTTCTATCGGAATGGCACCACCATTAAGAATAACACGTACTCGATCGATATTTGATGGCATTACGGTACGATCATTTATAATTAGGTCCATGTTCTCACCTTAGGCTTAGGGTCAAGATTCAGGAATATCACATTAGACAGAAAAATTGTCGAATATATCATGATTTAAAGGGACTGATGTAAGATTTTTCTGAGCAATTCAGTGTCTGGTGAAGCAGCGGGCAGATCATTTACTTCATCGTTAAAGAGATCGTTATTGTCTATGAATATTTCTATTGGTTGGAAATTGCAAAACTTGGCCGTTGCTATGGTAACCATCGTTAAAGTGTCCATTCTATGAAGGTGATTCATGAGTAATTTTTAAAAAGCGAGCACTTTAACGATGGTTACCATCGCAACGGCCAAGTTTTACAATTTCTGACCAATAGAATCACTCATAGACAATCTTAACGATCGCTTAAACGATGAAGTAAATGATCAGCCCACAGGCCATGACTTTTTCTTAACGGTCCAAATGCTTTTACTGACAACCATACAGTGACACTCTGGCGAATCAAGATTGTGACAGGGATCGCTGGTCGCATTCAAGAAAATGAGACATTTATTTTGAAGTCATTGGAGGGCCTAAAACAACTGCCCCATCCACCTGATCTACCTTCAATTTTGGAATTTTCGCATCAAACGGGGAAAATTGTTGCAGGACGACGAAAAAAAAAGGCATCGATATACGCAGCCATGCACCATTGCCAGTGGCGGCTCGTGCAATATGGCAACGACGGAGTCTCTCCGTTTAAACCAATAGAAAACTATCGATCTTCAGGAGGTGCTTTTGAGGTGCAATAGCACCTCCAAGATATCGATACTTTTGCATACTTTTAAATGGCAAAAAAGCACGGTTGCCAAATTGTACGAGCCGCCACTGACCATTGCTTACTGAAGTTCTCCTCGCCTCATTGACTTGTTCATTTGCTTGAAACTTTGGCTTTTGGAAGTACTCGATGTGTGGATTTTTTTTTTTTTTTTTTTAATTTAATTGGAACCTTTGAACTTAATTATCTTGCTTCAAACTTTCTTTAACAAAACTACGACAAAAATGCTTGATTATCTTCCCAAAAACTATTCTGTAACTGGTTTGCAGAGCGAGGAATGTCCTTTTAATAAACCATTCAGGTCAAAGAAATAGCTGAAAAAATCAATCAGTGCTTCTAACACTTGCTCTTAACCCTTAACTGCAGATGAGCCCAGATCTGGAACAATTACTTTGAAGCCTAATCTAAAAGTAGGGGACTTGAGTTGTACTGTCGCTGCATGGTGGGTCACATGTGGAACAGATACTAAACGAGTAAGAATTGTCGATTTTGTCCTAGAGCGCGCAGCACAGGATATAGAACGTGCAGAGTGTTGACAATAGCTCACTGAAAATCTGATAGAGATTATCCGATTTTCATTGTCATGTTCGGGAGTAACGCAGGGGTACCATATAGAAAAAAAACAACTATTGAAACTTACTAACTTATTTTTTACTACTTTAATTTTTTTTTTTTTTTTTAGCCTGAAAACTTTATTTTCAGTTGCATGGATACCTAAATGCGGGTAAGGCCATATTTGGAACAATTAATATTCAGGCTCTTTACCATTGAAATATAATGGAAAGAATTTTTTTACTATTTTTCCCTGTCTCAGGGATCAAAATTGTACTGTTAAAAAATGTATTTTATTGAAAAAAAAATCATGCAGTAAAGGGTTAACTTTTTACTATCTACTATAGGTTACAAAAATAAATCAATGTTCGCTCGACGCTCAAATTAAGAGGGTTATTAAATATTCCTCCATAACTGTGCTGATTGAAGTGCTGTATAAACTTAATTGAAGGCGCTCGATAAATCTATTTTTCAAATATCATCAATAAATTTGAAGTCGCAAGTATTGTGACTGAGAAAAACTGACTTGTGAGATCGTCAGAGGCGGATCCAGGAACAGAAATAAATATATTCAGGTGTGTTATTGAAAGGGTAAACCTTCATAACCATTAACCCTATGGGATTTAATATACGTATACTCCTGGAGGGGACGGGGGTTACCCCAAGACTTTACAGGCTTATAAAATCCACAACGTGTTAGAAAAAAATGCGAAAATTTGTGATAGTATAAACATACCTTCATTGACACAAACCTGAAAGCCTAAGAACATCAGTGTAGAATAAAATATTTTATAGCAAAGAAACAGGCCTCGGCTTCGCGCAGACTCCCATTTAAATTTCAAGTTTCAGAGATAGAAATGATAGACAAATTAAATAAATTAAAAAAATAAATAAATATGTGGATAGATAGTTAGATAGATGAATAAAGATAAAATGAAAAGATAAATAAATAAGTGAGTAGATAGGTAGATAGATGGATCGATAAATATAATTAAATATGTACAGTCTTACCTCATAAGTGAACGAATAAACAACCAAATAAAATCTCAACTAAACGTAATATTGTAGTTAGGCCAGGCAAATTAGATAATTTAAAGGAAAAAATTCGCACATATCGGGATTTTTGCAGAGATGTTCCCTAGGGTATGTAGAACAACATACTAAAAGTCCCCACTGATACCGTGTGAGCTTTCGCCGCAGTGACCTCAAAAAGGGCGTATAAATTGGTTTTTCGTGATTTCTAGCCAAACGGCTGCAGGAAAGGGAAAAATACCTCAGTTCAAAAAGATTTGTCTTAAAATTTTCTATAAAAAAGATTCTAACAATTTTTAACGATAAACGACTCCTTCACCCTTTATAGCGTGAGAAACAGATTCCCGACTGGCGCGGCGCAGCGCGCGGCCCGTAAATCGCATCCCTCCCCCGCTCCTTTTGCGTCAGCGTGAGCGTGATTTATTTTTCATATGTTTCTCGCACTGATGTAGCGTGATATGTACTGATTCTGCCTTTACTTAACTCTACCAACACAATCCACTTCCCCCCCCCCTTTATTTTGATGGACGCGGAAAATAATCAATTGTTTTGATAGGTTCAAGTATAAGGCAAATCAGTAACTTCGCAGCAACTGACGCTGCGCCACTTGCACTGCTTTGAGTAACCTTAATACCTTATATTATTTCAATTTAATAGGCAGCATTATTTAGAGAACAATAAAAAGAAGAAAGAAAATAGGCGCTCACCAGATTCGGAAGTGATAGGAACGAGAATCTCGGTGGATCGGAGATCGTTTATCTCTCTTTATTGAAGTGACGATTATGATAAAATAATGAGGCAGAAAGTGAGTATACATATAGGATGAAAACAAAAGCACTAAACACAAACGCTAATTAAGACAAATCAAAATTAAGACGTTGGCTCGAAACGCAATTTTTTTTGATATTCGTTTCATTCTGTTTTCGTAATTTTCAACAACGTCCTGAAGTTCATCAACGGATGTTGACTCGTCGGTTTCGGTAATTTTTTCAGCGTCTTTCTCGTCGATTTCAGAAGGGTTGCAGACAAGCTCCTCAGGATTGTCAGGATCTTCTTCTTCTTCCTCTTCTATTCCTTCTGTGTCCTCATCCTTTGCTGAATTCTCGCACGAAAGTCCGCTACATTGTTGACAGACAGTCGAACATTTAAGTCCAGTTTTTCTACAACCGCAAACTTTTCCGCAACCGCAATAGATAGATTGTAATATTTTCTGGGTGCGGGCTGCAATTTCATGGTTATTGGAGAGAAATAAGGTTGGAGGCGCCAGCCCCAAGTAAGTGGAGCAAGTTCAGTGCCCTGCCGTGAATGAACTTGGTGATAAACTTTGGTGAGTACTTTGCCTCTGCTAGGTTTTACAAAAAAAAAAAAAAAAAAAAAATCTACTTCCGGTGGCGCCAAAGCTGTCAAAATCACCAAAATCACTAGAAGATCTAATATCTTCTCCAATTATAGCGCAAGCATCATTTGACTCAATTATTGAAGAATGGTCGACAGCAGTTTTAACATAGTCGTGTCAGCGTCGCCTTTAGCTTGGAGCGTCTGAATTCCTTTTTCTGAAAACTTGGTCATGATGAATGAAATGAACTTTTCTCTATTCCTATCATTAGTTCCAAGTTGAAGGAATACAAAGCGTTCTAGAATTCGTCAGATTAGTGCAGCGATGCAACAAAGATTACCTTTTTCCATGTTGTAGTACATCTATTCATATCGGAAACGATTGCCATTTATAATCTCTGCTGCACCGGTGCAGCAATAATCCAATGAATTCTAGAACGCTCCCCTTATTAAGATAAGCATGCGTTGCCTCGCGCTGAGAGAAGTAGACGGATCGCAGAAGCTGCGCTGACGGCGCTGACGCCGTGCATTGAGATAAGAACTTCGAGTGGTCACCGAGGCGAGATCAATCTCATACGATTACAATGGGGACTTTCAGCGTGTTATTCGATACAACTTGAGAATCCCTGCAAAAAACCTGCTCTAGGCGAATTTGAGCCTTTAATCGGCAATGTATCTAATCAAACTATAAAAACAATTGATTATTTTCCGCGTCCATCAAAATAAAGGGGGGGGGGAGTGGATTGTGTTGGTAGAGTTAAGTAAAGGCAGAATCAGTACATATCACGCTACATCAGTGCGAGAAACATATGAAAAATAAATCACGCTCACGCTGACGCAAAAGGAGCGGGGGAGGGATGCGATTTACGGGCCGCGCGCTGCGCCGCGCCAGTCGGGAATCTGTTTCTCACGCTATAAAGGGTGAAGGAGTCGTTTATCGTTAAAACTTGTAAGAATCTTTTTTATAGAAAATTTTAAAACAAATCTTTTTTAACTGAGGTATTTTTCCCTTTCCTGCAGCCGTTTGGCTAGAAATCGCGAAAAACCAATTTATACGCCCTTTTTGAGGTCACTGCGGCGAAAGCTCACACGGTATCAGTGGGGACTTTTAGTATGTTGTTCTACATACCCTAGGGAACATCTCTGCAAAAATCCCGATCTGTGCGAATTTTTTCCTCTATTTGCCAATAATGGATCTAATTTGCCTGGCCTAAGTTTCAGACAGAGATAGGGACTCATATTCAATAAGTAGATAAAATAAATTATTACCCTCACGATCTGGAGAACTCGCGCGTGTGACAAAAACATTCGTATGAAAAGTAAAAACTGCTTGGTGTCGCGTCACCGCGTAGGCATGTCCACCGCTGGACGGTCCGCCTCTGGCTATAGTCCGCAACTGGGCGATCCGCCACTGGCTAATCTGCGACTGGCAAGTCTCCCGCTGGCCGATCCGCAGGTGGGTGATCCTCCCCTGGCTGATCCACCCTTGGACAATCCGCCACTGGTAAGTCCGCCTCTGGACAGTACGAAACTAGCTGCCCGATCCGCCACTAGCATCCACCCTGGCTAGTCTACCTCTGGACAATTCGCCACTGTCCAGTCCGCCAATGGAAGATCCGCCGCTGGCCGATCCGCCACTGACTAGTCCGCCTCTGGCCTATCCGCCACTGGCAAGTCCGCCGCTGTACGATCCGCCACTGCGCTATCACCACACTTACCTGCTGGAGTGGCACTAATATTTAGCATATACTAAATACTTGTGTCAGTACTACTGGTGGCATTCACAGAAACCTTTAAATACATGACATAATAAAATCTAGATAGATAGAGTCCATTTCCCATGATTCAGACTTAAACAGCATTATATTTTCAATATGTCCCAATGAAGATTTGTCCCCTTTCAAACGGCTGCTAAAATGAAACGAACGGTCAAACCGCTTCCATTCTAAATAGGACTCAGTGGTGGAGAAAAAAAGTCCATTTAGGTTTACGTTCAGTCTCTGCTGAATTTTTATTGAAATGGTCTCAGTGTTGCCGGTTTTAGTGATCATTGCTTTCGCGTTTAACTTATTATGACATCTGGCAACATTGCATCGCACAGCCAATGGCGTACGCAGGAATTAGTCTCTCTCACTCCTTTCCCGTTTAAGTATGTGTACTAGAGGAGGAAAGAGATAGGGGCTGAAGTCATGTTCGAGCCCCTGTTTCTATCCTTTCCTTACTCACGTCTTCAAATGAGGAAAGAGAGAGAAAGAGTAATTCCTGTGTACGCTATTGCGCACAGCACACGTTTACTCAATAGGATTCATCCCGTCCTCACCAACCCCAGCCTAGTTTATGTTCACCTTATTCATGTGAATTGCCCGGGTGTCAGGGGGGAGGGGGGGAGGAGCAAGACGGGATTGTATCGGACAGAATTGAAGATGTTGAGGGGGAGTGGGTGATGGTGATGATGGGGTGGGGGGGAGGCGGTAAAGGGGTAGAAGCAGTTGAGAAATTCCTCCCATGTGCCAGACGAGCAAATATCTGCAACAGTCACAGATTACGCCCTCCTTAGTCCTTAATAGCTCTCGCCGATTATTTTCATCCCCCGCTTGATCAAAGCTGCCGTTTGGCGTATATTCAAGGGCCAATTGAGAATAGCAAATGAACTAAATAAGGCATTTGTGGGTGTGCGTGCAAAAAGTGCCAAGAAAATTTGCTATGATCAAGATTTCAACTATATAAAGGAATGTAACAGTTCATTGTTTTCCAATTCCATTTAAAGAAAGCGAAATAGAGGTAGCCACAGAAGCATTAAAAAACAAGAGATCTGAGGCTTATGATGGTTTATCGAATAAATCTCTAAAACTGGTGAAAGAAGCTGTAGCACCAATCCTAACCTTGGTCTTCAAATAGACATTAATAACTGGCGTGTTTCCAGAAGGTAGCAAAAGTGATCCCCCTTTTCAAAGGTGGCGAAAAAAAGGAATCAACAAATTATAGGCCTCTGGCATTAGTTTCGCCCATATCAAAGGTAGCAGAATGGGTTCTTTCCTCACAAATAAATAATTATTTAAAGATAAATAACCTACTTCTCGAAAATCAGTTTGGATTTTGTGCAAAGACAAGCACGGAAGATGCAGTAAGAAACTGTTACAACCAACTTATAACCCACAGTAAGTCTTTCAATGTAGTGATCTCAATTGACCTCAAAAAGGCATTTGACTCGGTAAATTTTGAGGTACTAAAAATTAAGTTAGTTAAAATGGGCTTTAGCGAGAAAGCAATCAAATACTTAATGAGCTACTTAAAGGGTCGCAAACAATACGTGCAATTAGTTTCAGAGGGTGTAATCATAAAGTCAGAAGAATTGGAAGTTGAGGGTGGAGTACCACAGGGTTCGATGTTAGGTCCCCTTCTATTCCTGATCTTCATCAATGATTTAGCCATATACGAGGGGTGTTCAATAAATAAGGCGCTTTTGTCTATAAAACGAGAACGAATCAACGAAAAATAACGAACGAGGTGGCAAATTAAAGCAAATTCAATACTCTTTCAACTTACAAACTTATATTTTGTCATAATCACAATTTACAGTGACGCATGTCTGCAGACGTTAAATCCATTTTTGAATTCCGTTGAAAAAAAAACTCCTGCGGTTGTGATCTGATCCATTCGCTCACATAGGTCTGCACATCATCATCAGAGCTAAACTGTTTACCCTTCAAGGCTTCTTTGAGCTTTGGGAAAAGCCAAAAATCACTCGGAGCTAAGTTTGGAATGTAGGGGGAAGGGGGGGCACCACTTGAAACTTCAGCCGATCCAGCGACTTTTTTGTTTCTGCACTGCAATGTGGTCTTGCATTGTCATGATGCAACAGGAAAGCTGCCCTGTCCGGTCGAATTCTTTGGATGCGAGTTTTCCGATTTCGCATAGTATCGCAGTATCTTGGAGAGTTGACAGTATGCCCTTTTTCCAGATATTTCTTAAGAATGACCCCGTTTGCATCCCAAAAATGGTCGACATGATTTTTTGAGCTGATTCAGCTTTTTTGACTTTTCACTCATGATGTCGCAACTACGGTACTGACCTGATACTGATGAAACTTTTAGATGACAACCTTTAGGTCAACGTTTGATCGGCTGATTGAGACGCTTATCTTATCAGTATCTCCGTTTTTTGAGTCTCGGAGATGTGAGGTTGCCAAATACTCGTAGATCATAGATCACAACCGCAGGATTTTTTTTTTTTTTTTTTTTTTTTTTTCAACGGAATGCAAAAATGGATTCAACGTCTGCAGACATGCGTCACTGTAAATTGTGAATATGACAAAATATAAGTTTGTAAGTTGAAAGAGTATTAAATTTGCTTTAATTTGCCACCTCGTTCGTTATTTTTCGTTGATTCGTTCTCGTTTTATAGACAAAAGCGCCTTATTTATTGAACACCCCTCGTATATTAAATTAAAGACAAAAAAATGCATCAGCTCCGAATACAGTCTAATTTTATTCGCGGATGATATAATATTAACCCTTAGCAATAAAAGTATTGATTCACTAGAAATTGATTCATACGTAGTATCAAATATTATTGAGCAATGGTGTAAGATAAACTTTATGGAAATGAATAAGGAAAAATCGGCTTTCATGATAATAAACCGGAAATCAGAATTACTAAAAAATTTCAGAATATTCATAGACAATAATGAGATTAAACAATTAGAATTAATTAAAAATCTAGGAGTACTATTCGATAGTAATTTAAAATTCGATGAGCACATGTCAAAAACCTAATTTCGAAACTGCAATCACCCCTGTATGTATTAAGAAACCTGGCCAAAAATTGTAAATTGGACTTGCTGCTCAATGTGTTTCATGCCATATTCATGACACACATTGAGTATTGCAAATCGGTGTGGTCGAACTGCTCCGCAACTTTATTACACAGACTATCTTTAAGCCAAAAAAAGACGATGAGAATAGTTTGTAAATTAAAAAAATACGAATCCTGTCGGGAGCATTTTATAAAACATCATATTATGACAGTCCCAGCTCTAGTAATTTATAAAAGTATTTTAAATCTAGTTAAAGAGAGGCCGACGATAGAGAACGAGAGAACTCGGTATGGACTCCTCAACAAAAAAAAGGGTAGTAACTTCTTTGTAACATTGCCGGACTCCCTGAAACGAGATGCAAAGATGGAGTCATTTCCACAAAAGCTTAAGGGATATTTAAGTGGTGCTTGTATTTACAATGTGAAAGAATTTTTAGAAGTACAAGTTTAAGTTTTATTTAGTTGTATCATTATTATCCATTTTAAGACTACTAGATTATCCTACTTTTATTATTATTATTATTTTTTTTTTTAGAGTTTCACTGCCGACTCAAGTTATGTTCGGCAGGTACGGGGGTGGTACCCCTGAGGCGGGGTCAAACAATGACCCTAAGCCGCAGGGCTTAATGCGATGTAATAAAAAAAGAACCAAACAACAAACGAAAAGAAAAGAAAAAAACCAACAACAAAAAACAATACAAGAATACGAGAAAAAGACAACTGCTCAAATGATCGCATGATGTGTGAGAGGGAAGTATGGTATTTTAACTAAATTTCAATTTAAAGTTTCACACAAAAGGGTTTGTGCCTTCTGGGAGCAGAATTTTCGCAACGTAGGTTGTACTGCCCCAGGAAAGGGACCCTTGAAGTAATAAAGCGAAAAATAAAAATAAAAATAAATAAATAAACCAGGGTGAGTTTCTCGATCCGCGGCTTCTTTTAGGTCAAACCTGGTTGAATTCAGGACAAACCTATTTCTCCTTTACTAGCATATGGAATTGTATGAACATTTTTGGGGTCTATTTTTACCCTAAGGAACCTAGAAATGCAAAAAAAATTGGGAAAAAATTATTTTCCTTAATGTGCCCCTCAAAGGGTTAAAAGGTGTCCCTCTCGAAATCATTGAACATGTGTTTTAGCGATTTTCTAAATTCGCAACCGTTTTTGAGATAACTTGAGTTGAACCTATCTTAATTAACGCCCTGTATACTAAGTGCATATTATACTACCAACATAGACTACGTACTAAAGTAGATACGTATAAACATAATATAAAGTCTATGTAGAGTACGTACTTTATAGAGTCCATCGGGGGGGGGGGGGGGGGGGGAAACAAAAGCAGCTATATAAGTAAATTAAAATTTACTGACAAACAAAAAATAACAAAAACAAAACAAAAAACAAAAAACAAATTTCTAAACAAGTTCTAGGGATTTTTAGTGAAAAAAATGGTTACGAAGGTAATTCCATGTGATAGCACCGATTTTGGGTAAATTACTTTTTATTGCTCCTACTACTATGGGCGTAGCTGATTTCACTGTATTCCAAACGACTGCTCTTAATGTACCCCTTTGTTCTACTTTTTTTATCGCTTCATCAACTATTGGCTCGTCTTCATTTGGCTTTAATGTCATGGGAGACTCTGTCAAATTACGACACAATAATAATACCACTGAAGTTTTGTTGGTCTGTACGGGTGTCAGATGGATAATGCTGATGGAATGTCCCAGTTTGTACCTTACCTTATATTCTTCATCTCTAAGTGAGACGATAGTTTGAATATGCTGCGTAACACTTTTCATAGGAGAAGCTAAGTCTATATTAGTAAAATTAACGTAAATATGAGGCTCCGCAAACACACTTTTTGCTAAAGAATTAGCAGCTAAAATGTTTCCCTCAATTAAAGCAACGGCCCATTTAGTTGCGTCACTCAAACGTGCGACATTACATTCCCTTAAGAGAGTTCTCAAAGCTAGTTGCACTTCCAGGTTAGGTATTGTAACATCGTAATATTCGATGTCCTCATAGGTATTAAACTTCTTTCTCTGCCGCAACTTAACGTTTAAGTATCCTGTTTGGACCAACAGATTCCAAAAATATTCCGTTTCATTACCTATTGCATTGTATCTTAAATTTTCATGAATTAGTAATCTCACTGTTTTTAAACTCATCAACTTCTCCAAGTTTATCTGGATATCCGATCCACCTCCATGAACTAGTGGACCAAGTAATGCGTCTACTGATCCTGTATCCGCCCAATATTTGTCAAATTTCCCCGTTTGAATACTATTGATTACAGACCATGGGTTTAATAAAGTAGCCTCGCCTATATGATAACCATTGTACCATTTATTTAATTCATTTATATCCAGCTTTTGATGCGTCTGTTCAAGGAGCTCTTGGACTTCTTTTAGGGAGAATCCAAAAAAACTTTCATAACCACGGGGATCAAATACAGAGGATACACAAACATGGTTGAGAGCTGAAAATATGCTTTCTTTTGCTATAGTGGCAATTCCAGTAATAACTCCTAATCTAATAACCGACGACTTGAAAGAACACACGTAAAAATCTCGTAATATATCCAAAAAATCACCGTAGAAATATCCTTTCTCATACGCTGTTAGGAATGGAACATCGTATTCGTCGATTAAGACCACAGTTGAAACATTAACAAATGCATATGCATCTACAATTTTTTGTATTATTGTTGGTAAATGTACTGTGGCCAAACCGCGTTCATTTTTAAAATTAGAGAACATATTTAACCATCTTTTGTGGTGAATATCATTTTTATCTATTAAATTTAATAATTGCGTTCGATGTATTTCTATTCCATCCCAAATTTGGTTTCTAATGCCTTCAAACATGCTAATTACGTCTCTATGAGAACTGCCTCCGGAGAAATCAATATGGATAACAGCATATTTATGCATGTGTGTCTCACAAAATATTTTGTTTTTACATACATTCAAGGCCATAAAATAATTTTGCATTGTGGGATCATAATGAACCCTATTCAAGAAATAATTAATCATCGATAGACTCGTTGATTTGCCGAATCTTCGTGGTCTCGTGACCAACAGTGTTTTCATGTTATGTGCCATGATGGTAGATACTAGGTCAGTTTTGTCTATGAAGGCAGAGCCTGATAAAACTAGCCACCGAAAATCCGATACCCCAAGGTTAACCTGTGAATAAAAAGATACGTAATGTGTCAGAACAGCATAAAAAAGTGAAGTCTTAGTCCAAAAAAAACAAAAGGAAACCAAAAAAAAAAAAAAAAAAAAAAAAAAAAAAAAAAAAAAAACAAGCAGTGGATCTCCAATACAATTTATGTATTGGTAAAGCGTGCCATGATATGATTGTAGTTTTGTTTATTACTATTTATTTAGTAGTTAGTGTTGAAGGGCGTGTGCATGACACCCAATCTAAACAGAAAGAACTTAATCCAGCACTCATTAGAATTGGGCTGCCTACAACAAAATCTCAGAAATTTGGGGTTGATAGACCTCTTTGTGTATCGTTTGCAAGGGGGCACATGCCCCCCTCTCCTCATTGCCCTAAATTATTGCCTCTTTGAGCAGAAAATAGCCCGAAATTCCTTCCACCGACGCTTTTTCAAAATGTCATAGGATTACCTTGCTTAGAAAAATTATCTGGATCAGCCGTACTGTACGTATCCGCTTTTTAAAAAAAAAAAAAAACAAGCAACCTACAACACACGCGCGAGCATTGAAAATGGTTGCACGACCTTAATCAATATTCGCTGGACAGTGGACAGGGGCCCGAAAGTGTTCAGGACAAAAAAACAAAACGCAGTGAAAATTTTTCTGATCTCGTGACGCAGTGAAACACGGTTTCCATCGGGTGAATAGCACGACTTTTTCGGTAAAGTATTTCAGTAGAAAAATGGTTGCAACGTTTTGTAAAGTATTATACATTATTTCATACGCGACTGTACCTATAAATTTAGTCTAATTTAAAAAATAAAGGCGCGTCAATAAAAGTGGGACCCGCAGTTTCCATCAGTCGTCGAATCTAGGGAACTTTCAAAAGTGGTTTCAGAATGGGGCTGTTGCAAACTTTTGCTGTAAGAGATATCATAGTCGATTCTGATGTAAAAACCTCCGAAAAAAACGATGGCAGCACTAAAAAGTAAGAACTTCCGAAATCCACTCCTAAACTCAAAAATTACTTTTATTTGTGTGAGTGTAATGATGTCTTAGGGGAAGCCCGCATACTATCGGACACTCGCTATTTTGAGGAGCTCCGATAGGTGGCAGCACCAATATTGACTGTTGTTGGTTGTATTTAATGTACTTGCATGTAAAAATAACCTTTCAACCCTTTCTGTCACGAATTCGGCGCAGTGTAAACAAAAACAAGTGAGTTTCCGAAAAAAGTGAGATTTTCATTTCCGCGCGTAAGCTTTGAAGAGCCATGGGGTATAGTAGGTGACTTAAATTTTGATTTTCAAATATTTTACCTGGAAGTGTAGCTTTTAACGTGTATAATCATACATAGGTTGTTTAAATTTCTGTGTCAAAGTGAGATTTAGTGGGAAATGATTCAAATCATGGCAAAATCACCCTAGTATCGGACACCTTGTGTCTCGGACACTCTCGACTCTTCCTTTTGATTCATGTATATTACTGAACGATCTTAAAAACCCATATATTGGTAATTTGTGAAAGGAATAAGTGATAAGCTACCAATTGACATATAACTAGGTACCTGAAGATCTGTGAGAAGAAGGTTACTGGCCTGGCGTGAGACTCATATTTGGAGTAATAACCACACATTTTTGATGCTGTTTTCCTAGTCATATAAAAAGCTTTTTCAGTCTGAATCATACATTATTTCAGTTGCTATCACATGTTTACACTTAGGACATCCCCTGAGGGACGTCTCCACGGTCCGGGGGGAGGGGGGTTAGGTGGTGTTGCTCCCCCCCCCCGCACAGATTCCAAAATCGTTACTTCAATAATGGTAAATCTATCTGGAATTTTTTTACATTTCTTAACTTAGAAACTCCTCCCCCTCCGCACCCCAAATGGTTGCAAGACCCCCCCCCCCGTGGCCATAAAACTTCACCAAATTTGCAGCCCGATCACAGAAAAAATTGTGGACTCAGATTTGTCTTTAAACTAACCATTTTTTCATTTTTAAGGGTAAGAAGGAGGCAGAAGTCAGAGACATGACCAGGATTGGAGGAGGGGGGATGCGACCATTTGGGGAAGGGGGGCCCACCATACAAATTCCAAAATCTTTACTATAGAATAATGGTAAATCTATCCATGTTTAGGGGATTTTTTACATTTTCTAACGTAGAACCTCCTCCCCCCACCCCAAATGGTCGCACCCCCCCCCCCAGTGACCTTAAATTTCAAAAAAATGAAGCCCCATCACTGAAACAGTTGTGGACACAGATTTTCTGTAAATTAACTACTTTTCATTTTTAGGGGTAGAGGCAAGAGTCAGAAGCATGGCCAGGTATTTGGGGGGGGGGGGGGGTGGTGGAATTTGACCATTTGGAGGAGGGTGAAGGTGGTGGAGTGTGACCACTTGGGGTGGGTGGGGGTGGTGGAGTGTGACCACTTGGGGGAGGGTGGGGAGATTCGACGTTAAAAAATGTAAAAAATCCCATAAACGCAGATAGATTTACCGAATGATTCTAGTAAAGATTTTGAAATTTGTACGGAGAGGGGAAGGGGGGGGGGGGTAGGACCAAATCGCCCCCCCCGGCCATGGATAGTTGGATACATCCCTGAGGGGATGTTCTAAGTGTAAAAATGTGAACAGTATCGTACTAAAATAGAAAATATCCCCTCTAAGGCAAAGCTTCTTTAAATTGTGGGGAGGGTTTGGGGGAGGGGGATTGGGCAATGAGTAGACCTCCGAGTCGCGCCTAGGTACCTACCATTGAATAAAGTGTGTAAGAGGAATAAAATAATTCAAAGAGAATCAGGGATCGTTAGAATATGGGGAAGCATTTAAACCACATTTTAAGGACGGTATAGTTTAAGGATGCCATGAAAAAGAAAAACGTCTCACGAGTAGTGGGTCGTATTGAAGCACTGTCAGAACACGTCGATTACGCCATAATTGGAGCCGCAACGAACGGTAAAACTTGTAGGCAATCCATCCAGAGAATAGAAGAGAATGTAGGGTAGGACCGTAATAATTGAAATAATTAATAATAAATGCTAAATTGGTCAGCCCCAGACGAATAGAGGAAAAAGAAAAACAAATAAGTAAATAACCAATAAATAAAAAATCATTCAGATCATTATTCTTGATGCTTCTTCTTCCTTCGCAACGCGACTGGACGAATCAAAGAGCAGTATGGCGGTTGAGCCGCACCGAGTTCAAACACGAACTGACGTTTTTACGATGATTTTCGATGATTTTCGATTGAAGATTTCTCATTTCATATGGAACCAGTCAGATCCGACTTATGCCAGGATTTTAGGTTAGCCTCCCTCTCTGAGAATTGATTTGTATAAAGTTTTTAAAGATTGGATTTATCGTTTAAGGTCTAGATGCAAGCAAAACTTCCTATTTTGATGCAAAAATGGACGGCTCAACTAAATGTTTTTTGGAGTTTTCTCCTTTCTTTTAATTCCGATTTTTCTGAAAAAATTTTCCAATCGACTCCGATGAAAGACGAATCGATTGATATCGGGTGATATAGGAATTTAATTAGTGGAAGTAGGTTGTTTCACTGATTAAAGTTCCGAAATCCTCCAAATCGACGCTTTTGCTCTCATTCTTGTGTAGTCGATGTGGCAGACGCCATCGTCGTTCCGGAGGTCTCATCGGTTAGGTTAGGTTAGCTTCTTTGTCTCTTTCGGTCTTTTTTGTTCTCTCTCGGTCTTTTTTTTTAACTTGGCCGATGGCTAGCGCCATTAATGATTTGAAATCTTTGGGGTTTTTAAAGACAATGTCATACAAACGTGGACAAGAAATGGGAGCGTTCAGGTGGTATTTTCAAAATGAGAGAGAGAGAGAGAGGGACAGAGCGAATGAGGGTTGAACGAGGAAGAGGGAGGCAAATGATGTTTGTTGAAACCGATTTTGTAAAGTTAATCTGAAAAAATCGGTCAGCGACGTCATAACTAAAACTGTCTCTTCACTTTGCCGGAATTCGGCAAATCTTATCACATAATATTAAGATTTGAAGCTATGAAATCAATGAAAAAAAAAAAAAAAAAAAAAAAAAAAAAAAAAAAAAAAAAAAAATCTTAAGATTTATTGAAACTAGGAGACCGGCAGAGTGAGTTTATCCTTATAAAATATTCAAATCGGGTGCGTTCGGCAAACAACTCTGGATTTCATGCAAGATTGGTAGGAGGTAACATCACTCGATTGGTTCTTTTCAGACACGTTGCTACCAGATTTCTCTAAAAAACGTTCAAATTTGAAATTGATTTGAAAGGAAAAAGAGTGTTTGGACACCGAATGTATCATGCAAGATGATCAACATTCAACAGTCAAAACAATTTTAACAAAACTCACCTTTCTTTGCAAGGTGTAATTTGGTAAACCGCTTGGAGGAATTGTTACGTGCGAGCGCGGTGTGGTGCCACTAACTAAATATGTGAAAAACAAAACAAAACTTAATGAATTTGAGGTTACCTGGAAAAGTATATTTGTTTTCCTTAATTACAAGGGGAGTTCGGAATGTAAAGATGCACGGCTTCTGTATAAAATATGGCGACAGGTATCAATGAACGAACGAAGAAATCTTATCTAATATACTCTAAAGATGAGCTGTGCACAGTCGGAGGTTTATTGGATCATTGCTTTTTGAGAAATCAAAATGTTGGTGCCATAGCGTTTGAATTTTCTCCCGCCGGAAAATGTAAAGTTCCGCGTGCGGTGCTCCAAGCATTCGCAAGTTTTCAAATTGCGGATTGCGATCTGTAATCCGTTTTTGGTTACCAGAAGTTACCGTAATTCGGCGGTAATTTATCGGGAAATAGCACACAAATACGGTGACAAAGTGCCGAACCGGTAAAATGTTGCCAAATTGTGCCGAGAACTCAACGCGGGCCGGCCGCGGCCGGCAGATGCTATTGCGGTAGCTGCGGGCTTATGAAATTAATGTTGAACCACGAAGCAGGCAACCTACTATTGAAATATACGAATTTATCAAACATGTTATAAAAATATTCATAGTAGTATAGCATTTTGCTATATCACATAATTGGCCCATTCTTTATCGATGGCACTTTAGACAGAAGCAAATACCTTGAATTGTTGGAAAAGGCAATTAATCCTAGCTTCACAGAAATCATAGAAACAAATACAGATTAGCTTGGGGATCCAGTGTATGACGAGAGCAAAATAACCTATCAACATGACGGGTGTGCCGCTTCTTTTTCACTACAAGTTACTCAATACCGAAACCTTAATTTTTCACTCCGTTGGATGGATAGAGGAGGACCAATCCTGTGGCCACCAAGGTCACCTGATATAACCCCGCAAGAATTTTTTCTCTGGGGGCACTTAAAATCAGTAATTTACGATACCAAAGTTAATTCCTTCGAAGAACTGCGTCTAAGGATTATAAACGAATAAACGCCTAAAAAGATTCGACAAGTAGCACTTTTATAGGAATAAATGTCAACAAACTTGGTAATAAATATATCTCATCAGGGAGCTGATCGGGGACTTCATAGTTAAACATATCGATAGAACTGAAATCAAGTGACAAGTGATTGGGTGAGAGATCGATTCAGGGTGGATCTTTTTCGAAAACCATTGTCCAGTCGCTCGGTAAGTAAAGGTTGCTCCGGAGACACCTTTACATAACGAGTGACTGAACAATGGTTTTCAAAAGACTTCCGCCCCACATCGGTCTCCCACCCAATCGTGTCACTTGTATTCAGTTTTATCGATCTGTTTAATTATGGAGTCCCCGATCAGCTCGCATGTACTGTCGCAATGTGGGATTAGACGTGAGCAAATGTAGTAAGAATAAATAAAGTAAAAAATGAAGAAAACAAAAGTCAAACAAAAACTTAAAATTGATGCTTCGCGTCCATTTTTGAGCAGCCGAGCCCCCAAAGACTCACCAGCAGCGTAAAAAGGTCAAAAAGAAAGAACAATGCGCAAAAATGTGTGCAGTCTGGTAAAAAGCTGATGCATGGTGACAGGGCGCATGTCTGTTTTGGTGGGTGAAGAAGAACGACTGAACGGACACAAGCGCTCTGTTACTATATGCATCAGATTTTCACCAGACTGTTGATACAAGTCTTTTAATATTTTGACTTTCCAGGTTCCTCATTCACCCCGAATTGTGACAGCGCATATTTTCTCGCAAGTTTGTTCTTACTTTTTCCCCTTTCTATGCCGCCGGTAAATCTTGGCGCTCAGCGCCAATTTTCTTTGCTCTGTTTTTTCTTTGTAATTTTTTTAGTGAATTGCGTGCATTTATTTTGGTGAGAAAAGTTAGGGGAGTTACGAAAATAATCGTTAGAATTACGAATGTGGCAGTCATACGACATTAATCAGAGTGTCCATGATATTATGTTCAACGATGTAATAAAATAGAGAGATCATTTATACAGGGTATCCCTAGATTAACACATATAAATGCAGAAGGCGATATTTTAAGAAAAAAATATGACTTTTTTTCAATAAACAGGGGTCCAAAAATGCCCACCTTTAATTGCCTAGCTACAGCCCCCTAAATTTTAACAAAAATTTCTGGTTTTTCTGGAATAGCAACCGCCATTATGAATTAAATGTCATGCAAATTTGTGTTTCGAGGTAATTTTACGCGTAAGAATCATTAATGACCTCGAGAAAATCAAGAATTAAGTCTGATCGAACTTTTCAAGCAAAAGCTTGCTCCTTTAATGGCATAAATTTTACAGTACAGATTGAAAAGTTAAGAAGTAACTGATAAAAACTTGTAGAAAGATTTTTGGTCACTAGCATTTTTTCGATACGACGCGTTTTGCGCAATGCGGAGAGGTCAGCGCTTTTACTATGGTCGGGCGCGGGCGGCTCCAAGAAGCAGCGCAGCGGTGCTGGTGCAGTGTGGTGGATGACATACTTACTGCCGCGCATCATGGTACAATCGCTGACCTTTCCACGTTACGCAGCAATTCACTTGCTGAAAACTCGTCGCATCGAAAAAATACTTCAGATCAAATATCTTTGTAAGAGCTTTTGCCATCTAATTTTCGTAATTATTTTTTAAATGTCCAAACTGCAACAAAAAATTGCTGCCGTTGAAGACACAAGCTTGCCCTAAACGTACGCTCAGACTTAACTTCTGATTCTTTTGAGATCATTAATAGTCTCTACACGTAAAATTACCACAAAAAACCAATTTTCATGATATTTGGTTTATAATGGCGGTTTCTTTTCCAGAAAAACAAGAAATGTTTTTCACAACTTTAGGGGGCTGTAGCTGAAAAGGGGGGGGGGGATTTTCGGACCCATGTTTATAGGAGAAAAAAAAGGCGTATTTTTCCTTGAAAAATCACCTCCTGCATTTATACGTTTTAATCCAGAGAGATCCTTTATGGCCACCTACCTGCAATTGAACTATATAAGAGTATGAGAGTACTAAGATTGTAGAAGCCAATCATCTCTGCAAAATATTTTGTTTACCCTCTACGATATTCGGATGAAACCTGAAAAATAAAATAAAGAACAAAAGTTAAAATAGAACAGCCGCGTACACACCATAGTAGCGGACACTTTTAAAATTTAGGTAAAAATAAGATTGTAGGTATTTAAGTAAAATTTAGTTAAAATTTAAAAAGTAAATAATTACTTTAAATTTTACGTATTGTTCACGTAAATATTAGGTAAAACTTTTGTGGAGAAACAGCAGCTGCGTGGGAGTATATATTTTGATTAAAATTTACTTAAAATTTACTCAACTTTTACGCAATTTTTACTCTATTTATTGAAAATAAAAAATTAGTATTATTTACTTAAATTTTTGGTAAAGTCTAGGTAATTTTTTTGTAAAAAAAAATTGAATCTCTTATGTACAAAAACATTTTTTTTAACCTAAATTTTACATAAATTTGAAAAAAGAAGTTTCCTTTAAACGTGAATTATTTTTTTCTAAGTAAAATTTAGGTAAAATTTCCGAGCCAATTTACAATACTTATTATTTCGTTACAGTAAATTTTAAAAAAATTACAGTAAATTTTAGGTAAATTTTATTAAAATCGTGATGAGGTATTTTGCTACTGAATAAAATAAAAATTGAGGAAATTTCAGGTAAATTTTAAAACTAAAAAGTACGAATTTCATACGTGAAAAAAGTATTTTTTTCCTCATGATTTACCTAATTTTTACATAAGTTTTAAGTTAGGAGTTAACTGTTTTTTTTTTCTTCTTAAAATGTAGGTAAAATTTATGAGCATATATGCACAGTAATTATTATTAATTTTTTTGGAGTAAAATTTACTGTAAATTTTAGGTAATTTTTATTAAAATTGTGATGAAATATTTAAGGAAGTAATATTCGCGAATATTTCACGTGAGCAATCGTAGCTCATCGGTTAAGGCACTTCACCTCTACCGAGGCAGCCCAGGTTTAATCCTCACCAACCCCAGGTACATTTTTCAAATATTACTTCCATATGTATGTCTGCACTGAGTAATTTCTGTGTAAACTAAACTGTGTATAAAATATTTGTATGTACAACGTTTCTGTTATCTGCACCATGGTCACATTGAATGTATGAAATTAATGAATTAAAGTTTTGTAAAAATTACAGAAAATTTACTTAAATTTTACATATTTTGAAACAAATTTTCCTCAAAAATTCACCAAATTTTTACCTAAAAAAAGTTGTGGTAAAAAAAATCATTAATTTTTATCTAAAATTAACAGACAATTTACCAACTGCGTGGTAAAATTTACCTTAAATTTTAACAATTTTTTACTTATATTTTATACATTTTTAAAACTAATTTTCCACAAAAGTTTACCCATTATTTACCTAAAAAAGTTATGGTAAAAAGTTTATTAATTTTTACCTAAAACTTAATCAAAATTGACCAACTAACTCGTAAAGTTTACTGTAAAGATTAATTTTTTTATCTAATTTTTTCGCTTGTTTAAGGTAAAAAAATCAATGATTTAAAAGTTCGTAAAAATTACAGAAAATTTATCTAAGTTTTACACAATATGAAAATAATTTTCCCCAAAAATTTGTCAACTTTTCACCTAAAAAATTTATGGTTAAAAAAATTATCAATTTTTACTTAAAATTTACTCAAAAGTTACCAACTAACTCGTATTTACTGTAAGTTTTACCATTTTTTTTTACCTAAATTTTAACTAAAAATTTATCAATTTTTACTTAAAATTTACTCAAAATTTACCAACGAACTCGTATTTACTGTAAGTTTTACATTTTTTTTTACCTAAATTTTAACTGTTTTTTTTTTTTTTTTTTTTTTCATGTAAAAAAATTATTGTTTTCCTACTAGGGTACGAGCATTTACACTCGAGTTGAACCTAGGTTAGTTAGAATGCCGAACTCGGATAGGAAAATTCGTAAAAACACGACTGATCAAACCTGCATGGAGCTCAGTCCTGGTTCGATTCAATCCGATAAAGCCCGGCTAGACGTGAGGATGATTGAAGCGAAAACTGAACGGCTGGTAAATAAATGAATTATTAAAAATAAATATACACATAAAAAATGAATAAACAAATAAATATTTGAATAAATCAAAAGCGTTGGTGAATGTATAACCGAATAATCACTCACATTCACGTATTTATAAAGTGGATAGCTAAGAGAATAAATTTGGATACCTGACTTGTGTTTAAGAAATCCTAAAAAAAGCAAAGGCTGGATTTCTCAGAAAACTGGACAATCAAAAGGCCTCTAAATATAACAAAAATAAATGTCGTCAAGAAAAAATATGTACATTTCACATAGTTCTACACTGATACTGTTGGTGATTGATAGGCCTGAGAGTTTATTACTGAATTTGAATTCTTAGGACGCACTCAAACTAATGAGTCGTATATCCATCATGTTCTTATCGTGTTTGAAATCTTTTCAAGTGATCATCTTAATTTAAGTTATTGATTAGAGTTATAGCAGTTTCTTCCTTTCCTTTTTTTCTTGCAAATCTAATTCCAAAGATCTCTACTTGCTGTTTGGCTTTTGCGAAAAAATAAGCACACTTTTTTTCATCTCGGTGAAAAAATTTGGAGGCTTGCAGAAACTTGCCAACTTGTCTCTACGTTCACGACTCTTTCAACGGTTTCGTTGGCGTGCGTATACGAAAAATGAAGCAAGACTTCTTCATTTTCATTTGCATCAACTATAATTACAATGCATCCGATCAAATTTTCCGATAAAAAAATAAAATAAAATAAAAATAACTAAATAACAATAAAAATAAAAATAAAAAAAAACAAGCAGGGAAAATTCCAATACGCAGGTATTGGAAAATCGTGCCACTAAAGTCTGAACAGCTTTAATGCTTTTGCTAGCAATGATAATAATTAGACAGCATTCATCAGAAAGGATAATAATTAGACAGCATTCATCAGAAAGGAACCAAGTGACATGGAGCTGATCTCGAAAAAATTGAGTCCAAAGTTGAAGAAGCATTTAAACAAAAAACTTGGAATTACTTACGTTTTGATTTCATTCAACTACCGTGTTGTGTTTTTGTATTTCAACACCGGAAAAGTGGAATTTCCTATGCAGGAAAGGTACTTAATTTTTAGCGTTTAAAGTGACTTGATTCCTTTCTTTTTTTTATTTTTTTTTTATATAATCACGAAAAACGAATCTCTAAGAGAGGCCAAACGGCAGAGTTGGTTTACACTCTTGATTATTTTAAAATCCGTCAATCCGGACCTAAGTCCGTTCCCAATTCTATATAAGGAACCAACCAAGTCGGAGTTGGCTCCTTACGTGACTCGTATTAAGGTTAAACCTTATCTGAAAAAGGAACCAAGTCCTCATTTTATTCCATCATGTGGACAATGACATCAATGAGGCTCACCAGCTCACTTTTACCTGGAATTTTGACGGGAAATAATTACTATTAGAAGAAGCACTTGTTGCTTCGAGATTCAGTATTGCTATAGCTCTAGCAATCAATAACTCAATTTTATCAAAAATTTTACTCGGTTCTTTTGTGACAAATGCTGTCCAATTGAGCTTGTTTGGTGAGAAATTATGAAAAAAATAAATTTAGATCAGATGTATCTAAGGAGATAAGTCAAAGGCCTTCTTTTTTTGTGCGTTTGTTTTTTGTTTTCAAAACTTTGGAGGGCTCTAGCTCAGAAGAGAAACATTTGCAGCACATATTCATGTGCTGCAAATTCTGCATTCATCAAAACTCCATATGTAGCAAAAGTTTTCAACAAACCCATTGAAAGCTGAAAAGAGAAAAATTATTTGATAAGGCTCGATCTTTTTTACCCACATAACCTATAGACAGTAGATATTTCTAAATCTCTCCACCTTTTAAAAGGCTTGTTCAGGGATCAAAAATGAGGTTGCGTTCTTTTGAAGTCAAAAAGTGTCATATTCGGAAAAGCCGTGATTATAAATAATAACCAGTTTTTTTTTTCTTTTTTCCGTTTTAGGTGCTGTCAGCACTTATTGCGATTGTCACGATGTAGGTATGTAATATGCATAAATGGGACACTTTCGAATTCATGAAAAAATAATCCTTTAATGTACAGAACTAGCCATTTCAGGAGCCCTTTACACGTCAAGCATTCTAGGGGTATAGATTAGTAGGTGTGGTGGTTTAAGACGTTTGTGGATTTTAACTCCCCCTCCCCCATTTATTTTGTTGAAAAGTATCGAAAGTTTACAGTCAAAACTAAGCCATTATTCATTACAACGCATTGTAATATTATTTTTTTTTCTGTTGCCGTCGGTCGATATCATTTTCGTGTTGGATAAGCAAAGTTCCATATGGACCTATGATTTCCAAAATTTGAAGAAGCTTCCAGCGAAAAATACTGTACACGCGAGGAACTTTTTAGATCTTTAATTCCAAAGATCTCTACTTGCTGTTTGGCTTTTGCGAAAAAATAAGCACACTTTTTTTCATCTCGGTGAAAAAATTTGGAGGCTTGCAGAAACTTGCCAACTTGTCTCTACGTTCACGACTCTTTCAACGGTTTCGTTGGCGTGCGTATACGAAAAATGAAGCAAGACTTCTTCATTTTCATTTGCATCAACTATAATTACAATGCATCCGATCAAATTTTCCGATAAAAAAATAAAATAAAATAAAAATAACTAAATAACAATAAAATAAAAATAAAAAAAAACAAGCAGGGAAAATTCCAATACGCAGGTATTGGAAAATCGTGCCACTAAAGTCTGAACAGCTTTAATGCTTTTGCTAGCAATGATAATAATTAGACAGCATTCATCAGAAAGGATAATAATTAGACAGCATTCATCAGAAAGGAACCAAGTGACATGGAGCTGATCTCGAAAAAATTGAGTCCAAAGTTGAAGAAGCATTTAAACAAAAACTTGGAATTACTTACGTTTTGATTTCATTCAACTACCGTGTTGTGTTTTTGTATTTCAACACCGGAAAAGTGGAATTTCCTATGCAGGAAAGGTACTTAATTTTTAGCGTTTAAAGTGACTTGATTCCTTTCTTTTTTTTATTTTTTTTTATATAATCACGAAAAACGAATCTCTAAGAGAGGCCAAACGGCAGAGTTGGTTTACACTCTTGATTATTTTAAAATCCGTCAATCCGGACCTAAGTCCGTTCCCAATTCTATATAAGGAACCAACCAAGTCGGAGTTGGCTCCTTACGTGACTCGGATTAAGGTTAAACCTTATCTGAAAAAGGAACCAAGTCCTCATTTTATTCCATCATGTGGACAATGACATCAATGAGGCTCACCAGCTCACTTTTACCTGGAATTTTGACGGGAAATAATTACTATTAGAAGAAGCACTTGTTGCTTCGAGATTCAGTATTGCTATAGCTCTAGCAATCAATAACTCAATTTTATCAAAAATTTCACTCGGTTCTTTTGTGACAAATGCTGTCCAATTGAGCTTGTTTGGTGAGAAATTATGAAAAAAATAAATTTAGATCAGATGTATCTAAGGAGATAAGTCAAAGGCCTTCTTTTTTTGTGCGTTTGTTTTTTGTTTTCAAAACTTTGGAGGGCTCTAGCTCAGAAGAGAAACATTTGCAGCACATATTCATGTGCTGCAAATTCTGCATTCATCAAAACTCCATATGTAGCAAAAGTTTTCAACAAACCCATTGAAAGCTGAAAAGAGAAAAATTATTTGATAAGGCTCGATCTTTTTTACCCACATAACCTATAGACAGTAGATATTTCTAAATCTCTCCACCTTTTAAAAGGCTTGTTCAGGGATCAAAAATGAGGTTGCGTTCTTTTGAAGTCAAAAAGTGTCATATTCGGAAAGCCGTGATTATAAATAATAACCAGTTTTTTTTTTCTTTTTTTCCGTTTTAGGTGCTGTCAGCACTTATTGCGATTGTCACGATGTAGGTATGTAATATGCATAAATGGGACACTTTCGAATTCATGAAAAAATAATCCTTTAATGTACAGAACTAGCCATTTCAGGAGCCCTTTACACGTCAAGCATTCTAGGGGTATAGATTAGTAGGTGTGGTGGTTTAAGACGTTTGTGGATTTTAACTCCCCCTCCCCCATTTATTTTGTTGAAAAGTATCGAAAGTTTACAGTCAAAACTAAGCCATTATTCATTACAACGCATTGTAATATTATTTTTTTTTCTGTTGCCGTCGGTCGATATCATTTTTCGTGTTGGATAAGCAAAGTTCCATATGGACCTATGATTTCCAAAATTTGAAGAAGCTTCCAGCGAAAAATACTGTACACGCGAGGAACTTTTTAGATCTTTAATTCCAAAGATCTCTACTTGCTGTTTGGCTTTTGCGAAAAAATAAGCACACTTTTTTTCATCTCGGTGAAAAAATTTGGAGGCTTGCAGAAACTTGCCAACTTGTCTCTACGTTCACGACTCTTTCAACGGTTTCGTTGGCGTGCGTATACGAAAAATGAAGCAAGACTTCTTCATTTTCATTTGCATCAACTATAATTACAATGCATCCGATCAAATTTTCCGATAAAAAAATAAAATAAAATAAAAATAACTAAATAACAATAAAAATAAAAAAAAAAAAAAACAAGCAGGGAAAATTCCAATACGCAGGTATTGGAAAATCGTGCCACTAAAGTCTGAACAGCTTTAATGCTTTTGCTAGCAATGATAATAATTAGACAGCATTCATCAGAAAGGATAATAATTAGACAGCATTCATCAGAAAGGAACCAAGTGACATGGAGCTGATCTCGAAAAAATTGAGTCCAAAGTTGAAGAAGCATTTAAACAAAAAACTTGGAATTACTTACGTTTTGATTTCATTCAACTACCGTGTTGTGTTTTTGTATTTCAACACCGGAAAAGTGGAATTTCCTATGCAGGAAAGGTACTTAATTTTTAGCGTTTAAAGTGACTTGATTCCTTTCTTTTTTTTATTTTTTTTATATAATCACGAAAAACGAATCTCTAAGAGAGGCCAAACGGCAGAGTTGGTTTACACTCTTGATTATTTTAAAATCCGTCAATCCGGACCTAAGTCCGTTCCCAATTCTATATAAGGAACCAACCAAGTCGGAGTTGGCTCCTTACGTGACTCGTATTAAGGTTAAACCTTATCTGAAAAAGGAACCAAGTCCTCATTTTATTCCATCATGTGGACAATGACATCAATGAGGCTCACCAGCTCACTTTTACCTGGAATTTTGACGGGAAATAATTACTATTAGAAGAAGCACTTGTTGCTTCGAGATTCAGTATTGCTATAGCTCTAGCAATCAATAACTCAATTTTATCAAAAATTTTACTCGGTTCTTTTGTGACAAATGCTGTCCAATTGAGCTTGTTTGGTGAGAAATTATGAAAAAAATAAATTTAGATCAGATGTATCTAAGGAGATAAGTCAAAGGCCTTCTTTTTTTGTGCGTTTGTTTTTTGTTTTCAAAACTTTGGAGGGCTCTAGCTCAGAAGAGAAACATTTGCAGCACATATTCATGTGCTGCAAATTCTGCATTCATCAAAACTCCATATGTAGCAAAAGTTTTCAACAAACCCATTGAAAGCTGAAAAGAGAAAAATTATTTGATAAGGCTCGATCTTTTTTACCCACATAACCTATAGACAGTAGATATTTCTAAATCTCTCCACCTTTTAAAAGGCTTGTTCAGGGATCAAAAATGAGGTTGCGTTCTTTTGAAGTCAAAAAGTGTCATATTCGGAAAAGCCGTGATTATAAATAATAACCAGTTTTTTTTTTCTTTTTTTCCGTTTTAGGTGCTGTCAGCACTTATTGCGATTGTCACGATGTAGGTATGTAATATGCATAAATGGGACACTTTCGAATTCATGAAAAAATAATCCTTTAATGTACAGAACTAGCCATTTCAGGAGCCCTTTACACGTCAAGCATTCTAGGGGTATAGATTAGTAGGTGTGGTGGTTTAAGACGTTTGTGGATTTTAACTCCCCCTCCCCCATTTATTTTGTTGAAAAGTATCGAAAGTTTACAGTCAAAACTAAGCCATTATTCATTACAACGCATTGTAATATTATTTTTTTTTCTGTTGCCGTCGGTCGATATCATTTTTCGTGTTGGATAAGCAAAGTTCCATATGGACCTATGATTTCCAAAATTTGAAGAAGCTTCCAGCGAAAAATACTGTACACGCGAGGAACTTTTTAGATCTTTAATTCCAAAGATCTCTACTTGCTGTTTGGCTTTTGCGAAAAAATAAGCACACTTTTTTTCATCTCGGTGAAAAAATTTGGAGGCTTGCAGAAACTTGCCAACTTGTCTCTACGTTCACGACTCTTTCAACGGTTTCGTTGGCGTGCGTATACGAAAAATGAAGCAAGACTTCTTCATTTTCATTTGCATCAACTATAATTACAATGCATCCGATCAAATTTTCCGATAAAAAAATAAAATAAAATAAAAATAACTAAATAACAATAAAAATAAAAATAAAAAAAAACAAGCAGGGAAAATTCCAATACGCAGGTATTGGAAAATCGTGCCACTAAAGTCTGAACAGCTTTAATGCTTTTGCTAGCAATGATAATAATTAGACAGCATTCATCAGAAAGGATAATAATTAGACAGCATTCATCAGAAAGGAACCAAGTGACATGGAGCTGATCTCGAAAAAATTGAGTCCAAAGTTGAAGAAGCATTTAAACAAAAAACTTGGAATTACTTACGTTTTGATTTCATTCAACTACCGTGTTGTGTTTTTGTATTTCAACACCGGAAAAGTGGAATTTCCTATGCAGGAAAGGTACTTAATTTTTAGCGTTTAAAGTGACTTGATTCCTTTCTTTTTTTTATTTTTTTTTATATAATCACGAAAAACGAATCTCTAAGAGAGGCCAAACGGCAGAGTTGGTTTACACTCTTGATTATTTTAAAATCCGTCAATCCGGACCTAAGTCCGTTCCCAATTCTATATAAGGAACCAACCAAGTCGGAGTTGGCTCCTTACGTGACTCGTATTAAGGTTAAACCTTATCTGAAAAAGGAACCAAGTCCTCATTTTATTCCATCATGTGGACAATGACATCAATGAGGCTCACCAGCTCACTTTTACCTGGAATTTTGACGGGAAATAATTACTATTAGAAGAAGCACTTGTTGCTTCGAGATTCAGTATTGCTATAGCTCTAGCAATCAATAACTCAATTTTATCAAAAATTTTACTCGGTTCTTTTGTGACAAATGCTGTCCAATTGAGCTTGTTTGGTGAGAAATTATGAAAAAAATAAATTTAGATCAGATGTATCTAAGGAGATAAGTCAAAGGCCTTCTTTTTTTGTGCGTTTGTTTTTTGTTTTCAAAACTTTGGAGGGCTCTAGCTCAGAAGAGAAACATTTGCAGCACATATTCATGTGCTGCAAATTCTGCATTCATCAAAACTCCATATGTAGCAAAAGTTTTCAACAAACCCATTGAAAGCTGAAAAGAGAAAAATTATTTGATAAGGCTCGATCTTTTTTACCCACATAACCTATAGACAGTAGATATTTCTAAATCTCTCCACCTTTTAAAAGGCTTGTTCAGGGATCAAAAATGAGGTTGCGTTCTTTTGAAGTCAAAAAGTGTCATATTCGGAAAAGCCGTGATTATAAATAATAACCAGTTTTTTTTTCTTTTTTTCCGTTTTAGGTGCTGTCAGCACTTATTGCGATTGTCACGATGTAGGTATGTAATATGCATAAATGGGACACTTTCGAATTCATGAAAAAATAATCCTTTAATGTACAGAACTAGCCATTTCAGGAGCCCTTTACACGTCAAGCATTCTAGGGGTATAGATTAGTAGGTGTGGTGGTTTAAGACGTTTGTGGATTTTAACTCCCCCTCCCCCATTTATTTTGTTGAAAAGTATCGAAAGTTTACAGTCAAAACTAAGCCATTATTCATTACAACGCATTGTAATATTATTTTTTTTTCTGTTGCCGTCGGTCGATATCATTTTTCGTGTTGGATAAGCAAAGTTCCATATGGACCTATGATTTCCAAAATTTGAAGAAGCTTCCAGCGAAAAATACTGTACACGCGAGGAACTTTTTAGGATAGGTAAATAAGTTATTCCAGAGTCAATTCCATAGTCGCAGCAAGGAGGCTGTCCAGGGGTGGAAGAAACGTGACAGCCCCTCTCACTTTTTAGATCTAGTAATGCGAATTTTCCCCCCTCCCTTTTTTCTGGATTTTAAAAACCTATTATTCAACAAAACGCCCAAAATTTCTTCAAAGATCCCTTGATTGCAAAGACGCTCATTGAGGGGTTTTCAATTTGCGGATCCCCCAAAATTTTAAATGTTTCCAATGTATAGACCTATTTAGTGTGACGTCATGAAAAAAATTGGTTCCAAACAAAGGCTACGTCTCACTCGCTCTCGTGGGGTTTCCCATACGAAACACGATCCAAATTTTCAAATATAAGTGCTAGTAAACAACATCTGTTATTTACACCAATTGTGTTTATCACACCATTGGGTTCCACGTCCCTTATAAAAATTTCCGATTGTTTCAATGAATTTTCCGATAGGATATATATTCTCGCAATTTATTTTCCATACTAATAATCAAAATTCCATAGAGACGATCGGAATTCGTGTAGATTCAAGCGCGCTGACTATTGCAACGATAGGTCTTATGATTGAAATAAGGCGAAACACATCTATGGTTCTATTCTTATAGTTTTAACAGCCACTTTTTTCACAGTGATAAAATACGAGCCCGCTACCACAAAATTTTTGAAACATCGCGCATCAATGCACAATCACAGTTATATCGAAGAAAATCCTATGTTTTGTCCTTTTCTCACTCACAGTTTCTTATGAGCACAAAATTCTAGGATATAGGCTCATCAGCACCATCACACCATGTGTTATACCTCGAAAAAGCTTCGATACGAAGAGAAGTTAGGATGATTGAGTGTCATGCATGGCGGTGATACTCCCATAAGAGACCGTGAGTAAGACAAGGACAAAACATAGAACATCTTTCAGTAAAACTGTGATTGTAAATTCGCTTGTGATCTTTTAGGAATTATGTTAAAGTGAAATGATACTTTAAGGTACGTGAAATCTAATGGTGCGATAAAATTCGAGAAAACTGTTTGTTAACTAGCATGAATTCGCGTTCGAAAATTTGGATCTGATTTCTTATAGGTAAAGCAACGAGAGTGAGCGAGATAGAGCATTTGTTTGGAACCAATTCTGATCGTGACGTCATCACTAAAAAGGTCTATTTAAGGATATGAATGAGCCCCTCTCTTTTCTATACCCCTCCCGCTCTTCATCAATACCTCGTCACTTCTTTTCGATACCCTCGTCAAACAGATTTTGACACTTTTATGAGTCTTCAGACCCTGCGAGTCCCGTGACACAATACCACTCTTACCACGCTTTATGAACCGTGAAGAAATCTCGTGACCGATGGAGCCCAAAGGCGAGGGGCAAAGAGGGTTTCTGTGGAGGATGTTTCCACCCCCCTCCTGCCATGGAATTTCGACTAATAGGTTGGCACATATGACTTAGGTTGCTGCACCTGTATAGGATTCCCGTTCAAAGGAATTCAAGTTCTACGCTTAATAGTTTAATAAAATTAACAGGAATACCGAAACTTTTACAATTTTAAGACACTAGACGCCAAGACCTCCAAGATCGCAGCAATAACTTAACGATTAATGAAACCAGTTTTAAGAAAATACGTTTTTAATTTTTCAAACCTTTCCCGCCAAGGTTTTGCCATAAGCAAGACATCCAACCTATATACAAAGGGTGTCCCAAAAGTACTGCCCCTTTTTTTATTCCGGGCGAACGGTTGCAGATATCAAAATTCGGCTTGTGTAGAGTTAAAGTGCTAGTAAATACCAATAAAACAAGACCAGTCTGAGCTACCTAAATAAAAAATTGACCGAGTTACAGTATTTTGAAAATGACGTGTCGAGCTGACCCCCCCCCCCAGGATATTTAGCAATTTTTTTTTTGAGAAAAAAAAATTCAAATTCAAGTCGTTTTATTAGAAATAAATTAATTTCACAGAATCTCACCAAGATCGATACCGGTTATTCTTCTTCACTGGATGACTCCACATTTGTTTCCTTTTCGAAGTACCGCCCTTCGCTTTGGACACAGCGTTGCAACCGTTCTGCCCACTTCTGCAAAATTGTTTTCTCGAAATCTTCTTTCTTGAGGTTGTTGAGAAAACTTTCAACAGCTCTTTTGATCTCGACGATTGAGTTGAACCTCTTGCCTCAAAGGCCCTTCTTCAACGCAGGGAACAACCTAAAGTCGCAGGGTGCGAGATTGGGGCTGTAGGGGGGATGTGGAAGACAGAAAATCCCGCGTTTATCCATGAACTCCTTAGTGAACTGGGCTGTGTGGGGGCGGGCGTTGTCCTGGTGCAGGAGCCACGTCTCCTTCAACTCTGGCCGCTTCTTGGCAATGTGCTCTCGTAGTTTCAACAGTACAGAGCAGTAGTATTCCTTAGTGATTGTCATCCCAGGAGAGACAAAATGTTGGTACACCATCCCTTGACAGTTTTGATTCTGTGAATGTTTTTTTTTTCCTCAAAAAAAAAAATTGCTAAAAATCCTGGAGGGGTCAGCTCGACACGTCATTTTCAAAACACTGTAACTCGGTCAATTTTTTATTTAGGGAGCTCAGACTGGTCTTGTTTTATTGGTATTTACTAGCACTTTAACCCTACACAAGCCGCATTTTGATAGCTGCTACCGTTCGCCCGGAATAAAAAAAGGGGCAGTACTTTTCGGATACCCCATGTATTAGATATGAAAATGAAAACAATAAGCGTACCTTATATATACGGCACGCTTAACAAATGTAGAAGCATGGTGGATGATTTATTGCAAAAAAGTCCAAAACAATTTAATGACAATAATTCAATAGAATCTTTAACATAAAAATAAACTTTCAAAGTTATCAAAAACAAATTGCTTATTTTAACTGCCTTCTTCTAGCATAAAGTGCATAGAATGCCCCTTTCTTTCTTATCTCATCCAGTGGCGTAGCATGCAATTTGGCAGTGTTGTATTTTTCCATTTAAAACCATGTAAAAGGTCGATCTAATGCGAGGGTGTTCACCGAACACCCAATACTTCGATCTTTTTCATTGGTTTAAATGAACGGACTATAACGTTGCCAAATTCCACACTACGCTACTGTAGGTATTCATCCCGAGGAGAGCTGATGAACTGTTTTAGGGGGCGACATCACTGATCCACAAAGCTGTCATTTTTTGTGTATATTTATTATTATTAGCATTTTACAATTCACCAAAGATTCAAACAGTTTACAGAAAGATAACACAATTTAGTTCAGTGTGTGACCGTGATGCACAAACTCACTCTGATCTGTGAATATTTTTATGAAGCGATGGAGTTTCCAGCACAGACTTTTAAAAAAAAAATGTGGATATTTTGATTAACCCCTTAAGAACCAAGCCCAAGCAGAGCTGTCGTTTTGCGTTTAATTAATTGCATTTTTCAATCCACCGATGATTCTACCGGTTTAGAAAGGATTACAGAGTTTCAGTTCAGTGTATGACTGGAATGCTCGAAAATACTCAGATCTGTAATCTTTTCTTAATCGGCGGAAACGCCGACTCCACCAACCGAGAAAAGATTACTGATGCGAGTATTTTCGTGCATTACAGTCATCCACTGAACTGAAAAGTGAACTCCTTTCTCAACCGGTGGAATCTTCATCGGTGAATGGAAAAATGAAATCAACTATACGCAAAACGGCAGCTCTGAGCCAGAGTATACTCGGTTTTCACCTCTATAGACTATTACACATTGTTTCAGTATTCATTCTGAATAAACGCGATTATCCATATAAACACTTATAAGCTAAGGTTTCTTCGGGTGCCTTCAATGTATCGTATAGGCAATTTCAACTCCCCCGAGTACGAACAGTTAACTACTTCCCTTTATAAACAGAAGAGTGATTTTTTTCTGAATTAACCTGAGCCTTTGTGGGTTAATATAATTTACGGAGGTGAATCCACCGATGTGGAAAATATTACAGATGCGAGTATATTCATGCTTTACGGTCATAATAAAAAAAAAATAAATAAAAAAAAAAAAAATAAAAAAATGGGTGAGCTCTTCCTGAGAATCGTATACATTGTGAGCAAATTTGGGTTCATAGCTGAGGAGCACACGTCTAGTTCTATGATTCCTTTTCCTGGAACTGTCTCCAGTTATTTATTCAAAAGGTATGCCTGAGTTTTTTTATAGAGTTCGTTTCAGAAGTGAGAGTGTAGTCGATTCGTAATCTATGAGTTTTTTAGAAGGTTTTTATTTTCTTTTGAGCGGTATAAAATAAAACAAAATGCTACTGTCTTCCTTTTGTGCGCGATAAAATAAAAGAATATGTCGTCTGAAAGTTTTTTTTTCTATATCTATTGCGACACTTTGGAATACAATTGAAAAACTTCACGAAGAAATTAAATACCGGTGTTTACCAAAGACTACAAGTCGACCTCGCAGTCACATCTGAAGAGAGATCTACCTCCGCAATGATGAGCTATAAAAATTTTTAATCTTTTTTAATGTGTTTCGCCAGCTACAGTGCTATAATGTAAAATTTATTAGCACAGCCAAAGAGTAAACAAGAGTCGCAATTGAATGGAAGGCCTGCGTGGTCAACGTAGATAAGGGATCCGAACGCGGGCTGGCCTGGGCTGGCCTCTGATTGGCTGCAACGGGTGGAGCAAAAATGACTCGGGGTATAGGGAAAATAACACAGGATTTTCGTTCCAGGGCGTTTATCTCAAAACCTAAGCAAAATCGTATCTAAACAATTTATACGAGTCGATTCAGCAGATTTTTCTGAACAATTTGATAGGTCATAAGTGCCACTTCATTGCAAATTCGAAAAGACTGTTTCAGTTTAAAAGTACGCACAATAGTGAGTTACTCAAACACTGCTCGAACACACGCCAAGCATGTAATCACACTATTGTGCGTACTTTTAAACTGAAACAGTCTTTTCGAATTTGCAATGAAGTGGCACTTATGACCTATCAAATTGTTCAGAAAAATCTGCTGAATCGACTCGTATAAATTGTTTAGATACGATTTTGCTTAGGTTTTGAGATAAACGCCCTGGAACGAAAATCCTGTGTTATTTTCCCTATACCCCGAGTCATTTTTGCTCCACCCGTTGCAGCCAATCAGAGGCCAGCCCAGGCCAGCCCGCGTTCGGATCCCTTATCTACGTTGACCACGCAGGCCTTCCATTCAATTGCGACTCTTGTTTACTCTTTGAGCACAGCCATTAATTGCAAACACATGGGCTGAGCCAGCTTTTTGGCAACTGTGGATTCTTCCCATTTGAATGTATGAGAAACAATCGATTCTTGAGGGGGTCATGGCCAAATTTCGAATCGATTGTTTCTCAAATACATTCAATTGGGAAGAATCCAAAGTTGCCAAATGGGTCTGTTGCACACTTCGGCTACAGCGTTTTAAAGAATCAATTCCTTTGTAAAAAGCCGAGAAAATAACAATGACAGCATCAGAAAACACTAAAATGCAGTATTAAACTCACAAATTGCGGAAAACATTAGACACTATTCACCCCTGTATCTTTCCACCACGTGCACGATATTTCGCGAAATTAACGCGGCGCATTCAAATAATCACGACTGACTGTCATCACAGCTGACTTCATAAACAAATAAACAGTAACACTGACGGCGTCTGTTCGAATTCTTACATTTCAATATCCTCAATTCCTCACAAAAGGTTGTGAAAGGTACGGAAACCGATATTTGTGTCGAAAACTTATCAAAATGAAACAACAACACACAGGAGTTCCAAGCATGATGATCGAAGTTGGAATCATCCTTGTGGATCTCCTGTGAGTTATTGTTTCATTTTGATAAGTTTTCGACACAAATATCGGTTTCCGTACCTTTCACAACCTTTCGTGAGGAATTGAGGATATTGAAATGTAAGAATTCGAACAGACGCCGTCAGTGTTACTGTTTATTTGTTTATGAAGTCAGCTGTGATGACAGTCAGTCGTGATTATTTGAATGTGCCGCGCTAATTTCGCGAAATATCGTGCACGTGGTGGAAAGATACAGGGGTGAATAGTGTCTAATGTTTTCCGCAATTTGTGAGTTTAATACTGCATTTTAGTGTTTTCTGATGCTGTCATTGTTATTTTCTCGGCTTTTTACATAGGAATTGTAATTTTAAAACGCTGTAGCCGAAGTGTGCAACAGATCCATTGCTGGCTCCACCCATGTGCAACCTTATTTTGAGTTTTCTCTGCGATATGAGACTAGTTCAATTTTATATTTCATTCAATGATAATTCATAAATCTACTTAAGCTATAATTTTTTAATTTGACTAATGTGAGATCGAAAATGCACGACTTATCGTGCTCTGTAAAAAATCAGTTTATTTTTTTATTCTTTTTCTCTCGTGGAGTGGAGAATTTCAGTGTTTTGCTTGCCTGATTCGATCCATCTTTTGAAAACACGGTCTTTTCTTCTTTCTTACCTTTGGAAAAAAGAAAAAAAAAACATAATTAAACTTGAAATTCAAAGAAAATTGTAGAGTTTCGACCTAACAACATCCCTCCCGCACATGCGAAACTATAAAGAAACAGAGAAACAGAGAAACAGTGGCGTATAGCGTGCAATTAGGCACCGTCGTTTTTTTTTTTTTTTTTTTAATTTAAACCCATTGAAAATATCAAACGATTAGGTGTACGATGAACACCCTTTAATTCATCCTTTTAAATCGGATTAAATGGACAAAATGCAACGTTGCAAAATTGCACGCAATGCTACTGCAAAAAAGGACCAATCGATTGAAACGAATCGTTGCACTGTGGTTTCAGGTTTGAGATCGGAAAAGAGCGGGGAAAAATTTACGACAAAGAAGAATCAAAAATAATTGTTTTTGACTTTTCAAGATTAAATTAAAACTCACCAGTGACATTCCTATGTTTAAATTACTGGTTAAAAATGTTCACTGCGATTAAAATTAGCTTTGAAAGTTTATAAATGATAAATTGATGAAAATTTAACTTTCTGATTTTTGGCCAATTTTTAAGCCACACCGAAAAAAAGGGAATTGCTGGAACAACAAAACATTGTTTGTAAAATTTACATTTATTTTGTCTGGGAAAATTAAGCGTGTGCGTAGATAAACGAACAATTTTATTTTGTTAGAAATGCTAAATACTTAGGTGCTAAGTTAGCTGGCCAGAGATTTTGTTGTTTTATCATTTTGGATTGTTAGTTTTGTTAAAAAATGTTGCTGAAATTACATTCTTCACTCGTTGTTATAGTCACATTCTAAATTTTTGCAATTCTAACTGTACAAATGGAAAATCTTGCAAATCATGAATGGTAAAATTTACAAAATCTTGGATTGTGAAATTAACAAAACCAGGCATTGTAAAAACTGCTATCCAAAATGATAAAGCATCAATTTCTTGGATTGTAAAATTGACAAAATCTTGGATTGTAAAATTAACAAAACCTGGCTTTATAAAAACTGAAATTCAGAATGAAAAATCATCAATTCCTTGGATTGTAAAATTAACCGAATCTGGCATTGTAAAAAGTGCAATTTAGAGTAAAAAATCATCAATTCTTGGATTGTAAAATTTTATCTTTAGAACGCAAAATCATTTGATTGCGCTCTCTGATTGACAAAGTTTGAAGTACTCTTCCGTTTTGTACTCACTCGGCAGTTTACGCTCCTCTGCAAGGAATTGTGCCTTAAGATGCGTATTTTATGCTCTGAATCATTATCTGCTGTGATAGCCTAGTGGTAAAGTGCTGGACAATCACCACGGCCACCCAGGTTCAAATCCCGGGACATCCGGGGGAAAAAAAACAAAACAAAAAAAATAAAATAAAAAAAAAAACAAAAAACAAAAAACAAAAAAAAAATAAATAAATAAATAAATAAATAAATAAATAAATAAAAAATAAAAAAAAAAAAAAAAAAATTAGATAATCCTAGATAGGTAATTTTACAATCCAAGCAAAATGTCACTCTGAAGATCTGTATCATAAATTTGACAATCCACAAAATTGTTAAGTTTTCATTTTGGATTGAAGTTCCTTCTACCTGTATATATAATTTAGATATTTCTAGAAAGAAAAACTTACAGCCCCGATTGAACAATCAGCATTTAGACTCGCTATTTCATAACTGCCGTTTTGAAATCTTTGCAATCCAGATTGAAGTGTCAGCTGAATTTTCTGTTAATTCTCCAATACAGCCGTTTTGACAATTTTACAATCCAAGTGTTTCAAAAGTTAACAATACATATAGCTGTCACGATTTTTTGCGATACTGGATCGTAAAATTATCAACCCCCATTGTTAATTTAACACTTTTTTTTTCGGTGCAATTTAAGATACTGATTTTTTTTTTTTTTTTTTTTTTTTTTGCCAATTTAAGATACTGAGAAGTTTCGAGAAGATAATAAGTGACCAAGAAAAAAATACACTGCTTTTTCTCACATCCAATAAAATTGTGGCTGTACGTTGCATTTCTTTCGTCTTTTCAAACTCACTCAAAAGAGGCTTCGTTGGTGCTCATAGCAATCCCAATTTTGTCCAAAACTTTACATGGATTTTGAATTTTGATCAACAGACTGCTGTGTAAAGTTCACACAACACTGTGCCATTGCTTAAAATATCAGTCTGAGATTTCAATAGGGCTGCTGTTGCACACTTTATGCTATAAGCGATTTAATAGTAGAGTCTGGTGTAAAACCCTCGAAAAATAACGATGGCAGCACTAAAAACTTCCGAAATTCACTCCTACACTCAACAAACGCTTTTATTTGCGCGAGTGCAATGGTGGCATAGGGCAATAATAATGGGAGATTCCTATCTTAATTTTGTCACTCTTTTATGCCTACACGGACGATTCACAGAGTAATTAGCCATCAGAGTAGTCATCAACATCCGATGAATGGTGCCGTCACATCTTGTGACACCGGTGTCAAATGAAAGTCGTTATTGGTCACTTCTTGATGGAGTTACGGAGTTGTTAGGTGGGAATCTCCCATTATTACTACCCTAATCCACCACTATGCTCGCGCAAATAAAAGCGTTTATCGAGTTTAGGAGTGGATTTCAGAAGTTTTTAGTACTCCATCGTTCTTTTTGGAGATTTTTACACCAGAATCGACTATTAAATCGCTCATAGCAAAAGTGTGCAACAGAGCCCCATTCTAAAAAAAAAAAAAAACAAAAAAACAAAAACAAAAACACAAGAAAATCAATAGTTACCTCTGACCAAGATAGCTCTGATGTTATGAACTGGACAATCATAAAGCAAAGTTATCATTAATGATACCCCGAGCACAAGCAAAATCTCTTCTGCAACAATCTGGAAACGAAAACACGTTTGATTATACTATAGACATTCTGAGCCGAGGGGCACCCAAATAAATTCCTTCACTACAGCTAGGCGAATGTGAATTGCGTATTAGTAAGTATATTAAATGATTTATCGTTGTAATATACTTTTGACTTTTTATTCAAAATGTGAATGTGAATGGGGCTGTTGCATAATAATTTTGCTATAAGCGATGTAATAGTCGATTCTGGTGTAAAAACCTCCAAAAATAACGATGGCAGCTCTACGAAACTTACGAAATCCGCTCCTAAACTCAATAAACGCTTTTGTTTGCGCGAGCGTAATGGTGGCTTAAGGCAGTAATAATGGGAGATTCCCATCTGACAGTGCCGTAACTCCATCAAGAAGTGACCAATAAGAGACGACTTTCATTTGACACCGGTGTCACTAGATGTTACGGTGCCATTCTTCGGATGTGGATCATTACTCCGATGACTATAATTACTCTGTGAATCGTCCTTGTAGGCATAGAAAGAGTGGCAAAATTAAGATAGGAATCTCCTATTGTTACTGCCCTATGCCATCATTACACTCGCCCAAATAAAAGCGGTTTTGAGTTTAGGAGTGGATTTCGGAAGTTTTTAGTGCTGCCATCGTTACTTTTTGAGGTTTTTACACCAGAATCGACTATTAAATCGCTTATAACAAAAGTGTGCAACAGCTCCATTACAAAAGCCCACAGTCTAATCGCGAAAGTGTGCCTTTTGACTCGTCAAATCCAGAGAAGATATGCCGACGGCCAAAAATGCAACTTTTGAGAGGAGAAAGAAGATATATAAATACAGGAATCATATATTTACTATGCATTTCTCATCTTCCTTTCAATTTTGTTTCCATATCTTTTCTGTCAAACCACCCGCGTTGTCTCTAATGGACCGTCCGCTTTCTCTCTGAGACTTTTGTTTCTTTGATAAATAATGTAATATCTTAATGGATCTGGATCATGAACGCTACGTCGCGTCGTACAGCGCGGCTTGGCGCACAGAGGTCTGGAATTATGATTTGGTGACCAAATATTAAAAAAGTTAAAAACTCCAAAAAGTATCCTTTAAAAGCTTTCAAAGTCAAATTACTGCGACACCTTTATGTATTATTTCCACCTGAAAAGAGGCATTAATTAGAATTTGGAAGCTTGCCCTGAAAGCTTTTATGGGTAGTTTTATTTTCAATTATTTTAACTTTTTGATTATTTTCCCGCAAAATCTATCATATTTGTCCACTGTGAGGCGTTGATGCTAGGATGTACTCAGTCAGATTTATCGATATATTCGATAAGCTTACTTTTAGAGACGAGGGCTTTAGTAAGTTTAGTGGTCTACTGAAAAGCAAACTTCTATTAAAACTATCTTATTCTATGGATGAGTTTTTTTGAAAATCCTGTATAATTCTACATGGTAATTCATCAATTATTTCAATTATTTTATAAATGAAACTGTTATTAGACTGTATACCTCTTATTGGCCTGTACAATAGCTCTAAGGGCTCAACGTGCTAAATAAAATATTAAAAAAAAAAAAAAAAAAAAAAAAAAATGCTTATTGGATTTTCATTGATTTCCCTCCCCCTCCTTTCCTCTCTGTAAGACTGATAGGCTAGTTAAGTTATTGTAGTGTTTTAACCAGTATCTGATGATAACGAGGGAGAAGAGTCAGGTGATAATAATCGATCTGCATCTTACAGGCTGTTGTAAAATATGACGATTCATACTTCGAAATTCTGCTTCAAAAAGGACATTTTTTTATGGACATTTTTCTCTAACTCTGCAGACAGTTAAAAAGATAGACAAAAATGTAGGCTTTAATTTAAATAGACATTTTTGTTGTAGCCCTATTTTACTGGAGACATTTTAAACGTAGTCATTTCAACGTAGACATTTTAACTGTAGCCTTAAAAAAGTAGACATTTTGTCAGTAGACATTTTAGCTGTAGACCTCCTGACCTTGAAAGTTGAACCGTCCAGATTGCCATTCTAAAATACGAGTACTTGCACTTTCGTTTAAAACCTATTTCCGCTGGATTATAGTTACAATTTCTGATTTAAGGTTAAAAAGAATGAGGCTAAAGAACCAGAATCTAATCGTCCTCGCCGTCACACTTTGGCATAGGACCAGTGGCGTAGCGTGCAATTTGGCATCGTTGTATTGTGTCCATTTAAACACATGTAAAAGGTCGAATGCGAAGGTGTTCACCGAACGCCCAAAAGCTCGATGTTTTTCATAGGTTTAAATGGACAAAGTGCAACGTTGCCAGACAGCACGCTTCGCCACTGGATAGGACTTAAAACTTGAAATAGCCTGTCTATTGCGATAGATACCTCATTGACTCATTCGTATCTTTACTATACGTCTTTTTTTCAGTGACGTAGCGTACAATGGGGCTGTTGGCACTTTGCTATAAGCGATTTAACAGTCGATTTTGGTGTAAAAACCTCGAAAAAAAAAAAAAACAATGGCAGCACTAAAAACTGCCGAAATCCACTCTTAAACTCAATAAACGTTTTTATTTACGAGGGCATAATTATGGCCGAGGGCAGTAACAATGGAAGATGAATCTTAATTTCGTTACTCTTTCTTTGCTGACAAGGATGATTCACAGAGTAATTAGTCATTAGAGTGATGATCCACATCTGATGAACGGTACCGCAACACCTAGTGACACCGGTGTCAAATAAAAGTCGTCTCTTATTGGTCACTCCTTGAGGGAGTTACAGTATTGTTAGATGGGAATCTCCCATATTGTTACTGCCCTCAGCCACCAATACGCCCGCGCAAATAAAATCGTTTATCGAGTTTAGGAGTGGATTTCAGAAGTTTTTAGTGCTGCCATCGTTATATTTGGAGGTTTTTACGTCAAAATCGACTATTGAACCGCTTGTAGCAGAAGTGTGCAACAGCCTCACTATGCAACTTTGTACTGTGTCTATTTAAACTCGTGTAAAAGGTCGAATACGAAGGTGCTCACCGAACACCCAATAGTTCGATATTTTAATGGGTTTAAATTAATGGACGAACTGCATTGCTGTCAAATTGCTTTCCTCTTGCTGACGATTTATTTTTCCATTGTGAGACATAAAACAGATATTATCCGCGGGTATGGATGGATGCTCTGCTCCATATTTAATCGCAGTAATGTGAGATTCAATTCTGGTGGGATCGACGCCATTTTAACCCTGGAGAAGTCAGAGGCCGCAACTACTCAACTACTCAACTTACCGACAAGTTCGACTCCAGGAAACTTCCAGACACCGAGAATAGTTCCCAAAGTTCCCAATGATTAAAAGTAACTCTCACAGAAATTTATCAGGAGGCTAAAGTTTGAAGCAATGCCTCGATCGGTAGAGTTTTCTCGTTCATTGTTTCCAATTCGGTATACACAGACTCTACCCTCCATGAAAAATGGTAACTTTACGATATGGGTGAGTATATACATATAGTTGGAAAAGTTTCGAGACTAAAAAGATTCAATGACTCGTTATTTGAAAACACAAGCCTTCGATACTTTTTGTTATTACTTTCTTCGGTGTTAAGATGGGGGTTTCTTTCAGATCGGCTAAAATGGAATTTCAGAAAATTTCAGAATACATTTTTATACATAGGGTGTGCTAAAATTAAAAGTTCCGAGACTAAAAAGATTCAATGACTCCTTATTTGAAAACAAAAGCTATCGATACTTGTTTTTTATTAATTTCTTCAGTGTTTTAAGATAGGGTTTGCCATCAGATCGGCTGGAATGGAATTTCAGAAACTTCCAGAATACATTTTTATACAAAGGGTGTCTCAAAATTGCCGACCTGACGCTGTATAATTTCAAAACCAAACAAGCTAATGAAATTATCTTGAACTAATTTGAAAGATCAACTCATATCAAATCAATTGAGCTCAATATTAGCCTATTTGGTAAAACATTGGTGAAAATATGACAGTTTGAAAAAGAAAAAATAGTTGACCCCGTATACGGGTTTTCTAAGAATATATTTTCTCGCTGCAAAAAACCAAGCACTAAATTTTCCGATGCTTTCTTTCTCAGAGCACGACTTGGCAACACCAAAAATACTACAAATAAACATTACTTCCGTTACTTACCTCAAGATTGGACTGATAATGCTCATCACTGGCGCAACCAGGATATCTTCCATCTCTCTCATTTCCCATTTGAATGAATGAGTAGGAAAAGGACAGAAGGAGGGGGTTTTATCCCCTTGTCCATCCTTGTCTAACATACGTTTCTTAATGGAGAAAAGAGAGAGATGAAGAATCTCTCGGTGCGCTACTGATGCTCATGATCTGATCACAACATCTGATTTAGTGCTTCGTTTTTCCCTGCGAGAAAATATATGCTAAAAAAAACCCGTGGGAGGGCAACTTTTTTTTTGTTTTGTTTTTTTTTTGTTCAAACTGTCATAACTTTGTCAATTTTTAACCACATGAGCTCATCTTAAGCGTAATCGATAGAAAATGCGTTGATTTTTCAAATAAGTTTAATATCATTTCGGTAGCTTATTGTTTAATTTTGAAATTACAGTGCCAGTCTTGGTTCTTTCGGGACACCCTATTAATTTGTTCTGAAAGAAAATTACCCTTTTCGAAAACTGAAGTTTTATACAACGAAGACTAATGTGATATTAAAATAATGAAAATGACTAAAATGAGAGAAGCTCTGTTATAATATCATACCCTCATAGTGACGAAAGACTGGCGGCTTAAACGCATTAGTGTGTTTCAAAAGTCATTTTTGCGACTACATTATCTGGCTAGAGCGCAGGGCTGCCGTTTTGCATGCTAAAAATAAGTTTTTAATTCACCGATGAGTTTATTCCGGATAAAAGCGATTATATCGATGAAAACACTTACAAGATAAGATCTTGTCGGGCGCCTTCAATTAGTCGTATAGGCAATTCCATATCCCCCGAGTACGAATAGTTAACTACCTTCCCTAAATAAACTGATCAGTGGCATTATTTTGAACTAACCTGGTCGTTGAAGGGTTAATTTGTTCTATGAAAAGGCTACAGCTTGCAATTTTACAAATGATGCTTATAAAAATTGCACAGCCCAGTTGCACCTGAAACTCTTTTTGTTCAAAAACGGATTTTTGACCTACATGGTTGGTCTAAGCAACTCTCATCAAAATTGATGCTCATATTGTATTTTTATGTTTTCAATGAGATTCAATGCTTTCAGATGTACATTGAAATGTACAACAGGCCTGAAAAGGCTAACAGTGTGACCTTAACCTCCGAAAATACTCTGAACCATAATCTTTTCGGATGGAAACACCGTTGACTTTAAAGTTTGATGGAATTTTGATAACCACCGATGATTCCATCGGTTGAAAAACGATCATAGATGAGAGAATGGGGCTGTTGTACATTTTTGCTATAAGCGATTTACCAGTCGATTCTAGCTGGAGTAAAAACCTCCAAAAATAACTATGGTTGAACTAAAAACCTCCGTAATCCACTCCTAAACTCAATAAACGCTTTTATTTGCGCGAGCGTAATGGTGACTTAGGGCAGTAATAATGGGAGATTCCCACCTAAGAATACTGTAACTCCCTCAAGAAGTGACCAAAAAGAGACGACTAATTCATGTGACACCATTGTCACAAAAAAAAACCCATCTGAAAATATCGAAACTCCATCAAGAAGTGACCAATAAGAGACGACTTTTTTTTTTAAACCGATGTCACATAGATGTCACGGTACCATTCATCGGATGTGTGTGTTTAATTAATAAGTGCATCATCCTTGTCAGCATAGAGAGAGTGACTAAATTAAGATAGGAATCTTCCATTATCACAGTCCTATGCCACCATTACACTCGCGCAAATAAAAACTTTAATTGAGTTTAGGAGTGGATTTTGGAATAGTTTAGTGCTGCCATCGTTATTTTTGGAGGTTTTTACACCGGACTCGTCGATTAAATCGCTTATAGCAAAAACGTGCAACAGCCCCATTAAATGAGTAATTAAATCCCTAGTAGAAATAAACCTCAAGCCCTTAGAAATCATGTTCCAATTACCCTCAAACAAAACTCTCAAGAATCTTGAGGTTGCCCTCAAAATTCTTGAGGGTTTTGACTAGTTTTGAGGGTAATTGGAACATGAGTTCTGAGGGCTTGAGGTCTATTTCTACTAGGGATGTTCCTACACTGTGGTGCTGATTTTGCATACACAACAGATTGAAGGCGCTCTAGGATAAATTATTAATAATTTAACACTTTGGAGCCGCAGTTATTATGAATAAAAAACTGAAATTATGTGAGGCAAATATAGCCGCAGAAACGTCTATACTACGTGGGTGGGTACAGGAATATGTCTGTCTCTCTATTCTCCCGTTTGAATGCGTGCGTTGTTAGAAAGAGACAGAGATAGGGGCTAAAGTCACGTGATGGCCCTCTCTTCTTTTCTTTCCTAACACACGAAATAAAATGGGAGGAGATAGAGAGAGAAAGACATATTCCTGTATCCGCCCATAATAAGCTATAGGGCGTGGTATTTAAAAGGGTTAACTAGACGGTCCAATCCTTTTTGTCAATCAGTAAACTAATCGGTGAATTAGAAAAATCCTCTTGAGATCCGAAAATAGACAGCCCTGGGCTTAGAAATATCAGTGCGAAGCAGTAAGAAGGGGACCCCCCTTTCTTCACAAGGCACAAAAGGTTACATTGAACCCCCCCCCCCTCCAGTATTTGCCGAATAAAGAACTTAAATATGATAAAGGTGTATTCATAAATACCAGATCAGATTTGCTGTAGAACTGCGTGCTCCGAACCGAGGCTAGTCGGTGGAAAAAAACGGCGAATTGAGTTAGGAAGACGGTGTAGGAAATCTTGCTCAAGAAAGCGAGAGCTCTGCTATTTAAAAGGTTCTGCACGGGCCCTGTAAAAAAAACATCGAAAAGAGAGTTAACTGAGTGGATGTTAACGTTTGTATGAAATAGCAAGTGCAAGAGAAAATTTATTTTGACTTCGTACACAGAAATTCAGTGGGGGGGGGGGGGCGTTCAGATGGAACGGCGCAGGAAATAAATTCGGTGAAGGGACCATCTCGCTAACTATGATACTTGGAGTTGGAGATCCAGCGCTAAATTCGAATTTCAACAATGGGGCTCTTGCAAAATTTTGCTGTGAGCAAATGAATATAGTCCATTCTGACGTAAAAACCAGCAAAAATCACGAAAATCACACTCAGAAAGTTTAAAATTTAGTAATAAACCTACATAACTACATAAATGGCAAGATCGTAATGGCGGTTCGACGCAGGTATCATGGGAGATAGATTCCTATCTAATACGCCACTTATTCTTTGGAAACACAGAGGTATGTCTCAATTTAGATAGGAATCTCCCATGATACCTGCGTCGAGCCGCCATTATAAGCTCGATTATGAGAGTGCGAATTTCGTGATTTTTTATTGTACTCATCGTCATTTTTACAGGTTTTTATACAAGAATCAACTCTTCAATCCTGTGTAGCAAAAGTCCGCAAGAGCCCCATTTTATATTTGAACTGTGACCTTGAACAGTTCAAAGGATGGGAGCATGGTAGTTGTAAGTTGCTGCATTTTACACTTTACTCACGTTTAAGTTTGACTGTAACTTTCTTTCATTTCCTCGTTCTGTTGAGTGTATAAAGAAGATCAAAAAGAGAGATCATATAGCAGTGTTGGCTCGTGCAATGCGGCAACAATGTTTTCTCTTCACTTAAATACACGTACAACAATCGATTGTTGTTGAAGCGCTGCTTCACTGTCTAATCGATTGTTTCACATACGATCAAACGGAGGAAAAAGACTGTTGCCATATTGCAACCTGCCACTTGAAACCTGCATTTACTCACTGTGTGAAATTCTCAGGAGGAGCACCGTCGTTACTTCATGAGCCCTTCTTCTTAAAAAGTTTTCACTTGTAAAATATTTAAGTTTGAAAGATTTTTTTATCGCCAAGGTTTTCTGTCGTAATTCTCAAGGCATACTTTAACTTGTGAAGAGGAAATCAGAAAATGTTCCAGCTTTCCAAAATATTGCGGCGTTTAGTTGCGGCGTTTAGTTGCGGCGTTTAGTTGCGGCTTAATTGGTCCCCGAAATATGTTGGATGATGAGGCTTTAACCCTCCGTAAGTATCCACGAATCATCCTCGAAAGAAAACCGTATAAGAACACAACATTTTTTGATCCCAGTTAACTTGCCTCTGAATGTTTAACATTCGTGGCTTTTAACAGTGGCGTAACGTGCAATTTTGCAATGGTGTATGGTATCCATTTAAATCCATGAGAAAGATCAAAAGGTGTTCACCGAACACTCAGTAGCTCGATCTTTTTCATGAATTAAAATGGACACATTACAACGTTGTCCAATTGCACGCTACGCCACTGGCTTTTAATGATTTTTTTTTTTTTTTTTTTTTTTTTTTTTCTGAGTCGGCTTATATTCTACCCTTTGCCGAGTATCTTCAGAGTTCCATGAAAATATTCAAATCAAGTTAATATCTTCGGCTATGAACAGATCGATAATATACCACGAGCCTTACGGGTAAACAATGCGGGTAAACATATGGGTAAACATCACAAGCGACGGTTAAACGAAATTTACGCTAGATTACTAAACCGTGATGGATCACCTTTCGAGATAACAGCGCGCGGATAGGCAGCGATCAAAGGCGTAGCGTGCTATTTGGCAACGCTGTATTGTGTCCATTTAAACCCATACAAAAGGTCGAATAAGGAGTAGTTCACCGACCTCTCAACGGTTCGATCTTTTTCATGGGTTTAAATGGACGAACTGCAACGTTGCTAAACTGCACGCTACACCCCTTGCAGCGATTTGCTGTAAAAAAAAAAAAAAAAATTACAATAAAAAAAATTGTCCAGATGCTTGCAGTCAGTTGTAAAAAAGTGCTTCCTGGCGAAACTTTTCCAGATTTCAATCCGATGGATAGCGCCACTAGCGCTTCTCAGAAAGTCAACAGTTTTTGGCTGAAATTGATGAATTTACGCTTAAGGTGTAACGTCAGCACCTGATGAAAACATACCTTTGAAACGATACCTCGAAAATTTCAAGCTGTAATACTCAAAAATAAAATGGAAAATTGTAAAATACGTAAATTCCCATGAACCTCAATAAGTGCGAGTGAGGTGCATTCACTAAACTTATGAAGAGATGAAATTCATAATTTACGGCTTTAATTCTCAACCAATTTTGGTTCTTTTTGGACTCGAAAAATCCATAAAAAAATAACCCAGGTGCTGACATGTTCGTTTATCCTTTGTTTACAATTTAAAATTCCAAAAACATGAATTTTCCAAAAAGAGACCAGAGGCACTATCCATCGGATAGAAATCTGAAAAAAATTCTCCAGGAATCACCATTGAATTTTTTTCTAATGAGGTTTATTCCCACCCAAAGCACTCCCTCATTACCTTCAAGTTTTTTTCAATGAAAGTAAGATACAATTTTGATTACTCCTCCTCCTCGTATAACAGTGGCGGCTCGTTCGATTTGGCAGCAATGTTTTTCCTCCATTTGACTCAATGTAAAACAATCGATTCAAAAAAGAAGCAGCTATTCACCAGCATTCGATTATTTTGCATTGAGTCGAATGAAAGACAAACGTTGTTGCCAAATTGCACGAGCCACCATTGTCGTATAATCAAATTTCTAGCGGAAAAAAAGGACTCAAAACAGCGATAAAACACTAAAACTGACCTGCGTAACCAAAACAGCAGCAGTAGATAAGGAGAGACATTGCAAACGCCCAAACCAGCGGCGAGAGGGCCGAATAATTTGCCGATTCATGAACATTAAATTGATAATCAGGATCTGACATATGCGCCAACTGCCAAATTGGCCAGATTAATCCCATGAGTATTGTCAACCTCATTGTGTAAACAATGATCTGCAAGTATAATTATCCGTTGGAGGGAATCAAACCAAATTAAAGCCAATAACAACAAAAAGGGGGTTGGCAAAAAAGGTGAAAAATTTAATTTCGTCTGGTAAGCCAATGCACCGTGTGGCGGGCAATTTGAAAAGACAACAAGATTAATGTGCTTGCGGGACATCAGTAATTTTTTTACCGGTTTTTAGAGCAACCAACCATTGAAAGCAAAACCGTACGTGCAGTATGGCAATGTTGTATTTTGTCCATTTAAACCCATGTAAAAGGTCAAATGCAAAGTAGTTCACCGAACAAACAACACTTCAATCTTTATCATAGGTTTAAATGGACGAACTGCAAGTTGCCAAACTGCATGCTGTACGCTACTGATGAAACCAGAGCTGTCGTTCTGCGTATAATTAATTTCATTTTTCAATTCACTGATGATTCCACCGGTCAAGGAAATATTACAGAGTTCAGTTCCGCGTATGACTGTAATGCATGAAAACACTCTGAGATGCATAATCTTTTCTCGATCGGTGGAAGCGCCGTTCATTAATTAAAATGTTTTTAAAAATGTAAACCGCGAGTTTTTTAAAGTCATCAGTGACTCCACCTGGAATTTGAGAAAAGATTACACATCATATTATTCTTCTGCATTATAATTATAAACTGAACTAAATGGTGTAATCTCTCCTCAACCGATGGCAATATCGGTGAATTGAAAAATGCGATTATTTATACGAAAAACTGCAGCTCTGTTTGCGAACGAAGCCTTTCATGAATGCATTTTGGGATTCGATTTTTTTTTAAATTTTTTCAGATCGATCAAAAGAGGATAATTTTCTACGAACTTTGATACGAGTCACACACAACTGTGTGATCTTTCTCGTGAAAAGGATGTGATAGATTGAGGCAGTTCCGGCCGTTTAATTGTTACCGTTTTATTAAGCCATTTTGGACTATTGATTTTTGCTTCTCAAAATTTCACACAAGAATAGCTAAAACTGACCCTTGAAAAGATTTCACTCTTCAAGAAAGAGTAAGAAAAATGGTAGGAGGGGGAGCATAAATTCGTGGTGTCAGCACGCGAACTCCGTACTTGACAAGTTTTTTCAAGAATTTTGCAATATGATATAAAAATTGTTCAAGAAAATAGATGCCAAAAGATTCTTATTACCTTTCATTATTTCATTCCCGTACACTGAGAGAAATCACTTTTTTTTTTTTTTTTTTTTTTTTTTTTTAAAAAAAAACAAAAAACAAGGAAGCACGTTTACTTGTATTGTGACAGTTTTCCTTGCACGGAGTAAACTTTTAATTGCATGAAGAAAAATCACTGTCACAACAAAGAATCTTTTACTTATAGCATCAGACGTTCTCCTCAGATTAAGGAAATCCTTCCCCCTTAGTCATTATTTCACTATGCAGTTTCTTTAACACAAATGAAATACACCTTGGATTAAAAAAATAATTCTCTCAGTGTAATACCTTAATTTTCTTAAAACCAACGACGATTCCATTTAGATTAAAAGTTTTTTTTTTTGGAAAATTGCTTTAGGGACATAACATTAATTAAAATAATGGCTGATTTATATAGCCTCGAGATCCAATCATGCACAAAGTTTGTGATTTCCAACACAAACTCGGTTCGGTATTCAAGTCACTTCTGCAACTAAAAGGACTAAAATTAACTATTCAAGAACTGAGTTGAGTCAACTAACCAGGGGTAAGTCTTTTGTCGAGGCGCCAGACTTATGCTTATGCACAATGAAGCCTGTGTAAACTCCGAAAAGGTAAGGCGTTGCTCGGTGCAAAGTTTGACTGTAGCATAAGTTTGCAGTCTTATAGAGCTCTCCTACTCTGCAAAAAAATAAATCAATTTAAGTAATTTCATCTGTCTGAGACATCAATGAAACTCTCTCAAACACACTACACAGGCCGTTTTGCTTATAAGTAATTCAAAGGAGCTTATTATGGAGCAATAGAGAGGATTCATGAGGCGTGATATTGAAATTTCACAGTAGCAGCCATGGTCGAGATCTCTTATGGACGTTTTCCACACAGGCTCGGTTTGTTTGCCTCACTTTTTTAACCTCTAAATTTAAATAAAAAATGTGCCAAATAAATTTGAAATTGGTTATAAACTAAAGTGCAAGTATTTTAGAGTAGCTATCTGGACACAGAAATTGATAAAAGTGTTTCTTCTGTAAGGATTTGCGCGATGAAGAAACACACATAACAGAAATATGCAAAATTTTCTTTCCTGGATAGTTGTATTAAAACTTTGTGTCCAGATAGCCAATCTTAGACACTTTGCACTTTCGTTTAAAACCATTTTCCACTAGATTAATTACAATTTTTATTTAAGGTTAAAAAAAGTGAGGCAAACCCAATCATTCGGACATATGCGAGTATTTTTGTGCCTTATAGTAATACAAGTAAGCATCAAAAATGACATAATGTGTCCGCGACATTCACCATCCATCAGTGTTAATTTTACTAATTTTTAGTGTTTTAGAATAATTCTACGCCTACAATTTCACTTTTACATCGCCATCTTATGTATTTTGAGACGCTAATTTCAAAAATGCTACCAGTTTTTATTAAACTGGCCTAGATTTTACGTAAATTCGAAATTACGTCTTCTTAGCAAAAAATTCGAAATTCTGGAAAAAGTATGAGATTTTAGTAAAAACTAAGGCCGAATTTGAAACCAGCGGGTCAAAATACATGCATAATTGCGCGAGAGGGGTGAGATAGAGGTATCTTTATGATGAGAAAACCTGGTTTTACGTTCATAACAGCCGCACACACAATGTCGTTAAGGCGTGTAAAAATCTAGTTATACACTAAACTGAGCTTTGTAATCTTTTCTCAACCAGTAAAATCATTGGTGAATTGAAAAGTGTCATTAATCATACGCAAAACGGCAGCTCCGCAGTCGAATAAACTGACGCAAACACACTGAATACATACTTGTCTACTCAATTTATTGTATTCATAGATGTCATTTTGAATTAGCAATCACCTTTATACAGCAACTTTTCCTTTCGAATTTAGCTAACAAAGAACTTTAGCATCACCATTCAGTTATCAAATTTAAAGCTCGAAAAGCGAGTTGAGCAAAGCTCAGAAATAGCAGCTTTGAGCCCTGCACATCGATCCGAGTATTGAAAGTTGCGTCTTGGGTTATTGAAGGCGTTTTATGTTACTTATTTCTAATGGCAGTCTCCAGGGCTTGGGAGCCAGAGCCGTGGTTAGATCTGAATTTTGTGTTACTATTGTATTTATTTATTTATTTATTTATTTATTTATTTATTTATTTATTTATTTATTTATTTATTTATTTATTTATTTATTTATTTATATATTTATTTTATTTGTTAAATTAAATTGAGATATGGCACTTTATTAACATAGTAATAAGTAAAACAAAATTAGTTGTAGTTATTGTTTTTCGTGAATAAAATCCAAGAAAATTATTTAAACAAATATTCAGGCATTTACAACTTATTTTGTTTGATTTTATTTATACATATTTGTGTTATTATATTTTAGGTTAACTATTGATCCATATGCATCCAAATATTGCAGAGATGTTGCTTTTAACATTCTCCAGAGGGACATTTTTTTGTTTTTTTCAAATTTTAATTTTTAGGTTAGCTATGAATGAAAAATGGGTTCCATTAAAATCAATGGGAAAATGGGTCAAAAAAAGGAATTTAAATATTTCTATAATGAATCTTTGGATCTGGATAAAAATATCAAAGAGGGATCTGGGATTCTCCCCCAGAATATGTCAAAGGGGGTCTGCAGGCTGATTCTCCCTATTTGGACGAGACGAGACGAGATAGGAAGAAACGATGAATCCCATTGGTTTAAATGGCGTCACGTGACACATTGGAAGTCATTGAGGAGCAAGAGCACCGATCTCCGAGTCATGATTTTGAAATTCATGACTCGGAGCTTGCACCGATCCCGCTCCAATGACTTCAAATCTGTCACGTGACGCCCTTTAAACCAATGGGATTCATCGTTTCTTCCTATCTCGTCTCGTCTCGTCCAAATAGGGAGAATCAGCCTGCTGGGCCTGGGGGTCTCCCCCAGATTAAATTTGATGTGAGAAAGTGTCTGTAGGGTGTTTCATGCAGTTTATTTTCTGTTTTTTTTCTGTGTAGCTCCCTCAAATCAGTTTTTCGGAGGAGGAAAGGAAGCGACCAACCGCAATAGGGCTCTTTCAAACTTTTGCTGTGAGCAAATGAATAGTCCAATCTGATGTAAAAACCACCAAAAACCACGGAAATCTCACTGGGAAAGTCTAAAATTCAGTAATAAACTCACATAACAACTTTAACGGCAAGTTCGTTCAACGCAGGTATCAGGGGAGATCCCTGTCTATTATGCCACTTTCTCCACGGAAACACAGAGATATGTCTCAATTTAGATAGGAATCCCCCATGCTACCTGCGTCTCTCCGCCATTAAGCCCGATTCTGAGAGTAAATTTCGTGATTTTTCAGTGTATTCATCGTCATTTTTTCTGGTTTTTATGCCAGAGCCAACTGTTCAATCCCCAATTGTAAAAGTTTGTAAGAATCCCATTGAAGTCAGAATCAAAGCTAAAGAGCGTAAGACCGTAAGTGCTCACGTTCGGTAAGTAGTACTTACGTTACGCCGTAATGGATGACCAATGACAAGCTGTGACTGAGTGTTATGAAATATCTAAGTAGAGTCGATCCAATATTCGCTGTCAGGATGACGACCAAACCGACGACATGATGATTGTACAAGAGATAGATCAGAGCCGGAGTTATGAGAAATAGTTGCGTGTCGATTGCTAGCTGATGACTTTGAGTTATACACTAAAGAAAAAACAATCAAAGAACAATCAAGTATCTACTCAATGAAGTTTGCAGTGAATCAAAAACAACAGAATGATAAAACTGCAGCTAAATCAACTTAATAAAATGTTTAAATTTGAAGGATGACATTTGAGGTCAAACAATCCAAAAACAAATTACAATAATCATTCGCATGTTGAGTGATGATATAGCTCAGTTGCGTAGCGTGCAATTTGGCAACGTTTCAGTTCGTTCATTTGAACCCTTGAAAAAAATCGAACTACCGGGTGTTCGGTGAACAACTTCGCATTCGACCTTTCATATGGGTTTAAATGGACAGATTACAACGTTGCCAAAATGCACGCTACGCCACTGATATAGCTGTATTTTAAAAATAACACCACAATACTAACGACACTTGCTGATTTATTTAAGTTCCAGGGCACCCGCAGAAAAATTGCCAAAAGGGGGGGGGACAAACTTTTTGAACCTGAATGGAAGGTCTAGGGGACACCCCTCCCCCCCCCCCGCAGAGAAAAGGGGGAAACCTATTTTTCCTCTAAGCGGTACAATTTCAAGCTATTGTATACCTGTATATCAGTGAATAATAATGATAATAAATAAATTGGCAAAAGGTATGAAAATGATTGTAAAAAAAAAAAAAAAAAAAAAAAAAAAAAAATGCTTACAACTTTTTCTTTCAAAAAAGGAATTAAAATTGTAAAGAACACTATCAATAAAGTTCGTCAACTCTTACTCTTTTAATTAATATTTTATATTATTCTGCTCCTTTTATTTTTCATGGTGAAGTTTTGAAGTTTCTGAGTTCCAGCTTAGGGGTTAGGAACCTATTTTGCGGGCCCAGTCTTTTGGTGGGGCGGAGGGGGGCTATCACTGATTCATAGGTCAAAACTTTGGCCCATATCGTCAAAAAGCTTAATAAGAGCAGTCGCTCCATTTTCTGGATAACTAAGGTGCTGGATGATTCAGACCATCCAGTCAGTATATTTTTGGCAGCAATTACTTGAGATAGGAAGATTTTGACCGAACTTTCATTACCTATTAATCGACCCTTGGAATGCCGAAGAAAATGTTTTTATTTATTGGAGGGGGGGCTGAAAAACTCAAATATATCGATAGTATCGTAAAATTAAAAAGGGGCGTGGTTTCACTTCTGATTTGAGAAGTCCGTTAACTTATAAGACTTCTCTATACAAACGCTTATTTTTTTTTATTTTTTTTTTTTTTCAAAAATCGTATTTTTTTCGTTTGGGGTGATTTTGGAACAATCGTCAGTCATCTGTCATGGCTGTGGCTGAACATTTGTTTTGTCATAATTCAGTTTTATTACAATGAAATTCAGGGGTTCTCAGCCCCTTCTCCCTCTCCCTAAATTTTTGAATTTCAACCCTTTCATCGGACCTGCGAAATTCTTTTTGTTCAGAAACGGATTTTTGACCAGCATGATTGAACTTAGCGCTGTCTCCTCATCGAAATTGATGCGCGTATTTTATTTTTATGTTTTCCATAAGGCTACATGTTATTTCAATATCCATTGGAATGGACTGTAGCTCTGAAAGCGTTAATCCATATAAAATATATACTATTTGGACATTGAAGTCTTGCAAAATTTATTCATCGCGGGTTTTACTGTTATGAGTAAAAAAAATCGCAAAGATAATTTTTAAAACTGAAATTAACATATAATTCGAACAAACGAAACTTTACCATTTCTTGGAAAGGAAATAGATTGTGAATGTAAAATAAATTCCATATCATATTTTTCTTGCACAGGTCTGCGTTTGGTTTTATGACAGCTGCCCATTGGGGACCTGAGCCCATGTGCTCCATCAAGTATGCATAGTATAGAATGATGGCCAGAAACGCTGGAGTTAGTCTAAAGAAAAAACAGATAAAGCCGCAAATAAATATAATGTGTTCGTTAAAAGATGGCAAGAAAATCATTTCATCTTAGATGTCGGAAATAAATGCGTCATTAATTGTTTTATTTGTATTACTCGAAAAATGAGCTGAAAACAGGTGAGAATCGGAGGAAATCTGGGGTTTGCCCCTCTCTAGAATTCCATCTGATAGCAATTTGACAGCCATGCATTCTTCTTCCCATTTGAATGTATGAGGAACAATCGATTCTCAAGAGAGTCATAAACCCCTTTGCCAATCGATTGTTTCTCATACATTCAAATGACAATAAGAATGCACATCAGTTGCCAGATTGCTGGATCCGCCTTTGAGTCGACCTGTTTCGAGTTTTGCTCCAACTCCACAAGGACGGATTTACATCTCTTGAAGCCCTACGCAACCTTGAATTTAAGGCCCCCTAGCAGCAGGATGCGGGGTGTCTGGAAAAATTTTCCTCAAGAAAGGGCGGGAACAGGAGGCCTCCACCTTGTCAGCGATTGAAAAGCACCACCATAATGACAGGTCTGCTCGTAAGTCTGTTTTCCCATTTAAAATTACATTGGCGGTGCCCCGGAAGTGCAAAGGGGACGTTTTGAGAGCCCTGCACCTTGTCAGCGATTAAAATCCCACCAAAATGACAGGTCTGCTCGTAAGTCTGCTTCCCCATTTAAAATAATATTGGCAGTGGCCTGCAAGAGCAGAGGGGACGTTTTGAGAGTCCTGCACCTTGTCAGTGATTAAAATCCACCAAAAAAACAGGTCTGCTCGTAAGTCTGTTTTCCCTTTTAAAATTACATTGGCGGTGCCCCGAAAGTGCAGAGGGGACGTTTTGAGAGCCCTGCACCTTGTCAGTGATTAAAAGCCCCAGAAGCCCACCAAAATTACAGGTCTGCTCGTAAGTCAGTTTTTCCATTTAAAATTACATTGGCGGTGCCTTGGAAGAGCAGAGGGGACGTTTTGAGAGTCCTGCACCTTGTCAGCGATTAAAATCCCACCAAAATGACAGGTCTGCTCGTAAGTCTGTTTTTGTCTGCTAAAATTACATTGGCTATGCCCCGGAAGAGCAGAGGGGACTGTGTTTCGGTTGTTTACCTGTTTTGTTGTCGTGCTTTTGTCTCTGCTTGTTGTGTTCTTGCCGAACTTTTTCATTTAGTGGCTGAAGAAGAGTGCCGTTTGAGCCTCGAAACGTCCCACAGTTATTTTATTTTAATGTAATTGTTTTAGCTTTGATCCTGTCTTGTTTCTTTTTTCATCTTAACAAAATGTGGGCTTATGCCATATCTGTATATATAAGTAATCTTTGGGGTGAACCTCTTTAAGTCTCAAGCCCTTCTTTTTAAGAAAAGTAGTAAGGAAGGAAATGATGATCGGTATATACCTCATGAATCGAGTGATTGATCTGTTGAGCCAGGCAATGCGACCATTCCTTTGGATTTCTTTACAAAAGTTGTAGGAGGAGAGAACGCCACTGAGGAGAAGAAACGTGTCCGTATAGATCATGGAACTTCTGAACAGAGCTGTGATTGGCAGTTGTGAGTCCTAGAATGAGGAGTCGGGGAGTTAAAGACAGATTGAAAAAAAAAATAATAATAATAATAACCCTCGACCAACCATAAACATAGTGGGTAACCTCTGGAAAGGCGTCTTATGACCCATTATCTCCTGCCCCGGTTCCATACATCTTTACTATCGGCTGCGACCACATTTCTTTAAACAAAATACAAACCAGTCATCCCCTCATTAATTCCTCTCTTTTACTTTGGGGCATTGTTTGCTCCAGTGAAGAAAGCGTACTAGCCCAGCTTAGCTGGAGAAAGGCAAACAAATAATAATAATATTCATTCATTTGAATTGATGATTCATTCAAAATAATTAATGATGCAGTGTCATTTAGGTTCCTTATAGCATATATCAGTGGCGTAAGGGTGCAATTTGGCAACATTATATTGTGTCCATTTAAACTCATGAACATAGGCGGACCGTGACCAAAAAAAGTGGGGGGGGGGCTAAAAAGTTATGACATTTTTTATTTTTTTTTTGCCTCTCAAGTCTCCGGTGATGACTTTTTCCCGATTTTTAGCCCCTTCGCCCAAAAAAGTGGGGGGATATAGATAGCCCCTCCTAGCCCCTGATTTGGTCCGCCTATACCCATGCAGAAAGTCAATTGTTCTTCTCGATTGAGGCTATCTCTGGAAAAAGATCACACGAATCACATGAATGACATGAAATAGTAGAGGGAATAGATTTGTTCAGCACAGATAGAATTCAGCAGAGGAAAAGGTATGGATGGATATAAACTTAAAATATAACCTGAATAAAAGCGTGCCTGTTAGTGTACGGAGTCATGCAAAGGATGATGATTTTATGGGCGAAGAATAGCATAAGCGTGCACACGGCTCTAATCCCATGGATGGAGGGCAGATCATCCTCTTTGTTCTGCAGTAGGGTCTTGAAGTTCCGTGTCAATGAAAATGAAGTCAGTGCTGCAAACGCGACATTCTCGTCCGCTGAAATAAATACATAAAATGTAAGAAATACCCCTCGAACACTTTCTCACATCAGAATTATTCTGGAGACCCCCCAGACCCCCCCCCCTTTATTACTCTGGGGGAGACTCCCAGCCCCCCTATAATATTCTGAAGGAGACCCCCAGACCTCCCCTTAAAGGGTGAATTTTACTGTATAGGCTGATTGTAGTATGTTTTTTTTGCAAATAATCATCAAAATTCAAACAGCTATATTTTAAATATTCTATTTTTTCTCTTTATACATATGTTTATCCATTTTACCCATTTTCCCATTTTTTTAATGGAAATCTTTCATCATTAATAACTTTCCTACAGTTTAATGTTTTGAAAAAACAAAAAAGACCATCTGGGGGATGGACCCCCAGACCCCCTTTAAGTAGTTAATTTTACAGTAGGTTCCTTGTAGAATGTTTTTCAAACTTTATCTATAAATTCAAACAGTTATACTTGAAACATTCCAATTTTTCCTTATCCCTTCACTGCGCAGTGTTCCTAATAAGAAACAATTACTTTATTACCCACTAGCAGCCAGTATAATCTTTTGACGTTGCTGCGCGTTGTGTCACTTGCGGCACATACAAGAGCATTGAAAAATAGTTCACAGTCCCAAAAACAGAGAGCGCTACGGATGAGATCTCACATCGAATCATGAAAAATCAAGTCAACGGCAAAATTGTGACCTGAAATAAAACGCGTCTTTTCCTTATAATGACTGTCAATCATTTCAGAATTCTTTTCAACAAAAAAACACTTTTTATCGAAAAAGGATATTAAAATCCCGCCTTTTTGTATGCGTTACAGCATGGTTGAAAAAATGGCAGAAAATTACATTTTTGAGCATACAAATCATTTATAATACAATGGTTTTTTTTTTTTTTTTTACTATTTTTCCCACGATTAGGGTGATCAGATAAATTGAAAAATTCTTGTTTCGTCAAAAAAGAAAAATTGTGCAGTGGAGGGTTAAGAACACCTACTTGACCCATTTCCCCTAATGATTTTAATGGAAATTTTTATCATCCATAACTATAACTTGCCTACAATTTAAAATTTCGAAAGAAACATATTCGTCCATCTGAGGAATGAAAAAAGCATTTTCTAGGCAAAAAATTGATGCATGTGGACGATTGGTTCAAAAGTAATGCTGGAATACAGACGGACAGACATCTGCGCCATTGCAATAGTTCAGAGCAGTGGCGTTGCATGCAGTTTGGCAACGTTGCAGTTCTTGCATTTAAACCCTTGAAAAAGATCGAATTATTAGGTGTTCGATGACCACCTTCGCATTCGACCTTTTATATGGGTTTAAATGGACACAATATACAACGTTGCCAAAATGCACGCTACTCCACTGGTTCGGAGATAATGTTTAGCTCTTTAACCATGATTTGGGGGAGAAAAAATCGTCTCATGATATCTGATTAGCCCTAAGGGTCGATGTTTCCTTTCTACCCATGTATAGTATTAATATCTATCTATGAACGCACTAGGCAGTATACTTATCAAACGCCTACAGTTTATTTGAATGTATATTAAATAAACTTACGGTTTCCAAAGAATTTCCTAACCATCCTCAAGTCTAAGATAGTTCCAAAAATTGCGATAACTAGAGTGACAAAGTAGAAGACCCTGTTGACATAGACATTGAATCAAACTTATGCTGCATTCTCATAGATGAGATATTATTCCTCATTATAAGCTGAGAAGTCTCAAATGAGTAAAAAAAAAAGGTGGTTTTGAAAGGCATACACATATTTTACACAAAGGCATGACTTTTTCCTTAACTTTCTGATTGAATCAATTCAAAATTTCACAATTTTTCATTTCAATCTCATTGCGCGCTCAAAAATGTGTTGAATTCAATTGTTTATACATAGCAAAACTATGGATGAAACTTAAAAACGGTTAGTTTAATAGTTAGATACTTTAATTTAATTGTATAATATTAACACAGCACGGATGTGGTTTTAACCATTTCAAATGATAAAACTGACATTTTTTAAGTTTTATCCATTATTTTACCTATAAAGTCACAAAACTCAAAGGCAGGATCGTAATGGCGGTTCCACGCAGGTATCATGGGAGATTCCTGTCTATTTTGTTACTATCTCTCCAGAAACACAGAGATATTTCTCAATGCAGATATAGGAATCTCCCATGGTACCTGATGCGTCTCTCCGCCATTAAGCCCGATTCTGAGAGTGAATTTTGTGACATTTTAGTGTCCTCATCTTCATTTTTACAGGTTTTTATGCACAAGGCTCTATAGCAAAAGTTTGCAATAGCCCCATTATGAAATTTCTCAAATACACGACACGATTGAACTGTGGATCGGTATTATTCAAGATTCAATGTCTATACATACTTACAGGACATTTATCGCCGACTGAGGAAGATCGCCCTCGCTTTTTGAGTAGCATAGTTCATCTTTCACGGAAATCTCCAAGTCCAATTCATTCGGGATGAAGTGCCGTTTGAGGGCTTTCAAGGTCGCCTCGAGCTGAGCCGCCGAACAGCCGGCTGGAATACAAACGCCAACATGGATCGTGCTAAATCGTGGAATGAAGTGGCCTGTCTGAGCAGAGGCAGAATATCAAAACCCTCTTGAACCAAACATTCCCGCGTTTTGACCTTCTTAGTCAATTTTTATCCTATCCGATAGCGGAAATAGCGCATTTATTTCGCTATCGCTTAGAAGTGAATTTTCGCGATCGATTATCATTCACCGTCTCACCGGAGACCGTTGAATTCGAACAATTGGAAATTTCAAATTCACCTCCGGAGGTAGACTCGATATCGAATTGTTGCAACCGCGGAGTCAGAAATCTCACCTTCAATCCTTTTTGAATCCTTCCGCCACGATAATTTCGGAAACGACGAACTTTTCCAATAAAAGTATATTCTACAGACCATGAGTATATAGAAGTCATTTTCATATGAGACAAACATAATTTTAGCTTCGAAAACGCTAGTTTTTTTGTTGAAAATGGTCATGTCATTCAGAGCTGATTTAGAGATTATGTTTATAGAATATGACCTACTGTCGCAGTTTTAATGTTCACGAGAATATCATTCAAAAGTTCACTCTCGACTCTCATTGGCTAGATTTTTCACCGATCAGTGGCATCAGTTAGCAATCATCAATTCTTAAAGTGAATGATATTCGATCGCGAAAAGCTTTAGGTTAGGTTCCGATTCTCGACAATAACCAGAGACAAATAGAAACGGAGCACTACCGGCTGCTGCAGAGGCACGCTAAATTCTCGCGGATGCAACAAAACAACAGTCAACGTCGCAGGGTGTTGAATGTTGCCTCCTCTGTACTTCCCAGCCTATCCCCCTGTGTCTACCGAATGTCATATCGTTCAACACCATGCTACATCAAAAGGTGTTATGACTGTTGTTCTTCATGTAATTTTGTTGAATCTCCGAAAATTCAGTGTAGTGCCTCAAATTTATCTTCCCTGTGTATTTTACCGTAGTGCTCCGTCTCTATTTGTCTATGACAATAACGGTCGTTATTGAAAGAGATAATGTTCACCAGAATAACATTCGAGCAGAGGAAAAATTGACAATAATTACCACGGTCACTGTTACTTTAAATGTGTATTGAAAGCGAGGCCATTTGCATTTGCCTCTTGGAACTTTCTTGATAGCCTAAATCTATAAGAGCCAATCAGAAATAGATTCTGACGTGGCGCAATGGAACTGTTGCAAACTTTTGCTACATGCTTAATGCTTATTAATAGTTTATTATGGGATAAAACCCTGTGAAAATAACGATTAGGGCACTAAAAAATCACGTAATCCACTCCTAAACTCACGAAATGCTTTCAAACGCGAGACCGTAATAGCGGCCGATACCACTAATTACATTGGGTTTCCCTATCTTCAATCAGCTCCATCTACAGGAGGTGTTCTCGCCACACCACACAATAAGAAGAGGAAACATACAATTGCCATAAAATTTGGGCGGCAACGGCCGCCATTACGGTCTCGCGTTTGAAAGCATTTTATGAGTTTGAGAGTGGATTTCTTGACCTTTCAGAGCGCTAATCGTTATTTTTACAGGGTTTTACCCCATATTCAACTAATAATTAGCATGTAGCAAAAGTTTGCAACAGCTCCATTCTCTCATAGTATATGGGGGCTCAATATGCATGCATGCATGCTTGATTCGCCCTTTCATCCGTCATCTTAGGTTTTCCTTAAATTGCGACTTTCATGAGTTTATGAGTGTATTTTGAAACTGTTTGATGCTCTCAATAGACTATTTTAGTAGAGCAATGTATCGTATCGATTGCCGTCCTAGGGCCTCTGGTTCAATGGGGTGGGGATGGGGTGGGGGATGGGGTGGGGGATGGGGTGGGGGATGGGGTGGGGGATGGGGTGGGGGGTGGGGGATGGGGTGGGGGATGGGGTGGGGGATGGGGTGGGGTGGGGTGGGGGTGGGGTGGGGGTGGTGGCTAGGGGATGGTAAGGAGTGGAAGGGTAAGGGGGAGGGGGATGAGGGGGAGAGGTGACAAAAAATAGGAAGAAGTGTCGAGTAAACGTACATCGTTGATATTGCTGACAAGTAGATTCTCTCCTCTGATTCGATGGACGAGTTTCATGAGATCCATCGATGCATGCGGTCCAGCAGAGACGTCCACGAGCACCAAACAGTATCTACCGTTGACTGAGATGGCTCCTGCCGAATCATCGTCATCCACGGTTTGGATCCCGACGCATTGATCATATTCGCCGAGCTGCTTCACGTTACCGGAGAATAGTCCGGAGGACAACTTTGCTGAGGCGTCAAACACTAAAAATGGAAAATGAAAACAGTTAAATTCGGTCAAGTCATCTGTATGTGTATACTTGTACTATGGCTTTTAAATGAAAGTATCCTGATAGGAATTGTCATTATTTCCTTTCTCGACCAATTTGAGAAATTTTACCGGTTTTCACACTGAGAGAAATCACTTCTTTAAAAACAAGGAAACACGTCTACCTACTTGTGACATTTAAATACTCGTACTCCACTGTGTTCACTTTGCCTATACCATTAATTGAAGGCACTTGGTGAAATCTTATTTTGCTAAAGTTTACAATTTGGAGTAGCTTTCATTGTTTTAATTTTTTTTTTTTTCATTCAGAGACTATTTATTACTATTTTATTTTTTATTTTGGAGACTATTTCATTCATTTTCCGAGAAGAGATATTGTATTGGTGACATTCACAATATATCTCACGGAAGTCTACTCTTGTCATAATTATTATCATTCTAGTCCGAGACGATGCGTGAATCAGAGAAAAAACAAAGTGCTCAAGCCAGACAGAAGGGGAAAGAATAAAGACATCATGTTATGTATTTGAACGGAGAGAGGAGTTCAAAGCAGAGCTGCCATATATATAAAATATATATATATTTTATATATATATATATTTTATATATATATATATATATATATATATATATATATATATAATTAATGACATTTTTCAACTCACCGGCTAAGAAAAGATTACACAATTGAGTTTAGATTATAAGTGTAATGCATGAAAATACTCGCACCTGTAATCTTTTCGCAACCGGTGGAGTCGCCGATGACTTTTAAACAACTTGCAGATATTATAATAATTAAACAGCGATTACACCGACTGAGAAAAAATTACAAAGCAGAGTATTTTTGTCTGTATAGTACAGTCTTACACTGAACTGAACAGTGTAATCTTTTCTCAACCGATGGAATCACCGGTGAATAGAAAAATGCCATAAATTATACGCGGAAGCTCTATGGTTGAAAAGCGCGAGGCATACATGAGTCGCAGTCTAGCGCGTAAGAACAAAAGATGTCCTAATACTCATAATGTATATAGCATATGTAGTTATCTCATTTGATTTATTCCGAGCAGTTGCAAGCAACAATGCGTGCTTAGAAGCTTGATATGCGTATGCGTCAAGTACTGACGTCACTGTACGATGTATCGCTTCGATGTCTCGAATGTGTTAACAAACCAACGAGCTTTAACGCCTGATAGAGATTTTTTCAAATTTTTTTGGTGGATGGTTAAATGAAAATTCTGTGTCCAGATAGGTCTCTCCAAAACATTTGTACTTTCGGTTAAATAGACTGTTTCCATTGAATTAATTACAATTTTTTTAATTACGTTTAAAAAATAAGAAGCGATCAAACTGCCCATCAGGACTACGCAGCCACAAATTGAAAATATTGGGATAGAACTTATAACATGGCATCACTGGTTAGAGGCCTTTTCACCCAAATTATTTATAGCCCAAAAGCCAAAATTGTTTGTTCCTATCTTTTTTCCTCCCAAAAGATCATCCAAAATTTATCCAAGGAATATTTACCCTGCAAATTTTACCCAAGCCACAAAAAAAAAAATTAAATAAATAAATAAATGAACCTACCTGTTAGGTTTAAGGAATTGTAGGTACGTACAGTGTTTTATGAAACTGTAATGTTGTGGCCAATCCCGCGAAGACATTCAAACTGATTTATCTCTTCTTTGCAGTTTTTGTAACGAGCTGCAATTGTCAGCAATTTTGCGTTCAACGTTTCATACTTTTGAGCCTGTCCTTTCCTCACTTACTTTCTATCTCATATTTTCTTTCCCAAGTCAACCTGTTCTTTTCTTAACTGGCCTAACAAATGGTATAATATTGTACAAGGATGGTGCTTTCCGACGAGCGTTTGGAAGAAATTTTGCCACCCCTCTGTTGCATTATTGGTTTGCGGACCATGTTTAGGAGTTTATTATCTGTATTTCTACAGCTGGAAAGTCTAGGGAGAAAAAACCCTCTCGAGTAAAATGGCTAGGGCTAAGATTCTTCGTGAAAAAAACCCTGGGGTGAAAATTCCTATGAGTCAAAAGTATTGTGAAATGGCATACAAACCGGCATCACCCACCCCACTACCCTCTAAACTTATAGCTCGTTGAGTTCATTGGACGAACAAAAGTAGAGTTAGAATTATCTTTGGGACTAATAATGTCTACTTTAAAACCTCTACGGTGGCTGTAAGTCTGAAAAAAAATCAAAGTCAATAAACTTTCGAGGGAGGGGTGAATCTCTTCTGCATTTGGATTCATTTCTCTAAAAAAAAATAATTTGCGAGTCTTCGCCTCATTTGTGACTTACTTTCTAGCGCCCATCCTTTTTTCTTGGACAGTTGCCTTAGAAATAGTCGAACTTCCTTTTCACAAACTGAAGTCACATTAACTTCCTGAAAGGCACTAAGAAGGATTTTATCCATAGATGAGATTCCTTCGTCACCTGAAAAATAAACACGGGGTCGCGAATTACTCAAAATTAGTCTGAAATCATAAATCGCCGAAGTTTATTAAAACCCTCAATAGATGAAACATAATATATAATATATGGACCAAAGGCGGATTCATTAATCTGGAAAATGCGGATTCTTCACATTTGAATGGATGAAAAACAATCGATTTGATAAAGGGCCTTGGTCCCCCCAAGAATCGATTGATTCTCATACGTTCAAATGGAAATTAAGAAAGCATGGTTGCTATATTGCTGGATCTGCCCTTGATATAGACCCTCCAACAAACTTATGCTACAGCAATGATGGAGGGTACCCAAATGAACCCATGGATTTCAAAAACAAAAAACAAACAAAACAAAAAAACAAAAAAACAAAAACCAAATGAGCACACGAAGAACCTTCAAAATCCATTCATGAATGCTTTTTTTTTAAATCTTGTGAATGCAAAATCTGCAGTTTAACAAAGTTAAGCCTCCAAATTTGAAAGGAATCAAAATTCTCAAAATACACTGAAAAAACGATACGATCTTGCACACCGTAAAGATTACACACTTCGCCACGTACTAGCGGAGACAAAGATACCTAGCCAGGGTATGCAATAAGCAATACACATCATCCCATTCAACACGTGGATTAGGTGTGTTGCGTGTTGCATACTCTGGCCAGGTATCCTTGTCCCCGCTAGTACAGTTACAAAACGTCAAGAGTCCTTCAAACTTCAATATCACACGCGCCAAAATTTAACAGATGAATCGGTTTTCCTCCTCAATATTACGTATAATATTCGAGTTTCAAATCTAATGATTCTCATGCACAGAGTGGAGAATTCCGTGAATGCTCGTCAAGAGTAATCCCATGAAGATTCTGCGATTGAAGAGTAACTTACCGAAGAATGGCAAAGGCATTTGCGGCATTTCACCCGTCACGTGACGACTTTCGGTATCAAAACAATGGATTTAGGGCGAGCAATAACATCAGTAGTTAGAATCGGCTTCTCGAGAAAGCCGAGAATAACATGCCGGCCGTGAAAATGAAATGTCGCTCTTATGATTATCTCCGGATTTCAAAATTTTGCACCAATTATACATCCACATTCATGCCTGGACAAGATGATGGACTCACGTCACACAGTCCAAAGCGCACAAATACAGTGTTGCCATTCTAGCGGTAAAAATCCGTAGGTATATAAGTAAATACTTTTATTTAACACAGAAAAAAAAATTGAATTAAATGACAAAAAGACGTATTTTAAAATTGAAACTAAGTTTTGTTAAATTGCAAAAACTTGTCATTATTATCAAAATACCGAACTTTCGATTCAAAAACAATTATTTTCAATTTAAATACAGTTACTTTTTAATTTAAAAACAATTATTTTTTTTTTTTTTTAACAATTAATTTTAGGTTAAAAGTACGTCTTACTGTCATATAATTCAAAAATATATATTTTTTTTTTTAAATCTAAAACATTTTTTTTTTCTTTTTTCTGTGAAACGGAAAACGTACGAATATTTCCCTTAACCCTTATGTTATCCAATAGAGGGTGATTTGTCGCCCCAGGTCAGTTTTTCAAAGATAAAAAGCAGCAATTTGAACACATCACTTTGAGCTTCAATATCAGTCTCAACGAGGGTATTTATAAGCTTTCCACAAAAAATCAGACATTTTCATCAAAATTTTCCGTGGTTTTGGGCAAAAAAGGCGCTGGAGGGGGTGATTTCCCGCTGCGAAAATTTGAGAAAAAATACTTCTTCCGTGTGATCTTATAGTTCATTTCATGCAGTTTCAGGATATGTAGTTGTCTCTGGGATTATCTTGCATCCAAATTTCAAAATTTCAAAGAAATTAAAGGTACGGTTACATTTTTTGGAATATTTGAATTTAGTACTTTTTTGGAAATTTCCTTATCAAACATTTAAAAATTGAACAATTTGAAAAAACAAGGCATGTTACTATTGCTCAGAAAATACTGGACAAGATGGTTTTTACAGGTTTGAAAAATATTAAAAAATAAACCATCTGCAATGGTTTATATAGGGGTAAAAATTCACCCCATCCCCCCTCCTTGGCTATCAGTAGGTGTAAAACACCTTGGTAACATAAGGGTTAAAAGCGGCAACACAGCACGGAGGGTGACAAAGGCCAAGAATGTAAAACTAAACTTGACCGCGCGACGAGTAACTGGTTTATGGTGCGATTTTTAATAGATCTCATAAATCTAAAACAAAAAGATTATTGCATCAACTGGAAAGAGAAGAGCAGTTTTTCGAACGAGCGTTTTCTTAAAACTTGATTTTGGCATAATACTAGTCGGATGACTTCGGATAGATGGGCCGGCCATTAAAAAAAAAATTAGTTTTAGTATACTTTTGTGAATCATTTTTAAGGTCTCTTGCTTGCCTTGGTAGGTAGAGATAGTTTCAGAAGTGTAGGCGCAGCTAGACCGATAATCTTTGAAATTTGTCAACATTATTTCTGATATTACTCGATAAAAATTAATGAAAATGAAATAGAGCGTTCACTTTTCAATTAGGAACACTTTATAAGCCAAAGAATAAAGTCAGAGACAAGTTCGGTTTTGATTTGAAGGAATTAAAGTTGAAAATTTGCCAAAGATTTTGGTTTAGGTGCGCCTACATTGCTGAAACGAGCTGAACTAACAGTTCGATGATCTCGACGACTCTTTACTATACCCGTCCGAGGAAGTCAGAATTTGAGCTTCGTTAAATCTAAGGGCATCGCTTAAAAACTAAGTTATGATAAATTTAAAAAAAAAAACTTTTCATTAGATCATAATACCGAATTTTCAATTTAAAAACTATTATTTCCAATACAGTTATTTTCAATTTAAAAACAATTCGTTTTAGTTTAAAAGTACGTCTCACAGTCAAATAATTAAAAAAAAAATTAAATTCAAAACTTTTCCTTTTTTTGTAAATACTTTTATTCAAACGGAAAACTAACGAATATTTTTCTTAACCCTTATGTTATCAAGAGGGGGTGATTTGTAGCCCCAGGTCAGGGTTTCGCCCCGCTTACCTTGGTATTGACGGTAAGATGATTTCGAAGAATCTTTTCTGTCCCGGTCCGAGGAAGTCAGAATTTGAGCTTCGCTGAATTTAAGCGCATTGAAAAGTAAAATCACAAACGTGCACACTTGTAAATCGAGTCTGTAAAACATTGTTTTTAATTTACTTAATTTTTAAATTTTTTAATTGTCCTTTCAAAATAAGAAAATTGTTCACTCTTTCATCATTGAAACGATCGATGACGAATTTACAGAGAGCATGGTCAGATCCAAACCGGTGAGTGAGAGAGAATTTAAAACTAGCTCGCACTTTATTTCCGATTCCGGTAAATTTAGATTTAACTGCACTTTACCGGCGGTCGACACAGACATCCAAAAATCGAATTGGAGAACTAAAACAGATCCGTCTGTTTGAAACTCAAACTCGCAGTCTTTTTAGTCCGTCTATACACTCGCAGTAAAATTCTTTCCGAAAAGTAATCGTCATCTCTCCAACATGGTTGTAAATAAATCGCTGACAATGAGCCAAAAGAAAAGAAACTAGGTTTCAAAATGGAATACCTGATAAAGATTTAAAAAAATTATCAATTTATCAATCAACGGGCACTTTGTAAGAATTGATGGTGAGATAACGGAATTGGATGGAATAAGAGGGGAGTGATTAAATTCGTTGACGCAGTTCATAGTTGCATGATCTCAAGAATAAAACCACAAGATTTTAAAGAAACTTTTTTTTTTTTTTTTTTTTTTTTTTTTTTTTTTTTTTTTTAAGATGTACTATGACTTTCAAAAGAAAGTATCCTGATAGAAATTTTCGTTACTTTATTTCTCAACGAATTTGCGAATTTTTACGTGTGTTTTTTTTAGGTGTTTCAGAGTCTCACACAATTGCCGCACTTGTGACATATATGCTTCAAAAAATAGGGCTGTTGCACACTTTTGATAAAAGCGATTTAATAGTCGATTCTGGTGTAAAAACCTCCCAAAAATAACGATGGCAGCACTAAAAACTTCCGAAATCCACTCCTAAACTCAATAAACGCTTTTATTTGCGAGAGCATAGTGGTGGCTTAAGGCAGTAATAATCGGAGATTCCCATCTAACAATACTGTAACTCCGTATCAAGAAGTGACCAATAAGAGACGACTTTCATTTGACAGCCGTTGTCACTAGATGTCACGGTACCATTCATCGGATGTTGATCACTACTCTGATGACTATAATTACTCTGTGAATCATCCTTGTTAGCATAGAGAGAGTGACGAAATTAAGATAGGAATCTTCCATTATTACTGCCCTATATGCCACCATTACACTCGCACAAATAATAGCGTTTATTGAGGTTAGGAGTGGATTTTGGAAGTTTTTAGTGCTACTATCGTTATTTTTGGAGGTTTCTACACCAGACTCGACAATTAAATCGCTTATAGCATGGAGTATGCATCAGAGCCCCCATTAAATTAGTAATGGGGCAGTTGCAAGGGTCTGTAATGTTATGGTTTTCATGAAGAAAATGAAAATATTTGATGAGCTGAGAACAATGATGCCTTTGGTTTCTAATTCAGTCCCAATTTTCCGGAGATGAGATTTCGATCCGAAATACATTGTTTTAAATGGAAATTCCGTGAAGTGACGTCACTACATCTTTACACGCGAGTATCTCCAAAACCGGGACACTTAAGAAAAAACCAAAGGCACCATTGTTGTCATCTCATCAAGTACTACCATTTTCTTTGTAAGGAAACTAAAATTCCAGACCCTTGCAAGTTGCAACTGCCCCATTAAATGTTCCTACACTGCGGTGCTGATTTTGCATACACAACAGATTGAAGGCGCTCGAGGCTCGAGGATAACGCCATTAATCGTGTTTCCGCTAGCAAGAATGCCTATCAGGGTTGCTAGTTACGGTTTCAGACCGCGATAAATGTATCATTTGGATCAGCGCTAATTATACAAATTTTAATCCTACATTTGGCAACTGGTGATTCATTTTATACGTAGACATACTTGTAAGCCTCTATATTAGTACCTATATAGGTTTCTTTTTTTGTTTTGTTTTTGCTGTTTTTTTTTTAATCGTTGTAATGCTTTTTTATTTTTCTAACACGAGAAGACCTTTGCCAGCAATGGGCTGGCATAACTTAAGCCTACGTCTTAAAGTTCTGTCGAGTACTTTTTGAAAAAAGCACCGTGGTCAGCTATAAAACTGATGCCTAGTCAAAACTCGAAAATGACCAATGAATTACACCAATTATGTTATGATATGTCACCATCAATCTTTTTCCCCGAAAAAATACCACGCATATTTAATAAATTCGAAGAAGATCCCGTTTACTGGATTTTATTTACCATACATTTACGCCTTGACTTTTTCTCTACTTAACTTTTTTTTTCTCAAATTTTTCTCAGTTTTTAATATTTTGCGGCTGAATAGAAACATTCTTACACTCGTACACAATTTTTTTTAAATACTTTGAACATTTTGTGATTGCAAATGGTTTAGGAAAACCTAAATTAAAACAATGAAAACACTAAATATAAGAGCCCTGCAATACACTGGAAAAAATAGTTCCTGAATTCTAGTAATATTACCAGAAGCACCATGATATGTGAACCACAGAAAGTCTATTACTTTGACCAGAAAATTATGGTGTGCGTTAATACCAGAATAAGGTTATAGAACTAGAATTTCCTCAATTTTTTAACAAACACTAGAATTCTAGTAATTATTGGACTATCCTTTACATTCGCTCATATATCATCATGGTAGGTAATCTTTTTTTTTAGTGTACTTCCTATGGCTCGACATAATCCAACAATCTGTACGTAAGTTCTCTTACACATCCCAGACCCCCCTAAAATCCCAAAGCCATTGATTTTTATTTTTTTTTTATTTTTTAAAAAATTAAAATTTGATTCAAACGCTCTTAGTTTGATTGATTTTGTATTCGTTTCACTTAAATTTATATTGATTTTTTAAAGATAGGCTCTTTACACTGAAATCCATATTTTAGAGATTCCGTAATCTCGTTCACCTGACGCGTCAAGGCTCCAAAAAAAAATACGACGAATACACCAAACTGCTTCACTAGAACTATAAAAGCACTCACAAAACTTCGAACGGAAACGCAATTTTAAAAACAAAGAATGGACAAAAAATATGGGAATAAGCAATGTGGGTTTTTCCGTTTTAGTGTCGTGCTCGAAATCCCGTCGTTACGGAACCAACCCGGAGTAAAACAGTGCAAAATGTAGCGACGAAAATAAATAAATAAAATCCGGTAATAAGAGTATTTGCGGGAAGAAGCGTGGTGGCATTCTTTTCGTAATTCTTTATATTTAGACCCGGTTTTTGGCACTAAAGACGCGCCTTTCTCCCGCCCATAAAACCACACTCTCAACAGTTAACGCTCACTCACCCAGCTTTGTCTTCTATAATCGACCGAACATGGTTTTTCTTTATCATCGAACTCGACCATTAGTTTTATCGAATGGCTTATGTCGCATTCAACAATCGCTTCACAATGAACAATGATCAATCTGTCCCCCCCCCCTTCCATCATGCTCTCGTAAAGAGAGTTCTTTTGAGTAAACTTCCCAAAGCTGCCGTTTCGTGTGTAATTAATGACATTTTGACATTTTTATATTCACCGATGATTCCACCGGTTGAGAAAAGATTACACAGTTCAGTTCAGTGTATGACTGAACTGCACAAAAATACTCTCATCTGTAATCTCTCCTCAATGGGGTTCTTGCAAACTTTTGTTACAGAGGATTGAAGAGTTGATTTTTTAATAAAAACCTGTAAAAATGACGTTGAGTGCACTAAAAAATCACGAAATTCACTCTCAGATTCGGACTTAATGGCGGAGAGCCACAGGTATCAAGGGAAATTCCTATCTAAATTGAGACGTATCTCTGCGTTTCTATAGAGAAATGGACAGGAATCTCCCATGATACCTGCGCTGAATCGCCATTACGATCGAACTTGCCGTTATAGCAGTTATGTGAGTTTATTACTGAATTTTAGACTTTCTTCATGCGATTTTCGTGATTTTCGCTGGTTTTTCCATGAAATTGGAAAATTAATTTGCTCACAGCAAAAGTTTGCAAGAGCCCCATTGGTCCAATCACCGTTTAATTATTTTCCGCAAGTTTTTTAAAGTCATCGACCACTTCACAGATTGAGAAAAGATTACAGATGCGAGTATTATCGTTCGTTACAATCATACATTGATCTGAGCTTTGTATTCTTTTCTCAACCGGTTAAATTGTTGGTGAATTGAAAAATGCCATTAAGTTCAACGCAAAACGGCAGCTTTGAAAATTCTTCTCAATGAGTTATTCGCAGAAATGAACCTCTGATTGCAGAAACCATAACGAAGTCCACAAAACTAAGGGAAAGGGATGAAACACGTGAGATGAAACAGGAGGGATGAAACACGTGAGATGAAACAGGAGGGATGAAAAACGTGTTTAAAGCCACATATAAGTATGGTCTTTCAATATAGAGGAAAATATTCTTTGAAATTCTTAAAAACCACTTATTTGGCTCCAAATATTATTGTTATTTTTTTCCTCCTGTAAAATTAAGTTTTGTCCATTACTTTGTTTACAAATAGAGGTTCAAAGATATATTGAGAATGGGTCTTAATTTTACTATAGTTGTGACTCTTGCAATTTATAGACATTAGACAACCTTGCAACCGTCCATCCAAATTTTATGAATGGGGCTCTTGCAAACTTTTTCTATAAGCAAATGAATAGTACGATCTGATGAAGAAACCAGCAAAAATCACGAAAATCACACAAAGAAAGTCGAAACTTCAGTGGTAAACTCACATAACTGCTATAACGGCAGGTTCGTAATAGCGGTTCAACGCATCAGGTATCATGGGAGATTCCGGTCTATTATTTATTTATTTATTTATTTATTTATTTTCCAATTGATACATATAATGCCTCAAGGACTAAAGTACAAGTCAAAAAAGAAAAATAATTATTATGTCACTTTGTCACAGAAATTATGTCACTTTCTCTGCGGAAACACAGAGATGCTTCTCGATTTAGATACTAATCTCCCATGGCACAGCTGCGTCTCTCCGCCATTATGCCCGATTCTGAGAGTAAATTTCGTGATTTTTAAGTGTACTCATAGTCATTTTTACGGGTTTCCATGCAACAATCGACTCTTCAATCTCCTACAGCAAAAGTTTGCTAGAGTCACATTCGATGAACTTTTTTCGGCTTTGCCCCGCCTAAAAAGATTTTTTAAGCGTGCCGTATATATACGGTACGCTTCTTGTTTTCATTTTCATATCTAATATATAAGTCCAATGCCTTGCTTATGGCAAAACCTTGGCGGGAAAGGTTTGAAAAATTAAAAACGAGTTTTCTTAGAACTGGTTTCATTAATCATTAATTTATTGCTAAAATCCAGGAGGTCTCGGCGTCTATTTTCTTAAAATTGTAAAAGTTTTGGTATTCCTGTTAATTTCAATAAGTTATTAAGCGTCAAAGTCGAATTCCTTTGAACGAGATTTCCATACAGGTCCAGCAACCTAAGTCATTTGTGCCAACCTATGAGTCAAAATTCCAAGGCAGGAGGGGGGTGGAAACATCTCCCGCAGGAACCCTCTTTGCCCCTCGCCTTTGGGCTCCATCGGTCACAAGATTTCTTCACGGTGCATTAAGCGGTCGGGCCCGACCGCAATAAATGTGTCAAAATCTATTTGACGAGGGTTTCGAAAAGAAGTGACGGCGAGGTATTGATGAAGAGGGGGGGGTATAGAAAAGAGAGGGACTCATTCATATCCTAAAGTAGGCTGTTTAGTGATGACGTCACGATCAGAATTGGTTCCAAACAAATGCTCTATCTCTCACTCTCGTTGATTTACCTATAAGAAATCAGATCCAAATTTTCGAACGAAAATTCATGCTAGTTAAAGAACAGTTTTCTCAAATTTTATTGCACCGTTAGATTCCACGTATTTTAAAGTATCTTTTCACTCTAGCATAATTCCTAACAGATCACAAGCTAATTTACAATCACAGTTACAGCGAAAGTTGTTCTACTTTTTGTCCTCGTCTTACTCACGGTCTCTTATGGGAGTATCACCGCCATGACACTCAATCATTCCAACTTCTCTTCGTATCGAAGCTATTGTTCGAGGCATCACACATGTCGTCGCCTATATCCTAGAATTTTGTGCTCATAAGAAACTGTGAGTGTGACAAGGACAAAACATAGGACTTTCTTCGATATAACTGTGATTGTGCATTGATGCGCGATGTTTCAAAAAGTTTGTGGTAGCGGGCTCATATTTTATCACTGAGAAAAAAGTGGCTGTTAAAACTGTAAGAATAGAACCATAGATGATTTCGCCTTATTTCAATCATGAGACCTATCGTTGCTATAGTCAGCGCGCTTGAATCTACACGAATTCCGATTGTCTCTATGGAATTTCGATTATTCCTATGGGAAAAAAAGCGCGGGAATATATATCCTATCGGAAAATTCATTGAAACAATCGGAAATTTTTATAAGGGACGTGGAACCCAATGGTGTGATAAACATAACTGGTGCAAAGAACATGTTGTTTACTAGCACTTGTATTTGAAAATTTGGATCGTGTTTCATATGGGAAAACCCACGAGAGCGCGAGTGAGGCGGAGCCTTTTTTTGGAACCAATTTTTTTCATGACGTCACACTTAACAGGTCTTGGTCATTAGAAACATTTGAAATTCTAGGGGATCGGCAAATTGAAAACCCCTTTATGAGCGTCTATGCAATCAAGCGATTTTTGAGGAAATTTTGGGCGTTTTGTTGAAAAAAAGGTTTTTAAAATCCAGAACAAAGAGAGGGGGGTAAAATTCGCATTAATAGCTCTAAAAAGTCAGAGGGGCTGTCACGTGTCTTCCACCCCTGGACAGCCTCCTCGCTGCGGCTATGGAATTGACTCTGGAATAACTTATTTACCGATCCTAAAAAGTTTCTCGCGTGTACAGTATTTTTTACTGGAAGCTTCTTCAAATTTTGGAAATTATAGGTCCATATGGAACTTTGCTTTTCCAACACGAAAAATGATATCGACCGACGGCAACAAAAAAAAAATAATATTACAATGCGTTATAATGAATAATGGCTTAGTTTTAACTGTAAACTTTCGATACTTTTCAAGAAAATAAATGGGGGAGGGGGAATTAAAATCATCAAACGTCTTAAACCTCCACACCTACTAATCTATACCCCTAGAATGCTTGACGTGTAAAGGGCACCTGAAATGGTTAGTTCTGTATATTAAAGGATTATTTTTTCATGAATTCGCAAGTGTTCCATTTATGTATATTACATATCTACATCGTGACAATCGCAATAAGTGCTGACAGCACCTAAAACGGAAAAAGAAGAAAAAAAACTGTTTATTATTTAGAATCACGGCTTTTCCGAAAATGACACTCTTTGACTTCAAAAGAACGCAACCTCATTTTTGATCCCTGAACAAGCCGTTTAAAAGGTGGAGGGATTTAGAAATATCTATTGTCTATACTTTATGTGGGTAAAAAAGATCGAGCCATATCAAATAATTTTCTCTTTTCAGCTTTCAATGGGTTTGTTGCAAACTTTTGCTACAGCGCTATAGAGTTTTGATTTTTATGTGAAATCGCCTGAAAATTACATTGGCGGCATCAAATAGTCATAAAATCCATTAATAAACCCACAAAACGCATTATAAAGAAAGCCAAAATGGCAGTCGTAAAGCCGAACAATCTGTGCACGCGCATACGACGAACATCAAAGACAGGCGATCCATTTTCCCCTTTTTCGTTGAAAGGGGGGGGGGAAGAAAATATCTCTACAATCAAACTGTGATTTTAAAAATTTGCATGGTCAAGATGTTGTGTTCTGTGAAGGGTGGCGGCGAGCAAAATATCAAGAATATAGGGTGTTGCAAAACTTAAGTGCCAAACTTATGGAGTGTATTTTTGGGGTCAACATATACCTATAAAGGCTTTATTTTCTTACATGAATATGTGCTACAGATGTTTCTCTTCTGAGCTAGAGCCCTCCAAAGTTTTGAAAACAAAAAAAAAAACAAACACAATAAAACAACGCCTTTGACTCATCTCCTTTTAGATACATCTGATCTTTTATTTTTTTCATCATTTCTCACCAAAGAAGCTCAATTGGACAGCACTTGTCACAAAAGAACTGAACGACATTTATGATAAAAATTTAGTTTTTGATTGATAGACCTAGCAATACTGAATCTCGAAGCAACAAATGCTTCTTCTAATGACAACTATTTCCCGTCAAAATTCCAGGTAAAAGTGAGCTGGTGAGCCTCATTGAAGTCATTGTCCATATGATGAAATTAAATGAGAACTCGGTTCCTTTTTCTTAAACCTTAATCCGAGTCACGTAAGGAACCAACTCCGACTTGGTTCCTTTTATAGAATTGGGAACGGACTTAAGTCCGGATTAACGGATTTTATAATATCAACAGTGTAAACCAACTCTGCCGTTTGGTTTCTCTTAGAGATTCGGTTTTCGTGATTATGCCAAACAAAAAGAAGAAAGGAACCAAGTCACTTTAAACGCTAAAAATTAAGTAGGTACCTTTCCTGCATAGAAAATTCCACTTTTCCGGTGTTGAAATGCAAAAACATAACACGGTAGTTGAATGAAATCAAAACGTAAGTAATTTCGAGTTTTTTGTTTAAATGCTAGCTCTTCAACTTTGGACTCAATTTTCTCGAGATCAGCTCCATGTCACGTGGTTCCTCTTTGATGAATTATCATTGCTAGCAAAAGCATTAAAGCTGTTCAGACTTTAGTGGCACGCTTTTCCAACACCTGCGTGTTGGAATTTTCCCTGCTTGTTTTTTTTTTTTTTAAATTTGAGGACCCCTTTTTTTTGCGTATTCACCCTGTTTTAACCGCCCCCCGGAGAGTGTCACCCAGGACAAGAGTAACCCCCCCCCCGCACTACTCACCCTCGCTACGGCTCTGGTAGCCATTCCGTTCTTTCATTATAATGCTGCGTGTTCAATGAGTATGTGCGTAATGTGTTCACCGTTCGGATATTGCTAATTTTTTCCTGTTTCCATTTCAGCTTCCAGACCTACATTCATAATGATCCGTTGACCCGATCTCGCCCAGAGCGATCATTTGTAATAGCCACGCGTGCAATATCAATATGTGAAAATGTAGCCGGCGACTAATGTATGAAAATGAATTCATGTGTTCATGATATCGAAAGCAAATCTCCACACACCGAGTCTCTTCCGGCCCGTTTTTGTGACAGAAATTACTAAATGGATCTGTTGCGTTCTTATTCTTCAGGAATACGGCACATTTATTGTAACGTGAATGTCCCCTGAAAATCATGATTCTTACATTAAAAAAATTCAGAGACCACTCATCAGTGGCGGCTCGTTAAATGCGATACATCGATGTATACTCCATTTAAAATTTATAGAAAAGTAGCGATCGTAAGGGGGAGCAATTGAACCCCTGGGAAATCGATACTTTTCTATAGCTTTAAATGAAGAGGACATCGATGTATCGCATTTCACGAGCCACCACTGCCACTCATCAACTTGGGAAATCGCTCGTATTTTGAATAACCCGACTTCCTACTTCATAAACGAAACCATCACGTTCTTGTAAGCATTAACATATAGCTTGCAAACGACTTATTTATGTTTCGTTCATCAGACAAGTCAGACAAATTTATTAGTCATTGAGTGGGTTTTTAAAAGTTTTTAATGCTCACATCGTTTTATTCGTTATGGTGCGCTGTAGCGCACTTTTGCTATAAGCGATTTAATAGTCGATTCTGCTGTAGAAACCTCCAATAATAAATCAACCCTGCCTGCATGCACCACGAGCACCAAAAAATGGCCGAGATGACAGCAAATTATAATGTTAGAATATAAACAAACGTCTTACTTTCTCAAAGTATACTTATATTTTGTGTTTTTTCCGGTAAATTTTACTTTCTCGTTATTGTCTGGGATTACTTTGGTGAATATATTGCTTTCTGTGTCGATTTGCCAGAATTCTGAAAAGGAAACGCCGCGCCGCGCCGGGTAAGTACCAACTTTATCGAATGCCATCGTCCAATGCCATCTTTGCTGCTCGTGGTACATGCATGCAGGGTTGATTCGCCCTTGTAAACGTCATCTTCGTCTTACCTTAAAACGCCTTTTGCGGGTTTATGAGTGGATTTTGAGACTATCTGATGCTCTCAATGAGATTTTCACGCATTGGGGCTCTTGCAAACTTTTGCTATAAGAGAATAAGGGATTGAAAAGTTGATTCTTGCATAAAAATCTGTAAAAATGACGATGCGAGCACTAAAGAATCACGATTTACTCTCAGAATCGGGTTTAATGGCGGATAGACGCAGGTGTCATGGGAGATTCCTATCTAAATTGAGTCATGCATCTCTGTGTTTCCGTAGAGAAAGTGACACAATAGACAGGAATCTCCCATGACCCCTTCGTTGAGCCGCCATTCCAAACTTACTGTTATAGCAGTTATGAGAGTTTATTACTGAATTTTAGACTTTCTCGGAGTGATTTTTGTGATTTTCGCTGGTTTTCACATCACAATGGACTATTCATTTGCTCACAGCTAAAGTTTGCAAGAGCCCCATTTTACACCAGAATCAATCTTCCATAACGATATAGCAAAAGTATGAAACAGACCCATTATCGTAATGTAATTCATATCGTCTTGAAAACTCCGATCGATATACCTAGGAGCATCATTTCTTGGTGCTCCACAATCGCAATTAAAACTTGTTTACACCCACGAATTCGGATAAATAAAAATACCACAAAGAAAGCATCACGGGGAAAAAAAGAACTGTAAATAGTGATGCGGCGCTGGCCCGGAGCACAGTGGAGCGAGTAAATGAATGGTTGAGTCTGGACATGGCGTGCAGCAACTTCTAATGCGTATATCTTTGTTAATACGCAACTTAGAACTTTGAATAGAATTTAATTGGATTTATCGTAAAATTCCCTACAAGAATCATCCTGTATAGTTTGTTTTTTGACGATAAAAACATTCAAATGTTCATTTTTAATATTATATTCGATGTCCGAACTCTCCCATTGACTCGGTCCATTGTGCGGCGGTTAGCGGTCAACGCTATATATAGAGGTCGTTTCAGAAGTGTCTAGGCGCACCTAAACCGATAATCTTTGGAATCTTCCAACATTATTTATCATACTACATGATAAAATAAAAGAAATTAAGTTTTAGAGTTGGTTTTCATTGAGGAACGCTTAAAAATCAAAATTTTGAAGTCGCGAGGGCAAGTTTAGTTTTGATTTGAAGGATTGAAAATTGAAAATTCGCCAAAGATTACCGTCTAGGTGCGCCTACACTTCTGAACCAACCTCTACACGGGTAACGCCGGACAATGAGATGATTCATCGAATTTTCTCGACACCAACCAAGAAACAGTAAAATTTCCACAAATATTTTATCTCATAAAAATTATTTAATAGCAAAATGACACCAAGAGTTCTGGTCTATAATACTCCATTGCTAGACAATGAGTCTTGCATTAGAAACTTTCCTGGAGTTCGAAATTTCAATGTTATTCCTGAGTTCTGGAATTTAGAAGAATTAACCCACTGTGCTGCCGTTGCTATACAGTCGTGGCCGGGCGGGTGGCGACAGCTCACAATGGTCTAAGAGTTGATTAAAAATGGCCAAAAATCGGTGACAAAAAAAATCACAACAAATAATAATTTCCTATTTTTTAAGCTTATACTTAATGGGTCTGTTGCAAACTTTTGCTACAACGATTAAGAGTGTTAATTTCAATGTAAAATCGTCTGAAAAGTCCATTGGTGACATCAGAAAGTCATGAAATGCATTAATAAACTCACATGAGGCGTTTAATGAAATCCAAGATAGCGGAGGAATATCGAGCAATTTGTATGCATGCACCACGAACATCCAAGGATTGCCAACCTCACAATATCAATCAAAACCAATCACAGCGTCAACAAACACATAGCCTCTACCTCCAGTGAGGTTGTCAAAGTTGGCTATCCTTGGATGTTCGTGGTGCATGCATACAAATTGCTCAATATTTCTCAGCCATCTTAGATTTCATTAAACGCTTCTTGTGAGTTTATTATTGCATTTTATGACTTTCTGATGCCACCAATGGACTTTTCAGACGATTTTACATTAACTTATACACTCTTGATCATTGCAGCAAAAGTTTTCAACAGACCCATTGAAAACTTTTCAGTAAAATTTTTAGGTTTAAATTACTTGTTAAAAGTGTATACTCTGCGATTGAATTTGGCCTTAAAAGTTTATAATTGAAAAATTGATGAGAAATTGACTTTCTGATTTCTGGCCACTTTTCGACGATCTCAGATCAAAGTGCAGCAAATGAACAGATCTTAATGCCCAGAGCAGCCGATTTGTGTACTATTACTATCAAAAGAAAGTATCCTGGTAGAAAATTTCCTTCCGCCATTTCTTGACCAGTTTTAAAGACTTTTGCAGTTTTCATGTAGAGAATTACCACTTGAAAGTATGTCTTAAAAAATCTAAAACTCTTCGAAAAATAATGGACAAAATTATCGAGGGCGGTTGTGATCAGAGTACTTTCTTTTGAAGGTCATAGTACATGTAAATGGAATTTTTCAATTCACCGATGATTCCACCGCACTCTGAATCATACATTTTCTTTGGACATGAAAAATCGAAATTTATTTGCTTTAAAAACATGTTTTTGGTTATATTTTCTCACAATAACCATACCATTTACTTTTATTAAGCTCTAAAGTCTTTGACTTCACACATTTTAAGTTACGTTGCAACTATTTATTGTTCATAATCTTCATTTTTATTTCTAAAATTATGTCCCGGAAATTCCATACTTCGATCCACTGCAGTGGCGTAGAATGCAATTTGGCAACATTGGATTGTCTCCATTTAAACCCATGTAACAGTTCGAATGCGAATGTGTTCACTAAACACCCATTAGTTCGATATTTTTCATGGGTTTTAATGGACGAACTACAACATTGCCGAATCGCGGAGGGGTTACAAGCTGGGATTTGGCGACATCACCTTTTTGCCCATGTTGCATAGCCATGAGTTGCCCGTGAAGCGGCCACAATGTCAAAAGATATGAAAACCCTTGAGATTGATCGACTCCATTTACCAAGCTGATTCGATAGAGAGGTCACAAGCTGGGTTTTGGCGACATCACCTTTTTGCCCATGTTGCATAGCTATGAGTTGCCAGTGAAGCGGCCACAATTTCAAAACATTCCCTTTCCATTTGATTTTTTTGTGACACGGGTAGCGGGTACCCATCCCCCTAAATTAACCTCAAGGGGTGGTTTTGGGGGGCTGAAAATATTTTCCCCGAATTCTTTTGGGATCGATATACGTTACACGTGTCTTCCCGAATTTTCATATTTGCATTAGTTTAGTTGCATTAGTAATAAAAGCTGGTCTGAAACACCCTGTATAAACGTGCATCAGATGAGAATCCACAAGATCCAAGGAGCAACAGAAACTGTGACCAAGAAAATTAAATGTAAGACAAGATGAGACGATGAGAGGGAGAGAGAGAGAGAGAGAGAGAGGGGGGGAGCGAGAGAGATGAGACGCGCGAGCGCGTCAGTTGTCAAGACCAAGAAAGACCAAAGAGCCATGGGACTGTGCGATCGTGAAGCAGCCCGCGGCCGAAGGAGCATAAGATTCAAGTTTCGGGAGATTCAAGTGGCTAACCTTCACCTACACCGGGTAAAGGAACGCAGCAGCCGCGCCACGCCACCGCCACGCCACCACACGCGCCACGCCCCCCGGTCACCCCCAGTCCACCAGTCCCCCAGTCCCCCAGTCTGGATCGACAGCTACGCATAATAACGCACTGCTGCTCAAAGCTTGCAACCCGCAGATCAAATCCTCACAACGATGCCGCATTTTAGCGAAAAAATAAACTGCAGGGTAAACCCTACGAACACTTTCTCACATCAAATTTAATCTGGGAGAGACCCCTAGTCTCCCTTTAATACTCTAGGAGACACCCCCAGACCCCCTTTGATATTTTTATCCAAATCCAAAGATCCATTTTTGAAATAATTAATTCTTCCCTTTTTTTACTCAATTTCCCAATGATTTAAATGGAAACCATTTTCTTCCATAACTAACCTAACAATTAAAATTTCAAAAAAACAAGGAAAGTACCCCAGGAGAATGTTTAAAGCAACATCTTCGCAAAATTTGGATTCGTATGGATCAATATTTCAAAACTAATGCTGAGTTTCACGTTTGCGCCACAGAAAGTTTGTGCATTTACACCTCCAAGCCTTGGTTAGATAATATTGAAACTTCATGGATGAATATTATTTAAGAAGATAGTATTAGGCATATGATGAGAGCTAATTATTCTGTAATTATCGTGATTTACTCAGTCGTAGTGGGCCAAGTATAGAAACAAAATACCTTGAAAATATCTGCGCCATTGCAATACTTCCTATATTTCTAACTTTGTTAGAAGTGAGAAAGAAAAAATGAAAAAAAAAAAAAATAGTGCGGGGAATACCTCATGAACATTCCCTCAGATCAAACTTAATATGGGGGAAGGGGCGGAAGGGGGGGGGGGGGTGGATGGCAGACCTCTTATATTTTCTGGGGAAACCCCCAGACCTCCCTATAATATTGGGGGGGGGAGACCTCCCTTAAGGAGTTACTTTTACAGTAGGCTGCATTGAATAAAGTTTTTGCAAATTTTCTTCAAAACTCAATAAGCTATATTTGAAACATTCCATTTTTCCCTACGTTCACCCATTAAGTTGCTCTAGGTAATGTAGAAAGCAACTTATTATTCATTATTATACCTTATTCAGACTTTAGCGGCAAAGAAAGCGATAGAGCAAAACAGTGGGCCATGGCTGACTTGGCCAGAGACAATGTATAATAGAGACCACGCACTAGCCTTGCGCGCGGTGGCTGACTTTTTTTTCGGAGCTCAACAGAAATTAACATAGGGAGCATAAAGGAGCATAAAGAAGCATCATCCAACATAGACCATACGTTGGCTGATACAATTTCGGTGCTTCGGTTTCACTAGGCAAAAACCTCAACAACTTTGCTCATCAGTCAACCTGTCAACAAATGGTCCATGTTTTTCGGTGTTCTGTTGAGACCCCGAAAAAAAAGTTGCCACAGCGCGCAAACAAGAGCAAGATAGATACTGCGAGGCCTGTATTATACATATATTGTCTCTGGGCATAGCCAGGAATTTTTCAAGAGGGTTTTCCGGGCTCGAAAATTGTCAGGAAGGCTGGTGTCTATCGGTCAAATCTACGACAAATCTTTCAGAAAATACGAAAAATTACACTTTTTTAAAGTGTAGTTCTCTTGGCTACGCTACTGCAGCCAGAAATATATTTCATGATGCAGTTGGGAATCACATTTACGCGCTTGAATGCAATTCGAGGAATCGAAATCCGTTCTTTTCCGTTCGACAAAGGCGTCGTTAGTTCGACCCCGACGTGACCTGAAAGTATCGAGAACAGTGTTGCCAGATCGAAGGTAAAAAGCCGTATCGTCCCCATTTAAATCAATGTAAAGCGTACGGCTTTTTCATCCCAATCTGGCAGCACTGATCGAGAAAAGGACTAGCGCAGCATATCAAACACTCAGTTTGCGTCAGTTGCAGTTGGACACATAGAGAGACCTACCAGATTGCAGACAAAGACGAATCCAGCAATGTGACAATTGTGCATACTTTTCATCTCAATGTAAACGAAACAATCGATTAATAATAGGGCCATGGGGCCCCTCAAGAATCGATTGTTTCTTATACGTTCAAATGGAAAGAAAGCACCGTTGTCAAATTGTTGGGTCCGCCCAATACTGACGTTGCCATTTTCAATTGATTTAAAGAAGATTCATCTTGCTGCCAAAATTCGTCTTTGAAAAGTATCAACCGAGTGTGTGGACTAGTTTATTTTTCAAGAGTAAAAAAGTACAGGAAAAAATTGAGACATATCTCAAATTGAGAGAGATCTAAATTGAGACATATCTCCGCGTTCCCTTAGAGAAAGTGACAAATTAGACAGAAATCTCCCGTGATACCTGTGTTGAACTGCCATTACGAACTTGATGTTTTAGCAGTTATGTGAGTTCATTATTCAATTTTAGACTTTTTTGTGAATTTAGTGTGATTTTCTTGATTTTCGCTGGTTTTTACATCAGATTGGACTGTTTTTTTGCTCTCAGCAAAAGTTTGCAAGAGCCCCATTGTTGAAGTTTTGAGCAGCACTAGTGGATCCGACAGATTGAAATCTGAAAAGGTTTCGCCTGGAATCACCTTAAGGTAAAACTTTGGGTTATTTACGGTTACGCATTTGATCGCGTTTATTCATAATAGGATTTAAAAACTTGACCAGGGAGACCTTAGAGAATTTTACCGTATAAGAGGTATGAAGAAAACTGACTCAGAGCTCAGAGGTTAATGGTTGTTGCGATAAGTTTTTTTTTTTTTTTTTTTTTTTTTTTTTTTTTTTTTTTTTTTTTAATCTTTAAATCAGCAATGAATATGTTGTGCAGCGGGTGATAAGTGAGGGAGGGGGAGGAGGGGAGATCAGGAGGGGATAAAAGCGAGTACGATTTGTCTGGTTATGAATGATATCGCACTATATGGGTAGGGAGGTAAGACTGTGAGAGAATGAAGGCAGGCATGAGGCAATGGCCATGGCGTACGGTGTTGGTGTTGCAGCTTACGTTTGTTCCATCAGCATGCGGTCAGTCAGTTCAATAATGTCATGAACAGCTGATCAGAGAAGCTCTCAGCCACCCGCTCTAGTTATCTCGCATTGAAACATGGGTAACTCGTTGGTTTTTCAAGTGCGCGATTTTTGGAGGATCTATCTGTGTTTGTGTGCTCTGTTCTCATTGGGGGTAGCCTTCAAGAAAATTAACGATGACATAGTGACGGAATATTTGAGTAAGTAAACAGAGCAATCTTACGCTTCTTCCTCTATCGTATCTATCTGGATACAGCAAAAGACAAATAAATAAATAAATAAATAAATATGTAAATATACTATGCCAATAGTCAGCCACATATAGACTGCCTTATCACTTGCCTGAAGCAGGTCTTTTTATGTGCATGTGGATGACATGCTAGATAGATTGATAAGACGGAATATTTGAGTAAATAAACAGATCAATCTTACACCTCTTCTTCTATCGTATCTGGATACACCAAAAAACAAATAGATAAATATATAAATAAATAAATAAATAAATAAATAAATAAATAAATAAATATATAAATAAATAAATAAATAAATAAATAAATAAATAAATAAATAAATAAATAAATAAATAAATAAATAAATAAATAAATAAATAAATAAATAAATAAATAAATAAATAAATAAATAAATAAATAAATAAATAAATAAATAAATAAATAAATAAATAAATAAATAAATAAATAAATAAATAGATAAATAGATAAATAGATAAATAGATAAATAGATAAATAGATAAATATATAAATATATAAATACATAAATAAGTAAATAAAGACTACACCCAGGGCCGGCTCGAGCCTACCTGGAGCCCTCAGGCGAATTTTTAGACAGCGCCCTTAATAACGTATGCCCCAATGGAGGGAGGGGTGGGGGTCTACTTTCAAGAATACAGGGAGTCCGGGGGTCTTCTCCCGGAAAATGATGAGAGTTTTGATCGAATTTTAAGCTATATTTTAACCCCTTATGGGCCAAGCCCGAGTACCTATACTCGTGTTTCTCCTCTAGTCTATGTCACATTGATTCACTCTTCATTCGCAATTAAGGCAAATATCGATGAAAACGCTACAAGATATAAGGTCTCGTCGGGCGCCTTCAATTCATCGTATAGGCAATTCCAACTTCCCAGAGTACGAACAGTTAACTACCTTCCCTTTCTAAACGGAGGAGTGGCGTTCTTTTGATTTAACTTGGTCATTAAAGGGTTGAGAGGTGCTTTCGAAAAAAAATTTGATTGTTAAAATGTATCGATTTTTCTCAATTTTCCTTTCGAAAAGAATTAAATGAATAAAATTTGGTCTGGGATCGTCAAAAAGTGTCCAAAAATCAAAATGTAAATTCCTCATACGTTCATCATTTAAAACCTTCCAAGACAAATTTCAACCAAAAACAACCCTTTTGACAAGCAGTTTAAACCTAGGAACGTCTCTTAAAAGTTTTAAATTAAACTTAAACGGTAGAAAACGACGCTTTTCGATGATTTTTCCCCCATTAATGTTTGGCCAATTTTTCGCTCTCAAACCATAAGGCGCTAAGGTACGCAGGGTCTAATTTATGTGTTGACCCTCAGTTCGTAGCCTATGACCATCGTACCCGCAGCGAACTTGGTGGATTGATAACTCCGAATGCACCCTGTTCTATGATTTTACATTTATTTACCGTCTCTTTCACTTGAGAATGAGCCATTTATTACCTTAATATCAACTCTTAACCCGCCGTCAGTCGCGCGGGGTCGAAAACGACCCCAGGGGCCAGAAAAATGCAATTTCGTCCATGAAAATTTGAAGGTTTTAGCTCGTCCGTTTCAGTACCTTCCTTCAAGGGTTTGGACTATCCACTCTGTAAATATGAACTTAATTCAATCATTCGTTTTGAAGCACGGACGCGCCAAAGTTGCTTGGGGTCCTTTTCGACCCCGCGCGACTACTCACGTTCATAAAATGTGACCGCGTGAACATAACGTAAACGTGGGTTCTGTGCGGTGTTTGCACTCGTGTGATGTGATTGCCGTTGGTTTTTTACTTTTCTTTGCTTACTACAATACTTTTAGCAAATCTAATGTTTGCTCTTACTGTTTTTTTCTAAATTACTCGTTTATCCCAATTTGTTAAGTATCAATTTTTACATAAACCAGTGCGGCGCCGCTTGCGATCTGGCAGCACCGCGTTTTGTCCATTCAAACCCGCACAAAGTGTCGATTCGAGGGAGTGCACTTCGCACCTCCATTAGTTTGGCCTTTTTCATGCATTTGAATCGACGAAATGCGGCGTTGCCAGATTACACGCGACGCCACTCATCATAATATTTTTTGTTTTTTTCCGTGAAAGTTTGATTATTTCACATGGGGGCGGTGAGTGGGGAGGGGAAAAAGGGAATGAGGAGCGAAATGGTGGATGAAGGTGGGGGAAAGCGGAAGTGAGGTGTAAAAGGGTACCTGGAATCAAGTACGAAAACCAAAAAGATCACAGCAATAAAATCCAAGTACCTCCACTTTGCTACCCCCCACCACTTTTTCCCCTCCAGCCCTCCCCTAAATCCTCAATTTCGATTCTGTTTTTTGGTTCATGGAATCTTGCTAACCTTAATTGGCGTTTTTTTCATCTCATTCGGTAAAAAATAAAGTTTTTCAGATGGTTACTTGTTTCATATCCAAAATTTTAGGACTAAATATAGGAGGGGTATTGAGGGGGGGATATCTCAAAAACTTGTCCCCACAACCCCAAACTTTTTTTCCATGAAATTATCTTCTATAGTGCCTAGAAGTAAAAAAACCTCGATTTATAAGTTTCAAAACTAGTTAAAGGCAGCTGACCGATAAAAATCTGGGAAAAGTCACATTTTTGGGGGTTTTCCGACACAGATTACAATATACCAATTACTGAACGTAAAATTATTTTTTCAAATCGAGTCTTCACGTGAAAAGCTTTAAAAATACATTCTTATTACCATTCTGCATGGTTGAAATCAAAAGTTTGAATGACGGTGGTAAAATGGGACGAAAGAACTTTGGGGTCGAAAACGACCCCGCGCGACTACTCGCGGTAGTTTTTAGGGCGCGACTGACGCCGGGCTAGATATAATCATCCCAATTATATACAACAAAACCTATAAATGAGCATTTTCGTGAGACAAACATGTTTATTACATCCTTCCGAACTCTGGAGGCCGTATACCACTGAGGACATGGCGTCTCTAAAAAAAACATGACTTCAATTTTACACCTGCAATTGAAAACAATCGGTACGAAAAGCAGCAAAATTTGTTCAAAGAAAATAATATTTCACGATTTTCTCGATTTTTTTTTTTTTTTTTTTTTTTTTTTTTTTCGCGCAGAGTTTCAACTCGTTGATAATAATCAACCACTCACCGCTGCGCTTTGATGCGGTTCGGAAGCAGGCACCACTTCTTGTCACAACCCGATACTCAAAATAAAACCTGCTCTAGCCTTTATAATAGCTAACAGGAAAGACGATGGTTACCATAATAACGGCCAAGTCGCATAAAACTCGACCGAAAGAGTCACTTACGGACAGTGTGTGTTGAATATCAATTTAACGTAAAAGTAATCAATCAGCCTATACAGGTCTCTCAATACTATTGATTTGTACCGTAATATCAGTAATGATATGATAACATGTCGAACGTTGATGTCTGTGCGTTAAATAACTCCACACTTTTGCTATAGACGATTTAATAGTCAATTCTGGTGTAAAAACCTCAAAATAAAAAAATAAAAAACGATGTCTGCACTACAAACTTCGAAAATACACTCCTAAACTCAATTAATACTTTTATTTGCGCAAGCGTAATAGTGACTTAGGGCAGTAATGATTCCCATCTAAAAATACTGTAACCTCATCAAGAAGTGACCAATAAGAGACGACTTTCATTTGACACCGGGTGCCACTAGATGCAATTGTACCATTCATCGGATGTAGATCACAACTCTGATGACTAATTACTCTGTGATAATCATCCTTGTCAACATAGAGAGAGTGACGAAATGGGGCAGTTGCAAGGGTCTGAAATTTTTTGTTTTTTATAAAGAAAATGAAAGTACTTGATGAGCTGAGAACGAAAATGCCTTTGGCTTCTAATTAAGTCCCATTATTCCGGAGATAAGATTTTGGCCCAAAATACATTGTTTTAAATGGGAATTCAGTGTAGTGACGTCAATACGCACACGATTTTGTACAACTTTACACGTGTGTATCTCCAAAACCAGGAAAAAACCAAAGGCACCGTTGTTTTCAGCTCATCAAGTACTACTATTTTCTTTATAAAAAAGACAAAATTTCAGACCCTTGCAACTGCCCCATTAAGACAGGAATCTCCCATTATTACTGTCCTATGCCACCATTACGCTCGCGCAAATAAAATCGTTCATTGAGTTTAGGAGTGGATTTTGGAAGTTTTAAGTGCCACCATCATTATTTGTTGAGGTTTTTTACATCAAAATCGACTATTAAATCGCTTATAGCAAAAGTGTGCAACAGCCTCATTAGCCCTGCTGCTGGGGTCTCTCAATACTAATTGATTTTTATCGTAGTATCAGGAATGATATGATAACATGTCGAACGACGGTATCAGTGTATTAAAATTTAAGGAAGTATTGCTTTTGATTGAAAATAATTAGATTCCAAAAGAAGCCGCAAGATACTGGATGGGGGGGGGGGGGCTAACAAATCTTCAGAAGGACCTTATAATCACCACCCACGCAGCGCCGTCCTGCCGGCGGCCAGCGAACGAGAAGCGGATCGAACGATATAAAACCGCAGCGCAGGTCATAAAAATGATTAGAGCTTTTTGGAACGTTCAGGAGCGATAACCCTAACCCTCGGTCTCGTTTACACCTTGTCCCAGCCCCCCCCCCCTCTACACGAAAAAGCATAATTCACCGCGTTGCCCTCTGGAGAATTAAGGCGCACCGACTTCAGTCGCAGCTCGCACCATGCACGCCGCGTGCTCATTGGTAAACATGTTTTTTGGCAAGTCGCACCAGGTCGTCATACTGCACTTTTCATCCGAACACCGAGTTTACCGCGAGATTGTTTCCCAATGGCCATGAACGTCGGAGATTTATTACTCCTGCTGCACTTCTCTTTATTACCCGCCACGGCAAGCCAAATTCACGGTATCGAGAAGTAATAAAGATATACCTGTGTAATCGCGAATCGCTCTCTCTGTCTTTCTCCTCTCTCTTTCTCTCTCTCTTTCTCTTCCTATATCTTTCTCTCTCTCTCCCTCCCTCTCTCTCTCTCTCTCTCTCTCTCTCTCTCTCTCTCTCTCTCTCTCTCTCTCTCTCTCTCTCTCTCTCTCACGCTCCCTTCCCCCTTTGTCTCTCTCCAAACTAGAGTCCCTATGTATTCCGACAAAAAAAAATATAAATTAGAGCTAAAGCAAAGAATTTCTCGAAACTTTCAGGAATTTTCCTCCTCTACGTAAAGTCTTGTTCCTGAAAAATATCAAGCAATTTTATACAGCAGATTATTTTTATAAGGGAATTAAAAAGTCGAGATTAAATGGCAACGCTGGAATACTGATAGGTTGTTTAGTATAAATCTGTCCAATTTATCCGCCCGCAATAATGGAAAAAAACCAACTTCTCATAAATCCTAATTCGTGTAAACAAAAGGAAAAACTATATCTATTGATTAACTTTTATCCAAATTAGTTAGCTTAATTTAGCTTATAGTGAGGGTGGTCAGTTTTCCTTAAGGAGAATTCACCAAGATTAAATTGCTTATCACTTGATAAAAAAAAAAAAAAAAAAAAAATGAATGAAAAAATCAGAATCCTCCGATAACTCTGCCATTTAAATCAATTTCCTGTTGTCTCTTCTTATCAGCATCTTCTCTCGTTCAAACGTAAAAATACCAGAATATTTGAAATTTTATCAAAAAAAAAAAAAAGAAGGAAAAAAGTGATCGATGAAATGCGATTTCATTCGACCTTGATCCAAGGCAGATACTGGAGGCGTTACGTTCAATCTGGCAACGTTGCATCGTATCCATTTAAACCCACAAAAATGATCGAACAAGTAAACTTTGCAATGAGGATCCTCAAATATTCGACCTTTTTACGTGGGTTTAATAGGGGTTTGTTGAAACTTTAGTAGATTGCAAGCTTCGTTAATGATCTGGTGACAGCTAGACCGAGGTGGTCACGTTTTCGCGCATCGTTCAGTGATCTATTTTAATCTATGATACAACTCTTCTCGTGGAATATTTTCCCCAAAAACCATTTATGATAAACCATCGAAAATTGTGTTTTATTCTTGATGCGGCCATTATATCAAGGGCACTGGAATATTTCAAGGGCTAGTTGCCGCACGGTCGTGACCTAAGCATTTATTGCATCTCCGTTCTTCAACATCGTGACTGAAATCCCCCGTTTGCGCGAATGCGCCGACGCGACGCACATAGGGAAGCGATTCAATTGGAGGGGTCGGGCATGGAATATCATGACTAAAAATACAAATTTGAATGTTTTGACCGTCAAATACAAACAATAAGGAGTGATTTTGGTAGATAATTTTACGATAGAAGTAATGAAATCAATGGCAAACACGGAAGCCAGGAGCGGGAGCAAAAGGGGGTACTTACCCCCCCACCCCCACCACCCCCCCTGGAATTCAAAAAAGGCAAAATTTAATTATGAAAAATGAAAGGAAGAAAGAAAATGAAATGTTAATCAAAGGAGTAATAGTTGACAAACTTCATTATTAGTTTATTTTGTAATTTTAACTCATTTTTTGCAAGCAATAATAAATTATATATTTTTCTTACTATCGTTATCATCTGCCGTCCCTTTATCCATTATATCAAACACGTCAAAATTGTTATTATTATTTTATACACCTAAAATGGGTTAGTAATTGGATACTATTTGGATGAAAAAAGTTTTCCCTTTTTCCACGGGGTGGGGGGGAGGGTCCTCCTAGACAATTCCGTTGTGGCTGAAAAAAGTGCCCCCCTCCCTTGGAAATTTTTCTGCGGGCGCCCATGCTGTCAAACTTTTACGTTGCAAATTAACAAATATATAGGCATTTAAAGTTGTCATGCCATGTGCAGCCTTTCCATTGACCCGCTCTCAACGAGTTATAGTGATAGAGAGGATTTGTGGGACGTGATATTGAAACTTCACGAAGGTGTAGCCATGATGGAAATCTCTTATGGACGTTTTCAGTGGCGTCGCGTGCCATCTGGCAACAATGCAACTGCTCGATTTAAACTCATTAAATATATCGAATTTTCCTTGTGCACTGTGCACCCCCTGAATTCGATCTTTTACATGAATTTAAATGGATAGAATACATTGTTGCGAAATTGCACGCGACGCCACTGGACGTTTTTCACACAGGCTCAGTTTGTTTGCCTCACTTTTTTTAACCTTTAAATTTTCAACAACAAAAAATTGTGAGAAATACATTTGAAATTGATTATAAACGAAAAAGCGGGTGTTTTAGAGTGGCTATCTGAACTCAGAAATCGAGGTATTTTTTGGAAGGATTTGCACGATAAAGAAATTAACAAAGCGAGAGACTAGCAAAATTTTCTCACCTAAATAGTTGTATTAAAATTCTGTGTCCAGATCAGTGGCGGCTCGTGAAATTTGGCAACCGTGTCCTCCTCCTATTTAACCAATGTAAAACAATCGATTCTCCCGGAGGCTGCCAGCCTCCGCAAGAATCGATTATTTTACCTACGTTTCAATGGAAAACTTGCACGGTTGCCAAATATCACGAGCCGCCACAGGTCCAGATAACTATACTCTTAAACACTGCCTTTTTTGTGTTTCAAACCAATTTCCACTGGATTAAATACAAGTTTTGATTTAAGGTTAAATAAGTAAGGCAAGCACAGAGACAAATAGAGACGGAGCACTAACTGGCTGCCGCAGAGGCACTCTGAATTCTCGCGAATTCAACAAAACAACAGTCAACGTCGCATGGTGTTGAATGGTGAGCACCCTCCTCTTCACTTCCCGCCTATCCCCTCCCCCCGTGTTTTCCGAAAGTCACCGTTCAACACCACGCGACATCTCAAGGTGTTGACTGATGTTTTACGTGTTATTTTGTTGAATCCCCGAAAATTCGGAGTGCCTCAAATCTTCCCTATGTATTTTAGCGTAGTGCTCCGTCTCTATTTGTCTCTGAGCAAACAAACCCAGATTCAGATCGCCCATACCGCTGTCGCACTTTGAGATAGGACCAAAGACATCATAGAAGAAGACTGGCCCCTAGCGGCAACATTTGAAGCCGGTTACTGTCATAGGCTGGGCTTCCCCGCTCGGGGGTATGAACCAAATTAACAATGCGCTTATGGATGGAGCCGAGACACAAAACTGTTTCAAAAGAATACGAATGACATTTAGTTTTCAAAAGTACTCAGATATGATATGCAGCTTATGTCAAAGTTGAAATTGACGAACTTTAACGAAAGTTTCAGTCAATTTATCCGCTTGATATTTACGATAGAAAGTACGGCAATACCTCTTTTGGGTACGAAAGTAAACAATGACCGACCTATCGTTATCTTCGATTTTTAAAAAAAAAATGGCGCCTTAAATTGATCTTTTTCGATTTAAATATATATTATACTATACTGTACAACATATGTGAGACTCGACACTATGTTATTCGCAAAAATAATTGACTTGAAGAGCGAGGCTTCATAAGAGCTAATGTTAAATTGGATCATACCCCCGGCCTCGCACGGGGAAATACCCCTGCCCATCAGCCCGTGCAAGGAGATAGCAGAGGCCAGTCTTCATCTATAATGTCTTTGGATAGATAACATGAAACAGCCTCTCTATAAGCAAATTTTAGCGATCGAATATCATTTTTCACTTCAAAAATTTATTATTGCTAACTGATGCCGCTGATCGGAGAAAAATCTAGCCAATGAGAGTCGAGAATGAACTTCTGAATGATATTCTCGTGAAAATGAAAACTGCTATAATAATATTCCATAATATAACCTCTAAATCAGCTCTGAATGACGCAAGGCCATTTTTAACAAAAAAAAAAAAAAAAAAAAACTCTTGTTTTCGAAGCTAAAATTATGTCTCGTAGGAAAATGACTTCTACGCACGGTCTAAACAAAAAAATTTATTCGAAAAGTTCGTCATTTCCAAAATTATCGTGGCAAAATGAGTCAAAAAAGATAGATAGTGAGATTTCTGACACCGGTTGCAAAAATTCGAAATCGAATCTACCTCCGGAGGTGAATTCGAAATTTCCAATTAATTGTTGGAATTCAACGGTCTCCGGTGAGACCAACGAAACAATCGAATATCATCAAAATAAAATGCAAATCCATCGAATATCATACGACGGTGAATGATATTCGATCGCGAAAATTCGCTTTATAACTCGTTGCTCGTTCCACTGAGCGGCAGTGATGCCCTGAGCCCATCATCAAACACACATCAGTTACAACAATCACCACCATAACAAACAGAAGTGAATTACAGATTGAGCCGTGTACCTCTATACCTGTACATCTCCAATTTGATTGTGCTGTCTTTTCGTCTCTTCTTCTTTTTCTTCTTCATCTTCTCCTTCTCCTCCTCCTTTCCATTTTCCATTTTCCTTCTTCTATCATTTCCTATTTTCATCTTCGCAAACTATACAGGGTGTCCCAAAATTGATAGTAAATATTTTTACCACGTATTTTTGGGGTCAAAATAAGACTTTTTTTTTCCTATAAACATGGGTCCGAAATTGTAGTCTTTTCGAGTTACAGTGTTGCAAAGTTTCCGAAAAACAAATTGAAAAATTGTCATAACTCCCTCGTGAATTGTTCTGAATGCTCGTAAATAGGTACTCTGATGTAATTTTAGGCGCTCTTGCCGATTTTGGCCGTGAAAATGCTGTATGCAAAAATGTAAGGGGGGTTTCGGGAGTTTTTCTGAATTTTTCTCACTTTTTTTGGCCAAATTATGTAAAAACATGCTTTCGGTTTCATTAAACCCAAAAACGATTAGCATTATTCAGAAGTTCGTAAAAAAATATGCATTTTTGGTTCTTACAAGTTTTTCCATTCCGCGAGCCATTTCCGAGAAAATCGTCCCTAAAGTTGGAGAAGTCGGCCAAGAATTGACAAAATCAAAGAAAAGGCGTTTATCGGCCGACTTCTCCACCTTCAGGGACGATTTTCTCAGAAATGGTTCGCGAAATGGAAAAAGTGGTAAGGACCAAAAATGCATATTTTTTTACAAACTTCTGAATAATGCTAATCGTTTTTGGGTTTAATGAAACCGAAAGCATGTTTTTACATAATTTGGCCAAAAAAAGTGAGAAAAATTCAGAAAAACTCCCGAAACCCCCCTTAAATTTTTGCATACAGCATTTTCACGGCCAAAATCGGCAAGAGCGCCTAAAATTACATCAGAGTACCTATTTACGAGCATTCAGAACAATTCACGAGGGAGTTATGACAATTTTTCAATTTGTTTTTCGGAAACTTTGCAACACTGTAACTCGAAAAGACTACAATTTCGGACCCATGTTTATAGGAAAAAAAAGTCTTATTTTGACCCCAAAAATACGTGGTAAAAATATTTACTATCAATTTTGGGACACCCTGTATTTATGCAAGAGAATATGAGATGAACACAAAAGTATTTGTTCGTTGACCTTCGCTCGAGTCTTGTTGCGTCACTCCGACTCATTGTAACCTGTGTGCAGTTAAACAAACAGTGGAGCTTTACGCTTACCTGGCGAGTGGCGAGTCTGATTTGAATTAATAAGAAGTGTACTCTTGGCGCAATTTCTAACGAGTGAAGATTCACTTTCAAAACAGCATCTCAAGAAATCGGACAGGAAAAGCGAAAACACATCGTATTTCGTGACTGCTCTTCTAATATTTCGATCGATATCGCGAAGTAAATCGAATTATTTGTTTGTTTTGTGATGTTCCTATTGTTGCTACTTATACGGGAAAAAAAGACTGGTAGAATTCACCATCTGCATAGCTGATTTTGAAGTCTGCTAGCAAGTATGGTGAATTTCACCATTATATCCCTGGTAAAAGTTTTTCATTGGTGACCAATAAAACGGTTCCAATTCTCCAGTGACCAATGAATTTTTCCTTGGTGACCAATGAAATTACATTGGTCACCAATGAAATATTTATTGGTCACTGGAGAATTGGAACCGTTTCATTGGTCACCAATGAAAAACTTATAACCAGGGATGCGGTAAATGCAACGTACCTTTTGATAAATTATAAGGTAACATGTTGGTATATTTTATCATAATCTATTCATCATGAATGTCTCTCCCGACGAACTATAGCGATAGAGAGGATTCGTGGGGCGTGATATTGAAACTTCCACGGAGGCAGCCATGATCGAGATCTCTTATGGACGTTTTTCACACAGGCTCGATTTGTTTGCCTCACTTTTTTAAACCTTTAAATTTAAAAAAAAAAATGAAAAAATTGTGATAAATACGTTTGAAATTGGTTAAAAACGAAAGTGCTAGTATTTAAGAGTGGCTATCTGGACACAGAAATCGATATAACTGTTTCTTCTGGAAGGATTTGCACTATAAAGAAACTGACACCTAACAGAAATATGCAAAATGTGTTCACCTGGATAGTTGCATTAAAATTCTGTGTCCTGATGGCAACTCTAAAACATTTGCACTTTCGTTTAAAATCAATTTCCACTAGATTAACAACAATTTTTGATTTAAGATTAAAAGAAGTGAGGCCAACAAGCTCGTTTGTGTCTCTTCAACCCTCTAAGGGACAGGTTATTTCAAAAGGACGCCACTCTTCCGTTTAGAAAGGGAAGGTAGTTAACTGTTCGTACTCGGGGGAGTTGGAATTGCCTATACGACGCATTGAAGGCGCTCGAAGACATCCTATATTGTAAATGTTTTCATCAATGATCGCGTTTATCCGGAATGAAGACTGGAACTATGTGAAGTAGACTTGAGAAGAAAAACGAGTATACTCGGGCTTGGCCCTTAAAGGGTTAAAGTTTCAAAATCACGACCCATAAATCGTTTCTATTGCTATATATCTCGTTGATCACATACATTTTTTGGGCCATGGTGCCTCAACTTTTGAACCACACAGAAAAAAATATGAATGGTTAAAAAAGCGAAACATTGCTAAAAATCGGGAATACGTTTTACATTGCAAAAATTGCAGTTTACGAGTTGCTACTTTACCGACAAATATTGCGGCTTTTGCATTTTTTTTTTTTTTTTTTTTGTTTCTCTAGAATTTTTTTCGATAAACTAGCAATAATTGTTGCAATTTTAGCAATATTGTTTTCTAAATGGGGCTGTTGCACACTTTTGCTGTAAGCGATTGAACAGTCGATTCTGGTGTAAAAACCTCGACAAATAACAATGATGGCGGCACTAAAAACTTCTAAAATCCACTCTTAAACTCATAATAAACGCTTTTAATTGCGAGGGCGTAAAGGTGGCCGAGGGAAATAACATTCGGAAGATTCCTATCTTAATATCGTCACTCTTTCTATGCTGACAAGGATGATTCACAGAGTAATTAGTCGTCAGAGTGATGATCCACATCCGATGAATGGTACCGCAACACCTAGTGACACCGGGGTCAAATGAAAGTCGTCTCTTATTGGTCACTTCTTGATGGAGTAACAGTATTGTTAGATGGGAATCTCCTATTGTTAGTACCCTCAGCCACCATTACGCCCGCGCAAATGAAAGCGTTCATCGATTTTAGGAGTGGATTTCGGAAGTTTTTAGAGCTTCTATCGTTATTTTTGGAGGTTTTTACACCAAAATCGACTATTACAGCGATTTTAAGTGTACAACAGCCCCATTGGCATTTTTTGACTTGTAATTTTTGCAATTGTTTTCCCCGTTGTTTTTTTTTTTTTTTTTTTTTTTTTTTTTTTTTTTTTTTTTGTAATTTCTACGAACTATTTTTTTCTGTGTATACTTCTGACAAAATGTTCTTCTATGTAACAGACGCTGCTGCTAAGAACAAGAGTTTGTCCAGATCGGACGATGTTTGTTTGAAATCAGGCTGCACCATTGATGACAACGGTCGCGGAGTATCCTTCGGCGCATCTTCGAATGTCTCCGAATATTACCGATTCTTCGTCAATTTCCCCTCAGCCACCGAATTCCTGCCGATTGACAGCTCCAACGAGAGGTGCGCTGCTCACAGCCGATTGGTCCTTCAACAATTCCAACAATTTCAACTATGGGCACTTCAAAGTGAGTGAATCTAATGTGTTGACAAATTTTCCGTGCATTTTGGGGCAGTTGCAAGGGTCTGAAATGTTGTACTTTTTATAAAGAAAATGATAGTACTTGATGAGCTGAGAACAACGGTGCCTTTGGTTTTTTCCTAAGTACCCTGGTTTTAGAGATACACACGAGTAAAGTTGCAAAAGGTCGTGTGCGTAGTGACGTCACTAGTCACTACGCGGAATTCCCATTTAAAACAATGTATTTTGGACCAAAGTCTCGTCTTTAGAACAATGAGACTTGATTAGAAACCAAAGGCATCTTTGTCCTCAGCTCATCAAGTACTTTAATTTTCTTTATAAAAAAACACAACATTTCAGACCCTTGCAATCGCCCCATTGTCTCGGCATGGGCGGATACAGCCATTTGACAACCATGCGTTTCCATTTGAAAGTATGAGAAACAATCAATTCTTGAGGGGGGCCACGGCCAATTTACTAATCGATTGTTTTTCATACATTGAAATGGAAAGAACCCACTTTTGCCAGATTGCTGGATCCGCTTTTATGTCTCGGTGTTGGACACTACAAATTAAATGGTAGAAGTTGTTTCAGAAGTGAGACGTGAAAATTCGTAATAATTTTAGTGCCATTTAGACGTGTTGGAAAGATTGTGCAAATTTTTCTTTCCGTCAAAAATAATCAAAGGCTAGCTTGAAAGAACAAAAATTCCGGCAAATAATTCTCTTGAATTAGACAAATTTTTTTCTGGGGAAAAACCCCCAGCAGCTAGAGTGCCACTTTCGGTTAAGGTAAGACACCCCTAAAATTTGCACCAGTACCTACCCGGCACCCATTTTTTACAATGTGAAAAGTATCGGTTTGGTAGCAATTCTGGTGTTTTGGGTGGTTTTTTCTGAGACCTCAAGTGTGAAACATCCGAAAAAAATACGTAAAACACCGAAATTGCCACTGAACTAATATTTTTCACCTTGTGAAGCCGGGTACTGGTGCAAATTTTAGGGGTGCCGGCTACTGGAGTGTTCACCTAACTCTTGAAAAGATTAAATACACTATGCCCCGCAAAGAAACCGGCGCACCTGGCGCGCTGGAAAAAATTACAAAAGTTCAAATCGTCATAACTTTTGTATTAAAAGAAATGAAAATATTTCAAAACCAGGGTCATATTTCTCATACTTTCTAGTTTTTACACATATGCTTAAATTTTCTTGTGATCATTTTCACGCCCATATCACGCGAAACCCGTTTTTTTGTAGCACATCTCTAAAAAGTTACTCAAACTTCTCACATCTCTTTGGGCAAAACTAGCATAGAAAGACAAAATCTGAAACATGCATCAGATTTTCCAGAGTTAGGGCTTTCGACCTGGTTCCCTTTATTTTATCTAAAAAAAATTGTTAAGGTCAGAAAATGCTATTTTCCGAGACCATGTAAGGTACCGCTTCTTAACACACAGTTTACGCATCCCGCTAAAACATGCAAAAAGATGTTAAAAGTTCAAATCGTCATAACTATTGAACTAAAAAAGCTAAAAATATTTTAAAACAAGGCTCGGATTCCTCATAGTTTCTAGTTTTTGATGCTGGAACTCAAATTTTCGTTCGATCATTTTTACGTCCGTGATAATAAGTATGGAGAAAAAAACACTTATTCACGGAGAAAAATGTCCGGTTGAAATTGTGGAACGTATTATTAATGATGGGGTAAAAAGAAATTCCTTTTAAAATAACAAGAATTCTTATTGATCCAACGATTCTTTCTGGTGATTCCTCTGAATCATCAGAACGTTCAATCTGACCAATGATAATTCTCCAGTGGCGTAGCCAGGAATTTTTCTGGGGGGGGGGGGGGGGGGGGGGTTCCGAAAATTGTCATGGGGGGGGGGGGCCAAAGATACTAATTTGGTAAAATTTGTCTGAAAACGCAAAAAATTACCTTTTTTTAGGACAAATTTTGGTGTCATGGGGGGGGGGGGGGTCCAGACCCCCTGGACCCCCCCCTCCTTGGCTACGCCACTGTAGTTCTCGTTGAATCAATAAGAATTCTTATTATTTTAAAAGGAATTTCTTTTTGTCCCAATTCCTTAATACATTTCGTAATTTCAATCAGAAATTTTTCTCCGTGTTCCTCCACCCTTGGATACGTTCTTAATTGCCAAGGGGAGTTTATTGAATAGTTGAATTGCTGATACATTGACCTTTGTATTTCAGTGGTTGACTCGACGGCCAAGATCCCCTCGGGTCTTTTGGAGGGCAACGTGAACCAGCTCGGACATTTCGATCAGTGCCTCTCGACCGCGTCCGAAGACGGATCCGTCACCGGGCAATATTGCTTGGCCGCTCTCAGCATCAAACTTCCGGAGCCGTTGAAAAGCATCGACGATTTTATTCACTCCTACTACTACATGACCAGCGACCTCGACGATGTAAGTAAACTATGATATTAACACCACACAAAGAAAATAATGTCTTAGATTTAAAAAGAAATATTTATGAATTAAATGACAAAGAGGCGTATTTTAGTGGCGTAGCGTGCAATTCGGCAACGTTGTAATGTGCCCATTTAAACCCATGAAAAAGATCGGAGTATTGGGTGTTCGGTGAACACCTTCGCATTCGACCTTTTACGTGAGCTTAAATGAACAGAATACAATGTTGCCTAGTTGCACGCTACGCCACTGGCGTATTTTAAAATTGAAACTAAGTTTTGTTAAATTAATAAAACTTTCCAGTAGATCAAAATACCGAATTTTAAATTTAAAAACAATTATTTTTACTTTAAAAATAATACATTCTAGTTTAAAAGTACGTCTTATTGTCATATAATTCAAAAATATTTTTTTTAAATTTAATTTTTTTTTTTTTTTTTTTTTTTTTTTTTTTTGCAATTTGCTTCAGTACATCACACGTTTCTGGGAAAGGATGATTTACGAAGAATCGTTTGAAATCATTTGTTACGTTTGGGGCTTTTACGAAGAACCTTATTTGATGGTCAACTATTTTTAAAAGTTTTGGCCTTCTAAGAAACCCATTGAAACTCAAAAAAAGCGATGATGGAGGGAGGTTTACTATCTTTGAAACAAGAATTATCAGGGGGGATCACCTTTCGCCCCATCGAATTGCGGCAGGAAGCAAGCCCTGTTTATTTAAAAGCAACGGGGGACCGATGAGCTCATTTTCCCGCGAAACGATCATCGGTTTTTTCACCCCATAACTTTAATTATAAACAAAAATGGGTTTTCCAAAAACATAGGAACCCAACCGTTTTGTATTTCAAAAATTTGAAAATACAGAATTGGGGGTGCCCCTTCTCCTGAAAACGCCCCAAAAACCAAATTTTAGATTGTGAGAGTATTTTTAAATGAAATTTTAGGTCCGAGTTACTAAGAAACCGATTTTGTTATGGCCACCCACTCAAGAAAACCATGATGCGAGCAGGTTATACAATATACATGAAACACCATGTATTATTATCAGGGCCGGCCCCAGGTCTACCTTGCGCCCTCAAGCGAATTTCTGGACAGCGCCCCCAATAACGCGCCTGTGATCGTTCGGAAATTCATCGGAGGACCGATGAGCTTCATTAGCTCTCTGCGTAAATATTATCGGGTTTATCGTAAACATACATCGGGTTTATTGTAAACATTATCGGGTTTATCCTAAACATACATAGGCATAGGCTGTCCCAAAACAACTGTCAGTTGGTCTGTATTTCAAAAAGTGTTAAACATATCAAAATGCGGTTTGTAGGCCATTATATCTCATACTATTAGCTTTCCAACGAGTCCTAGTTTAGCTAATTTGGTTGAAAATTCGCCTAGTTACAGCAATTTTTCGGAGGTGTGTAAAAAATAACCCTACGAGATTTTTGAGCTTAAAATAACTTTATTTCTCAACTTAACAATTTCATCTTAGAGATTTGTTGGTACTTTTACAATTGAGGATAGCATACCTTTACAGTAAAAGGTGATAATTAAGGACTATAATCACTCCTCATCTGAAGATTCAACATCTCGATCTTTTTCGAATCTGCATCAAGATAACGCGCGCCCGCACACCGCCCGCGCCAACATGACCAAGGAGTTCTTCCGGCGCAAGGGCATTGCCGCCATCTCCCCCCCCCCCCCTACAATCCTGCCCTCGCTCCATGCGACTTTTGGTTATTTCCTTCTTTGAAGAAGTTTTTACGTGGTAAGCGTAAGCGATTCAACACCCGCGAAGAAATTCAAAACTCTGTGCACGGATTTTTCCTGAGACTGCCTAACAAGGAATTTCGGAAGACCTTCGTCGAGAAAGAAATGGCTCGAGCGCATTCAACGATGCATCGACGTCAATGGCGACTACTTCGAAAAAGATCGGGATGTTGAATCTTCAGATGAGGAGTGATCATAGTCCTCAATTATCACATTTTACTGTAAAGGTATGCTATCCTCAATTGTAAAAGTACCAAAAAATCTCCATGATGAAATTGTTAAGTTGAGAAATAAAGTTATTTTGAGCTCAAAAATCTCGTAGGGTTATTTTTTACACACCTCCGAAAAATTGCTGTAACTCGGCGAATCTTTAACCAAATTAGCTAAAGTAGAGCTCGTTGAAAAGCCAATAGTATTAGCTATAATTTCCTACAAACCGCATTTTTATATACGCAATTATATACAATTGTATAACGGGTTTATCGTAAACATTATCTGGTTTATCGTAAACATTATCGGGTTTATCCTAAACATACAACGGATTTATCGTAAACATTATCTGGTTTATCGTAATTCGTAAACACTATCGATTTTATCGTAAAAATTGTCCGGAAATCCGGATGCATTTCACTGGGTTATCGGTCCGGAAAATTCCAGAACGCTCCCAATATAAACGCACAATTTGTGGTATTTTTATTCCAAGAGTGATCTGTGAATGTTTCAACCAATCGTATAGAAGCTTACGAAAAAATAAAGGCGACAATGACTCCACCGCCCATTATTCTAATGTAGTCCAAGGAAGCAGAGCGTATTATTATGTCACATTGCTCTCGCATATGTATACTCTTTTACGTCAGATTTGATTAGAGCAGGTCATTTTTAGGGTCGCCCCAATCGTTGCATTATAAATTTGTAATGATTGATTAATTGTGACTTCGCTATGTAATGTTTTGCTCCGAACAGTCACTATATGAGCTTCAAACAAGAATATTATCTCCAAATTGAAGAATCAAGCTTAGGTGGAATATTTTTTTTTATTAAAAAAAAATGGTAGACATTAAAGTCATTTTAGAGATCTCGACGCACTATGGTTTGAAAAGTTGCCACGAAAGTTTCCTCATCAATTCATCATTTATATTCTTCCAAAATCAATTTTAAATCACAGGGAACACTTGAAAAGTGTGATGAAAACGTAGAAGAGCCCCTGCCTGACAAGTTTTGAATGGGACTCTTGCAAACTTTTGCTGTCAACAAATGAATAGTCCAATCTTATGTTAAAACCAGCGAAAATCACGAAAATCGCACTTAGAAAGGCTAAAATTCAGTAATAAACTCACGTAACTGCTATAACGGCAAGTTTGTAATGGTGGTCCAATGCTGGTATCATGGGAAATTCCTGTCTATTATGCCACTTTCTCAAAGAATTTTCAATATTGAAGAGTTTGTCAGCAAAAGTTTGCAAGAGCCCCAATAGCTTGAAATGTTGAAAACTATGATTTTTAATAAATTTTTTTTATCAATGATTATTGGCCATTTTTTTTTCGATTCAAGACCCTAGTGCGACAGTGGCGTAGCTCGGGGGATGTCTTGTCTAGTGGGGTTTGTGTTTTTACTAGAGGGGGGGGGGGGGGGGAGTGTCCACAAAAACTCCTGGGCTCCATCCTCCTTTAACGTAAACTTTCGCCCAATAAATGTAATTTTTCGCATTTTCAGAGAAATTTTCCCAAATTTTGATCCTCTGGAGCACCCCCCCCCCAAAGTTTCCACGGTTACGCCACTGGCTCTCTATAAGGCATACTATTCGAACCCACGGGTTCGCTCAGTCTGGCAAAAAATACACATAAAATATTGAGCGAACGGTGGAAAGAAGATGGAAAAAAGCAGTGGCGTAGCGTGCAATTTGACAACGTTGCAGTCAGTTCGTCCATTTAAACCTATTAAAAATATCGAACCATTGGGTGTTCGGTAAACACCTTCGTATTCGATCTTTACAAGAGTTTAAATAGACACAATACAACGTTGTCAAATTGCACGCTACGCCTCTGGAAACAAGTTGATAGAAAACAAGCAGGGGATCTCCAATACAATTTATGTATTGGTAAAGCGTGCCATGATGTGATTGTAATTTTGTTCATTACAATTTATTTGCTATTTAGTTTCTGAGGGCATGCGTTGTGGCACCCGCGCAAAACAGAAAGAGGTTGATCCAACTCCCATCAGGAATGGGCTATCCTCAAAAAGTCTCATAAATTCAGGGTCGATAGACCTCTTTAAGAAAGATAGTTTTAACACGCCTTGTTTTTTAATTTTGGTCCACTGCAGATGGAGGGAGGGGAGCCTAAAGTCAAAACCTTTAAAGCCCCATAACTTAAGCCCATATCAATATTTTGACTGTTCATATGCGCTGAATAGTTTCTCTTTATACAAGAGAAACGTTCAAACGTTCAAACGTTCAAGAAACGACTTCAAAATTCAGAAAATGCCGAAGCACACGGGCTCCATTAATTGCAAAGAAAATCATTTTCGGGAAAAAGTGGGGGTGTGGGGGACAAAACTCTTGATAATCGAAAATTCCTCCCGCCCCCCACCTTCGGGGCGCGTGAGAATCGGTGGCGAGGGAAAACGGTTAATGAAAACCGTAGTTAAGCGTTTTCTGAATTTCGAAGTCGTTCCTTTTTTTCAGCCTCTGAAAATGTTGGCATTTTAAAAAAATAGGGGCTTAAAAGCGACCTTCAAGTAAAGTTTTTGGAGAAGACATATTTTTTTCTGAAAATTGCTTCCTCTTTAAAGCATTTTAGATCCAACGTTTGTTATAGGATCATTCAATGGGGAGTTACGAATTTTTGAAAATGGGTCCATAGCAAACTTTGACCTTCGATTGATCGAAAACGCAAAAGGATATCGACTTTTGGTTATTTTTCGAAAAGTCAGAATTTTATCCTCCTTCCAATCATCTAAGAAAAATGAGGGTCCTCATTTGAAGTATTGAATTCAGGGGGGCACTTCCCCTGGGATCCCCCCAGGAGGCGCCCCGAAATCGGCACCCCCTTGAAAAACGTTCTCCTCTAAATAATGGGACATGTGTTTCATCGTTTTCTAATTCGAAACCCTTCTCGAGATATTCAGCCAGGATCCTTTTTCAATTGACACCCTGCGAATAGAACCTTTTGAATGGAGAGAATCCATTGTTGCCACATTGCAGGAAACGCCACTGAATCGACTTTTTGGTGAATTCTACCATCTTGAAAACCTGATTTCTGCCGCAAATTCAAGTCTTTAAGTGATTAAATGTAAATGAAACTTAACTGTGAACTCTTCAAAGAGGAGTAGAGAGATTGGGGGGGGGGGGGGGTTATGAAAAATGAATAGAATAAATGTGGTTTTAAAAATTCTTAATCACCGAGACAGAGAAAATAAATTTGAATGAATTGAATGGACGCATTAATTTTTTCAGCTTCTTTTCTTTAAATTTCCAAGAGAAAGATAGATTCCCAATTACAATGTCCCATGTCTCATTGCTCACTTATTATGAGTCAAATTAAATTACCTGCTTACATTTCAAATGAGTGTAGGTATGAATTCCTTTAGCAATTAGAGAACTCAGCTTGCCTCCAGCCTCTCTAATAATTTGCTATCAAAGATTCAAAGATGTGTTAGACAGGAGGTCGGCAAATTGAATTTATTTAAGTGAATGTCTCAAAATAAGAAACAAATAACAATCTAGTACTTCTTCAACTAGCTGAATACAGGAAAAAATAAATTAAAAAAAAAACCGCACTGCACTCTATGCAACAAAACCAACATCATTCCGACCAAAATAATTGTACAACCGATTTACAAAACATAAATTAACCAATCAATTTCAAACATCAAACACGTAAGAATACGCTGTGTAGAATACCCACGAAAATCAAGTTCTTAGGCCTTGGCTGCTTCAAAATAATTCCCGTTGGTATCAAACAGTGTTGAAAACAGTTTAAACAGTTTTTTCCACGTTTGAACCAAAACTGGCCACGCTCCGCATATGCTGACAATGCAGCGTGGAATGTTTTTTAGTGGCTCGGACCTCGCAACTCCGGGAACAAATAATTTGCCTATATTTACTTGTGTAAACGCAGTGTAAGGTAAGTGACCCAAAGGTGGCCATACCTATTCTTGGGGCCAATATGCACGTATAAGTCATGAGAGATAAAAAAAAAACTAAATATGTCAATTTACTATTCAGACAGTTGGCTATCATAAGTTAATTTCATTTTTTTTAAATTTGCTTGTTTTTGAGGTTTTTATCGCCTTTGAAAAAAAGTAGAGTTTTGACATCGCGCAAAACATGCACCTAAGGTGGCCACCCCTAATATTTTTGATGCACCTAAAGATGGACACCCCCTTTAAAATTTCATTAATAAGTATTCAAATGCTATTTTATCGTTCAAAAACGGAATCTAGACCCTAGTTACACCAGAAACTATAATGATTATGATGAATTTAAAGTCAAAGGTGGAATCAATTTAAGGGCTTAGCTTTTACGATTGATTACTTCTGTGAAAATTAGCTGAAGACCTGCGAAAATGGACGTTGCACTGTTCCGCGCCAACTGAGTTGCCCGATGCTCTTGATTTTTGGAGTGGGGGAAGCGATAGCATCCTGCTACTCAGCACTAACGCCATCTATCCCCAATTCGTGTAATTAACTGTAGTAAGCTGGGGTGGGCCACCTTAAGAGCCGGGCCACCTTTGGGTCACCTACCTTCGTCATTTATACACACACATTGTGTGCTAAAGGCATCACTGATACTTCGGAGGTACATCGGATCCTACGGTACAATATTAAAGGGGTGTCTTCACCTGCGAATTTAAAAGCGCGAATAAACTGATTAAGCCAATGAGCTTCTTTGTCGTCGATACATCGGACTCGACCTATCGACTTCAAGGCAGCTCATTGGTTCAATCAGTTTATTCGCGCTTTTAAATTCGCAGGTGGAGACACCCCTTAGTCCCCTTAAGTCAATCAACAGGGGTACTTTGGTGAAGGGAGGGGATGGTCAAGAAGCAGGTAATGAGTATGAGTGAAATTAATTCATTCTAATTCGTTCGGAAATTCGTTCGATATTTCGTTAGAATTAATTCGTTCACATTCACCAGCAGAGTGTGTCTAGCGGGAATTAATTCATTCACATTCGGAACGAGTGAATTGAATCCACTCGACCCATGATCTAACTACACAGGTCAGTCAATCCGGTAGACAAGTTTCGGTGCGATCTGCGCAACCTCCGCTCGTGACGTATAGCTGGCGCAGCTGAAGAGCGGGCGTTTAAATCTACATGCTTTCTTATGGGGAAAATACCCTTTTTCAAGTGCGAATTATAAACAATTTACGACAGTAAAACTTGGTTTTTATCAATAAGAAGTAACGAGGAAGGTTTCAAGCTTTGAGAAAACCAATGCGATCGTACGCAAAGCTTTTTCTATTTTCGGGCAGTTTTAGAAAAGTGGGTAGAATGCATTGAATATTACATAACCTATCTTCTCCATGAGAGGGATTTTTACTAACCGCCTGAAAATACAGGAATAAGAAATTGAAGTATGATCAGACTGGTTTTCTCAAAGCTTGAAACCTTCCTCGTGGTCTATCATAAATAAAAACCAAGTTTTACTGTCGTAAATTGTTTATAATTCGCACTTGAAAAATTGTCTTTTCCCCATATGAAAGCATGTAGATTTGAACGCCCGCGCTTCAGCTGCGCCAGCTATACGTCATCCCCTTCCTCACTCTACCCGGTGATAGAGCCAGGCAGACGGAGAGGCAGTGGAGGGTGTGCGCATTGACTGACCTGTGTAGTTAGATCATGACTCGACCACAGCTCGGTTTGTTGCGTTGGGAGCAGAGCTGAATAAGATAGTCCAGTCATGTATTGTAGGAAAAAGGAAGGACAGCTTATTGATTCCGTTCAGTTCCAAGTGAGCGAACAGCACAAAGCGACGTTTCGTTCGATTCACGGGAGCCGCGTCCGAATCCTTTGTGTTGGGTGGGGAGCGGATGGGAGGGGAAGAGCCGGGGGTTGTAAAAGTGTCAAAACCTGTTTGACATGGGTCAATTACCTATGTGTGTGTGTGTATAAACTCAGTATATTTTCTGTGTGTGCATCGAAGACAAATCAGAGATAGAGTGAGAAGAAGAGAGAGAGAACGCCGTGCATCGGAAACAACTGAAGTCAACAGAGTCCGAGATCTGGACTTTTTGTAAAATGGGGCCCCGTTTTTGTGTAAAATAAAATCAACGAAGGCATCAAATGACTCCAAATGAAAAATTTAAACGTGTCTGAATGTTTGACTTTACGCATTCAAAAATTTCTCGAAAATACACAATACGACCCGAGTATTTAATGTTTGATTCATATCCTGAAAACGAAATCCCCAAAACACGAACGGCCACCAGAGGGCACCTCTTCCACTGTATTATATTATTCATTGTATACAGCAAAACGAGAGTAAGAAGCTTGCCATATACTTCGTATGGCACGCTTAAAATGAAGATCGTGCGGTTGAAATATGAGATCATTTTCCTTCATCTGAGGCGAGTCAGTTGCGATTCACGGAGTCATTCTCGATATCCGTCGAAAGTGTAACAGTAACCTTTGCAGGCGACCTTGAGAGGGTCAACAACTTTCGATTGCCGTCAGAATTGGCGCACGCACCTCTTATTATAATGAATACCAAATGCCGCCACAAACACCGCGTCCGTCACTGCTGTCACGACGCGTCGGTCGTCGTCGTCTGCGCATGCGCGATGATTGCCTCGCGTTTCGTTTCGCGGCACGCGTTGTCCGCTGATTTGAACTGATCCGGTTGCATTCATTTAACGGTTTAAAGCTCATACACTCCACGCTCTTGGCATCATCCAGGTTGACTCACATATTGTTCGGAGACTCCGAATCGGAGTGGCGCACTTTGGATCCAAATCGAATCCAAGCGGTCAAAAAAGCACACACATGAAATACCATGGGAATTAGGTTTCAAATAATATTTTTCTGTGATGGGATTTATGACAATTCAGGGGTGATTACCTTGCTACATAAACCCTCAAAAATCATCAATAGTTGCTAGTTGCTAGAATAGTTTTTTCCGACTTTGAACGGATCGATTTTTGACCTAGACACCTAGAACCTAGAATTTGATTTGGGACCATAGCGTGGCGTGGGGAGAGTGGGAGAGAGTGGGAGAGAGAGAGAGAGAGAGGGAGAGAGAGAGGGAGAGAGAGAGAGAGAGAGATTTGATATGATTTGATTTGATTCGATTTATTTTGGATGGTGCCAATAGGACCAAGGTTCTTTTCTACCTTAATGACGCTAGCAAAACTTTACAGAAAATAAAATAATAAATACACTTTTACTAATAATAATATCAAAGTGAAAGTAAAAAGACAAAAAAGACAAATAAGACAGCAAAAAAATAATCGGATGAATAGATAAATAAATAAATAGAGTAAAGAAACACTCTAAAGAACATCTGATAGCCAACTATACAAATTATAATCAAATAAATTATAATTATTTTATAAATGTATAATATAATTACACACATCTTTAAATACAATATGTTCCATTTTAAATGAATATACCTTAACCATCTTTTAAACCCTCCTATTTTTAGAGAGAGAGAGAGGGAGAGAGAGAGAGAGAGAGAGAGAGAGAGAGAGAGAGAGAGAGAGAAAGCGAGTGAGAGGGGGGGCGAATGTCACTGTTAATTAGCTAAGTACTGTTGAGAAATTAGATTCTGCCACAAACTGGTCGCGATTTTGTCGCGTCATTGAATCGCCGGTGAATGAACATTTTTCCCCTCAGATTCGGATTGAGGAAAGAGAGAAATAATAAAAAGCGAACACTTATGTTATATAACCGCGCCAATTTATATCATGGTATCATCATTTTCGGACATTTTGATGCGTGAGTCTGATGGAGAACTCTTTGCAAGGTTAATTGTTCTGACACGAGTGGGTTAATGGATCATCGAATATTTTTCGACCATCAACAAAATCTGGAGCTCAGTTCCAAAGGAGGAAACTTGTGTATATTAATATGAGAAAAGAATAAAATAGGATCAAAGCTAAAACAATTAAATTAAAATAAATAACCGTGGGACGTTTCTAGGCTCAAACGGCTTGTGTATAATTCAACAACGTCCTTTATCGCGCCGATGATTTCACCGGTTTATCAAAATATTACACCACTGGCGTAGCGTAACGTGCAATATGGTTGCACTGTGTCCATTTAAACACTTGTAAAAGGTCGAATACGAGGGTGTTTACCAAACACCTACACTGAGAGAAATGACATCTTTAAAAACAAAGAAACACGTACGTTACTTGTGACAGTTTTCCTTGCGCGAAGTAAAGTTCTGGGACCAATAAATGTTCGGCACAGACCAATACCGTCTCTATACATACCCGGCTGCTTCTTTTGAAAAAGTGGGGTTAGGGTTCGTCTTGGTACGCATGTAAGCTTTTGGAATGCTTATGGCGCTATCGAGGATTTTGGTGGTTTTTTGAAGTTCAACCAAAATTAATTGGAAAAGTGCGTCAGTAATGAAAGTTTAGGGCTTAGTTACTCCCCCCCCCCAAAAAAAGAGAGGATAAATAACGATTTTGCATTTCACTGATATTTCATTCTCCATAAGCGTACGTATACCAAGACGACCCTGACCTCAAAGAAGCAGCTTGGTATGTTTAGAGACGGTACTGTACAGACGGTCCTGCCCCCAGATGATTGGTGAGCACCTAAAGACATTTAAAACCACTCATAAACGCTCACCATCCAACGTCTTTCGGGGCGGACCGTGTGTACCGAACGTTTAATTGGTCCCTGATTACATGAAGGAGAATCACCGTCACAACATGTTAATCTTTTACTTGTAGCAGCAGACATTTTCCTTGGGTTAAAGGAATTTCCCCATAGTCAATATTTCACTGTGCAAGTTTCTTTAACACAAACGAAATACACCTTGCATTAAAAAAAAGAAATCTCTCACCGTAATAGTTTGATCTTTTCCATGAGTTTAAAAGGACACAATGCAACGTTGCCATATTGCACGCAACGCCACTGGAACACGGCTCAGCTCAGTGTACGCCTGCAAAGGGTTACCATCTAAAAGCACCAATCTCAAATAAGGCACTCCAAAAGCGCTAAAAATAAACACCAATTGCGAGAAAGGATATATATATTGGTCCGAAATCGCCAATGAGTTGCAGAAATAATAGCCCAAAAGCGCTTAACCCTTTAACCCCTTATGGGCCAAGCACGAGTAGACTCGTTTTTCTCCTCTAGTATATTTCACATTGCTCCTGTATTTAGCGATTCAGAATCAGAATAAACGCGATTCTGGAGGTTGACACTTACAAGATAAGGTTTCGTTTGGGCGCCTTCAATTCATCGTATAGGCAATTCCAACTCCCCCGAGTACGAACAGTTAACTACCCTTCCTATATTCACCGAAGAGTGGCGTTCTTTTGAACTAACCTGTGGTCTTTAAAGGGTTAACAACATGCGTAAGTTCAAGTTACATGAAAAAAGGAAGTCTATAGCTTGGTCTTTAGTAGGTAGTTAAATGTTCGTACTCTGCGGCGTTCACTTTGCCTAACTCGGTAATTGAAGGCACTCTGTGAAAAATTATTTTACGCATGTCAACAAAGTGGAGTTTGATGAGCGCGTGATTTGCATTCGCCAAGCAAACCTTGTTTCCGTTTCCGGGACCGCGAACCAATCACAGCATTTTGTTGAGCTCACCACTCAACAGTATAGACGACTGTCTATCGTTGCAGCCGGTGACTCCCGAACAAAACTGTGTGCACTAAACTTATTTAACTTTGCAAACACTGGAAGCATACGGTGTGCTGGGTTTCTATTTGTCTTTTTATTTTTGCAAAGTTTCGCATAAGATTTAACGATCTATCTTTTTCGTGGGATTAAAAGGACGAACTACGACGTTGTCAAATTTTATGCTGCTTCACTGGTGTCACTGTGAGAATTCCCAAAGCAAAATCTCTTTGGGGGTCTCTGAATGCAGCAACTGCAACCAAGGCGATATGATGCCTATGTCACTTTAATGAAACATCAATTTATCCAATCCAGGTGTTTTGACCATTCATAAAATGATCATTTTTTTTTCTAGGAGCATTAGGGACAAGGACATTTGAACCACGATGTAGAAGTTTCACAAATTACCGCTCTTTTCCCTTAAAATTGAACCGTGCAAGCGATCGCTGTGAATCTCGGGGAAAAGCGAGATGACAGTTCTACGGTGCGTGACAGAGGGAAGAGTGAAGATGTGGGGGCTGGGAGGGTGACGGGAGGGGGAAGGTGTTGTGAGGGGAGGGGGTAGGTGTAGTGAGGGAAGGGGTTAAGCAGGGACAGTGTTGCCAGATTGGATTGAAAAAGCCGTACGCTTTACATTGATTTAAATGGGGACGATACGGCTTTTTACCCTCGATCTGGCAACACTGAGCAGGGGCAGGCATACGGCCTAGTGTAGTGCCAACTCGCGCCTCAAACCTCGCCGCGCAGAGGAGTAAAAACCAAAACATTATATGGACATCGTGACACGCAGAAACGAAATTCAAGATTATTTTAACACTAAATCATTGAGATAACTATATGAATTTAGTGTAGACACCTTGGTTTCACAGCTTATATTTTGACACCCACAGCTTTTTTGCAGCTTTTAATTACCAAGCGTATAGCAAGACAGTTTGCCCAAGCCATTAATTTTGTCCAACTAACGTTTAATCTGACCGTCAAACGGTCTCCCATAGAATATTAAAGGGGACCTAGAGCCCCCCTCCCCCACAGATTAAGTTTGATGTGAGAAAGTTTTCGTGTGGTATTACCTACAGTTTCCTCTTTTATTTTTGTTTTGTTTTGTTTTGTTTTGTTTTTTTTTTTTTTTTGATAAATCTACAGAGTAGAAATTGTTTTCTTAACTTTGGCTTAAGTACTCTACCGTAGGCCAAAGAAATAATCGGCCCATTTTACTTCATTCTATAGACGGAACCACCGTGCGTAAGTAAACAACATCCCACCACAAAATTATGGAATTTCCTTCTAAATACATGAGCTATTGGCTGCATTTGCTGTCTGGTCTTTTCGGTTTATCAAAAATTACAAAATAATATAAGAAATGTACGCATCTAAACGAAACATTCCAATGTTTGTAAGTTCTGTTCATGTTTACATAAACGAGATGGTTCCATCTATGTAGTTATAAGTCGGTGATATAGTGTCTAGTGTAGCGCGGGTTGTTTGAAATGGAAGGTATTTTCTGAGTTTATGAGTGGATTTTGAAAGTTTTTAATGTGCGCATCGCGTACTTTCCGCCGAATTTTAGGTTAGAATCAATGTGTCTTATTGCTGTAGCAAAAGTACGCAACAGACCTATTTTACTATTCTTTGCAAAAAAATGAGTTAAAAGCACAAAATAAACTAATAATGAAGTTTGTCAACTATTACTCCTTAGATTAACGTTTCATTTTCTTTTTCCCTTTCATTTTTATCGTGAAATGTTGACTTTTTTGAATTCCAGGGGGAGGGGGCAAGTGCCCCCTCTTGCCCCCCGCTCCGGGCGCCCATGGTGACGTAGCGTGCTATTTGGCAACGTTGCATTTCGTCCATTTAAACCTATGAAAAAGATCGAACTGTTGGGTGTTCGGGTGAATACCTCCGCATTCGACCTTTTATGTGGGTTTAAATGGACCCAATCTAATGTTGTCAACTTGCACGCTACGCCACTGCACATGCACAGATCACACGAAATCGAAACAATGATTTTTCCCAGTGGCGTGCGGCGCTTGCAATATCTGGTAACGGTGCGTGAAGTTCATTCAAAGCCGTGTAAAGAATAGATTCCAGGGAGGGCACTGTGCAGTGTGCACCTCCAACGTTCGACCTTTTTCATTACTTTAAATGGACTGGATGCAACGTTGCCAATTTGCACCCGCCGCCACTGTTTTTCCTGATATGAAAAGTTTTAGTTACGGTTTTAGTGACGAAGTCACGAAATGAAAAAAGCTATTTAAGCCACTCTTGTCCACAAGTCAAATTTGTCCAGAAAAATTGTGTCCACGTAGGATAATGTTCAAGTATGCAGACCCATTGTACATTTTTCTTACAATCGTTATCATCTGTTGTCCCTTTATCCATTATATCAAATACGTCAAAATTATTATTGTTATTTGATATACACCTACAATGGGTTACTAATTAAACACTATTTGGATAAAAAAAAGCTTTCCCTTTTTCCGGGGGGGGGGTGGGGGAGGGGGGATCTCCTAGACCTTCGTTTGGGGTTAAAAAAATTTGCCCACGCCCCATTGAAAATTTTTCTGCGGGCGCCCATGTACGCCACTGTCTGTGCGCGCCTTGCGCCGATCTCGGTAGATCACAACTCACTCGTATTTTCCTGAAAAGCTCTCATTCTCTGAGCCAACTGCACGTGACGTCATCATTATAAGTCGTTAGTGTCCGTTGAAGTGTACGAAAAACAAGTGTCGCTTCATGAACGCCACGTCGCTCAATGGGACAAAGTAAAGAATTTCCCGGACATTTTTCCATGGACAAAAATCAATTTTTAGATAGATAGAGAAGAACGACTTTAAAACGTTTCTGAAGCAAAACCCCGAAAAGTTTCCATGTCCAGAAAAAGTCATATTTTGGACCAGTGTGCGTCGGTCTCGTCGGTGTCGTGTTTAAAGAGGCTGCGGCCGCTTCTTTTGCCAATAATTCGAGCTTTTTACACGTGGGCACGGTTGCCAGATTTCGCTGGAAAGATACACACATTTTCCGCATCGATTTAAATGAATGTCCAGAGAGACAGGGGCGGATCGGATTTACATCCTTTGAGACCCTACGCAATATTGAATTTTAGGCTCCAAAGAAAAAGGATGGTGCCTGGGGGTCTGAGGCATCCACCAGAAAGAAAGGGGGTTTGGTAGTGCTAAGGGTTCTCCCTCAATTTTTTTTTTTTTTTTTTTTTTTTTTTTTTTTTTTTTTTTTTTTTTTTTAAAAAAGAAGCATTGAAATCCAGTTTTAAACTGTTCTTTTTCCTGCAAAGTTGATATTATTTTATTTTTTTGCTTATTAATAATATTCTCTTTCTCCACTCTTTTTCTCTTTTTCGTTCTTTTTTTCTCTTTTTCTCTCTATTTCTCTCTTTTTCTCTATATGTTTCTCTATTTTTCTCTCTTTTTCTCCCTCTCTCTATCTTTTTCTCTCTGTCTCTATATTTCTCTCTCTCTCTCTCTCTCTCTCTCTCTCTCTCTCTCTCTCTCTCTCTCTCTCTCTCCGTTTCTCTCTTTTTCTCTCTTTCTCTCTTTCTCTCTCTTTCTCTATCTTTTTCTCTCTGTCTCCATCTTTTTCTTTCTTTCTCTATCTTTTCTTCTATTTTCCTCTCTTTGATTCTCTTTTTCTCTCTTTTTCTCACTCTCTCTATCTTTTTCTCTCTATCTCTATCTTTTTCTCTCTTTCTCTCTGTTTTTCTCTTTTTCTTCTCTGCCTCCTCCCTTCATGAGGTGAGGCCCCCTCTTAAGTCTGAGGCCGTACGCAGTTGCGTATTTTGCGTAATGGTAAAATCCGCCCCTGTGGAGAGAGAATGAAGAGAATTCTCTGCGCTATTTGGCAACCATGTCGCGCTGTCGTCGCTCGGTCTCCCGTGAACTTGGACCATTTCCCTCCGCGTGTGTACATATATATTCCCGGCGAAATGCGTCGATTCCGAAGAGAATATTTAAGCGACCGAGAAAAGGAACAGGTGCAGTGAAATTAGCGTGTCGAAGCGACGATTCTACCACACCGTGTGAGAACCGTACCTGCTGTAGCTGTAGCTTTGATGCACGAACGCTATGATAAAATGGGTCAGAGTCAACAATTTTATTTTATATCGGTGGTCAATACATGACTGAACTTTGACTATGGATATTAGCTGTACCATGGGCATAGCTACTATAGGACCCGAGGAGGGGGGGGAGGGGGCCTCCCTCAGAAAATCTGATGTTGAAAAAAAATGCAGTAATTAACGAATGAAAGAAGAAGAAAAACAAGAAGCTCTCAAAACATGCGCACGTGTTAAGAATGGCATGCACGACCTTAATCAATAATTGATGGGCAGGGTGCTTCAGGTTTATACAGTCAAACGGTTTTGCATAACTGAGTATTATTACTGTTGTTTGTATTTTCCTCAAACACCAAAGTTCGATATTAATTAACTGACTATTTTTAATTAATATTTATACCTTTATCAGAAAGATTTGGAGTATAAAAATTTTTGAGCTTTAATATATGTATACATCTTACAGCTACTAGTAGTATTTTTCAGGAGCAAGTGTATCAATAAGGGTTGCCTACCGATTGATCAAATTGGGCAGGTGTTATGTTCTCTACAGGGTCTTTCAGACCACCTAGTACGCTTATATTGTAGCTGAACGAAGGCAGATAAGAATATTCGGTGAAACGCGTGTAACGAGTATCGACCCCGATGAATTCAGGAAAACTATTTTCTACTCCCCAAAACCATTCCTTAGGATTATATAAGGGAATGGGGGGGGGGATGTACCCGTATCTCAAAAAAAAAAAAAAAACAAAAAATGGAAGGGCTTTGTTTTGATTTTTAAATCTAATACGGTGAACAATTTTTTTTTTCTCGTAGTTCTTTTTACTAAAAACAAACCCTTCATGACCTATGAGTAATTTTTGGAAAATTTCTTGAGGCAATTTGTGCTTGGCCGCTGTGTCCGAGTCATAAAAAACATTCAATTTGCGGATCTCAAACTAAGTCCTACGTGAATCGGCAGAGAGGCGCCTTTGGCGATCGACTCACATGTCTTCACACCAAGTTTCAGTTGGTTCCTTGGGCAAGATTTTTTTATGGTCCACCAAACATGGAACTTTTTTAGCCATGACCTCCTTAAAAAAAGCCAACTTAGTGTAGGTTTTTCAAATAAATTGAGGTAAATATAGGTAAAAGTGTAGGTAAATAAATTTTTTCGCGCCGCGCGACTAGGGAGATTAAGCCACGATGCTAGCGCTCCCATTAACAAGGCGTTCACTAACGTGGCGGGCGGCGCGGCCCCAGTTTCAAAATATATTCAAACCCTTGAGAGCGATCGACTCTATTTGCCAAGCTGAATCGATAGAGGGGTCACAAGCTGGGTTTTGGTGACATCACCGTTTTGCCCATCCAGGGAAGCGGCCCCACCTCCAAAAGATTTGTTTCAAATAGATATCAAAAAATTTATTGGTTGAAATGTTTCTCATTTCACACCCACAGGCAAACAGATAGACGGGAGCCACAGAAATTTTATGTATTTACTTTTCCCTACCACAAATGGTTAAGAAATATGGAAAAGTCATTGATGGATGTTCTTAAGGATAGTATGAGGCATGATGAGAGTCAATTATTTTATATTAATCATGATTTACTTAGTCGCAGCTCGCCAAGTACCGAAACAAAATACCTTGAAAATCTCTGCGCCATCGCAATACTTTCTCAATTTTTCTTATTTCATTACAGTTAGAAAGTAAAAAGGGTTTCGCCTAAGGGCGAAAATCCCAAGTGCGTCCAATTTTCAACATTAGTATTGTTGAATGGTGAACTCTTTTTTTTTCTTTTTCAGTGTGGGTGATTTTTGTTTTTGTTTTATAATCTCGGGTGAACTCTGGCTGACACATGCTCCAAATTGCATCAACGAGAGCCTCAAATGCTTAAAAAAAAAAAAAAAAAAAAAAAAAAAAAAATCATTGCCTCCGATTTGATTATACACAAAAACAAGCTGGTCGCTGCGGTCAAATCAATCGGTGAATAATTTCCATAAACACTGAATGCAGCGCACACACCTGGGCCCTACTCTAGTCGCGCGCCGCAGGCTACCGCGCGGCCGTGCGGTTCAGCTTAGATCGATGATTAACATTGAATTTTATTTCAAGACCGCATCTTACATAGTGGCTGATTATGACTCGCAATCAGCACTCGACTTATCGAGGCAGCGAGCGCACTTACACTCCCTAGCAGTGTTGCCTGATTCAGTTGCAGTGGTGCAGCGTGCAATTTGGCAACGTTGTATTGTTTCCATTGAAACCCATGCAAAAGGTCGAATGCGAAGGAGTTCACCGAATACCCAATAGTTCGATCTTTTTCACTGGTTTAACTGTAAATAATACTGCCTGATTCAGTTCAGTGGAGTCCCGTGCAATTTGGAAACGTTGTATTGTATCCATTTAAACCCATGCAAAAGTTCGAGTGCGAAGGAGTTCAACAAAACCCAATAGTTCGATCTTTTGCACGCGTTTAAATGGAAACAATACAACCTTGCTTCAGCTCAGTGGCGTAGCGTGCAATTTGGCAACGTTGTATTGTACCCATTTAAACCCATGCAAAAGGTCGAAAACGAAGGTGTTCACCGAAAACCCAATAGTACGATCTTTTTCACGGGTTTAAATGGAAACAATACAACGTTGCCTGATTCAGTTCAGTGGCGTAGCGTGCAATTTGGCAACATGGTATTGTATCCATTTAAACCCATGCAAAAGGTCGAATGCGAAGGTGTTCACCAAAAACCCAATAGTTCGATATTTTTCACCTGTTTAAATTGACAAACTACAACGTTGCCAAATTGCACGCTACGTCACTGATTCAGTTGTTACCGGGGGGGGGGGGGGGGGGGGGGAATCTCTGCACTACAGTAATTCATAATAATAAGTTGCGATTAGTGTATCCTAGCTGATATTTTTCTTTTTCAATCAAAAAAATAGTCGAAGAAAAATGCCGGTTTTGACAGAGTGCAGCTAAAAGCATTTTTATTCATTCTCATGTAAAATACATCATCAAATTGGGGCTTGAAATTTTCAGGAAAATGCCAAATGCACGGAGAATTTTTTTTGGTGAAAAGTTGTTCAACGTAAAATACCCATAGTGACGGAATGGGTTAAGCCGAGCTCCGGCCATTTTGACCAGATTAGAGAATTTTGTAATTTTTGTGCCAGATTATTCTGTTCTAAAATGTCCGACTATTCTGGTAAAAATGGCCAGAATTCTACTGTAATATTTACCAAATTACTCTTGAAAACTGGTATAATTTCTTTTCGGGAACATATTGTACATTTTATTACTTGAATTCTGGCAAATCCTGGATTTTTTCTTCTTTTTTGAACATATTTTCCTTTATGGGGTCTACTGTGAACTTTAACCATAGTATAATTACCTATAGCTTTGATTATTTGTGTGGTTAACGATCAATCTGGACGGTATGACGAATAATACAATGTACAATACTCTGAAAAAAAAAGGATTGCCATTGTGTATTCGCCTTTTCTCAGGCTAATTAGACAACTGTGAGCTCACATCGTAAACTCTTCACAGTCATAAAATAAAGAAATAAAAAAAAATTGCCAACTTGTTATACACGCTCTCTTCCACTCTTCTTTTCTGCAGCCCATCCACTCATCCAGTCAACAAAACTTGTTCACACCTTACTGGAAAAAAGTCTCTGAAACTTACTCTAGCTACGGACACATGAAAATGTCTTTCACCTTTCAACGAGTCACTAAAATATATAGTATCATATAATTTCATTGAAGTTTGTGGGTGATTATATACAACCACGAAAGAAGCAGATTTCAATCGAATGGTTATATAGAGCTTTTCTTTTTGATAAACACTTCAGTGGCGAGGCGTGAAATTTGGCAACAAAGTATGTTCTCCATTTAAATTCACCAAAAAAGTCGAACGCTTCAATAATCGGCGATGACCAGGCATTTCGACCTTTTTTATGAGTTTAAATGGGGGAAAAGGGAAGTTGCCAAATCGCACGCTTCGCCACTAAAACACTTTAAAGGGACCAAAAGCAGCACTTCATTTACCCAGTCCATCATCAGCCTCATCTATAAAGATTTCAAAGATATTGTCCCGCAGCGCAGGCTAAGAAGACAAATCAATGTTTGCCCGCTTCATTTAAGCGGGTAGTTAAATATTCCTACACCACGGTGCTGATTTTGCATACGCACAAAATTGAAGGCGCTCGGTGAAATATTATTGAAACAATTTTAACGATTTGGAGCCACAAATATTATGCGAATAACAAAACTGAAATTGTGCGAGGCAGATATTGTCACAGGAAAAAAAAATCCTCTAGCGTGGTGTTAAAAGGGTTAAACGAGCAAAACCATATGTTGCCATATTTCACCCGGCGCACAGTGGAATGAGTCAAGCCAATGGGAGAGGCCGGACGTAGCGTGGCGACATTAATTGCGTGTATCAGGGCTGCCGTTTTGCGTAGAATCAATGCTATTTTTCAATTCACCGATGATTCCACCGGTTGAGAAAAGATTACACAGTTCAGTTGAGTGCATGACTATGATAAACTGAAATACTCCCATCTGTAATCTTTTCTCAACAGGTGGAATCGTCGATGACTTTAAAAACTTAGGGATGTTTTAATAATTCAAAAGTGTTTACACCAATTGAGAAAAGATTACAGATCAAAGTGCAGGATAGGACAGTCATACCCTGAACTGAACTGTGTAATCTTTTCTCAACCGGTGGAATCATCGGTGACGAGAAAAATAGCATTGATTCTACGCAAAACGGCAGCCCTGGCGTGTATCTTTGTTACTACGCAACGTAGACGTTTGAAAGTGGTTTCATAGGGTTTATTGTACGATTTTTTACAAAAATCGCCCTGTATAGTTTGTTTTTTTACTGTAAAAACATTCTAATTTGTATTTTTGTCTGTAAAAACATTTAAATTTGTAATTTTTTTTTTTTTTTTTTTTAAATTCCATATTCGAACCATCCGATTGACTATAGCTCCACTGTGCGACTGTGCGATTCAGTGGCGTAGCGAGCAATTTGGCAACGTTGCAGTTCGTCCATTTGAATCCATGACAAAAATCGAACTATTGAACACCATCGCATTCGACCTTTTACATGGGTTTAAATGGACACAGTACAGCTTTGCGAAATTTCTCGCTACGCCACTGGACTGCGGTTCCTCACATTCACCCTCCATGTAGTTATTTATTTGAACCTCTTTGATACATATCAAAGTTTTCACTTTTTCACATTTTACGAATAAGTTAAAAATTTAGGAAGTATTGCGATAGTTCAGCACTGTATCCCAGCATAACTTTTGAACCAATGCTCAATATGCATCCAAATTTTGCAGAGAAGTTGCTTTCAAAATTCCCCGTTTTCCGAAATTTCAAATTATATACAAGTTATGGAGACTAAAAGGTTTCCATTAAAATTAATGAGGAAATGGGTAAAATGGGCAAACCTTGGCAAAAATTTGAATATTTAAAATGTAGCTGTTTGAATTTTGATAAAAATTTAAAAAAAAAAAAAAAAAAAAAAAAAATCTGCAACCAGCCTACCGTAAAATTAATCCCTTACGGGGGGGTCTGGTAATCCCCCCAGAATATTATAGGGGGGTCTGGAAATCTCCCCCGGAATATTAAAGGGGAGTCTGGGGATGTCCCCCAGAGTAATAATAAAAAACAATCAAAGAACAATCAGAGTTGGGCAACCAACTAATGAGAGATAATGAAATGACTCCGGCAACACTGAAAACTGGATTTGCTATACCGGAGCTGATGAAAGGAAAACACGCGGAAGGTATAGGTCAATGGGGCTCTTGCAAACTTTTGCTGTGAGCAGATGAATAGTCCATTCTGATGTAAAAACCAGCAAAAATCACGAAAATCACACTGAGAAAGGTTAAAATTTAGTAATAAACCACTATCGTAAGATCGTAATGGCGGTTCGACGCAGGTATCATGGGAGATTCCTATGTAATATGCCGCTTTCTTTGGAAACACAGAGGTATGTCTCAATTAAGATAGGAATCTTCCATGATACCTGCTTCGATACCACTTAGCTCGATTCTGAGAGTGAATTTCGTGATTTTTTAGTGTACTCATCGTCATTTTTACAGGTTTTTATGCAAAAATCAACTCTTCAATCCCGTGTAGCAAAAGTTCGTATGAGCCTCATTGTTCTACAGGACGAAATTCGATTGGACGAATTATTAAGGACCAACTTTCACGGGACGAAAAAAAAGGACAAAAAATTGGGCGGACGAAAAAAACAGGACGATAAATCTTATAATCATTTGGATTGTCGTAGACAATAATGTTGATGATGAGAGTGACTCATTATAATAATTGTTGTCACCTTTGCGATTGTATTCCAGCCGGGGCACCGAGTCCCCCATTTCTCGAGCATGGACTGGGCCTTTTGTATTCCGTCGAGCTGCTCACACTCTGACGTTGAAGACAGAGTCCGGCAGGTGCTTGAACGTGCAACGCGGGGCATCCACAACTTATCCTTGAGCGTTGCTGTCAAACGTGACATGTGCCAATCCAAGCATCATCAGACAACTCTCCAACCAACATCACCCATCGTGTACGTATTAAATACATTCGTGATACAATTTTTATTTATTTCCATAAATAAGTATACTATCGAATGAATCAAATTCTACATGTATTTTGCTCGACCATCAACGAGCTGTAGCGATAGAGGGATCCATACAAGCATAGCCGTAGCCAGGATATTGTCTTTCACTCTCTTAGCCCATTTAAACGCATATGTGTTAGAAAAGGATGGATATAGGGGCTGACACGTGACTTCAGCCCCTCTTTCTGTCCTTTTCTAACACATGCATTTAAATGGGTTGAGAGAGAGATAGACAGTATCCTGGCTACGGCTATGCATACAAGTTATAAGTCCTATCTCAAAGTGAGGCAGCATGCAGTGGCGTAGCGTGCAATTTGGCAACATTGGATTGGGTCCATTTAAACCCACTTAAAAGGTCGAATGCGAAGGTGTTCACCGAACACCCAACAGTTCGATATTTTTCATAGGTTCAAATGGACGAACTGCAACGTTGCCAAATAGCAAGCTACGCCACTGGCAGCATGAGCGATCTGATTCGGGTTTGTTTGAGTCGCTGTGTTCTCAATATTATCCATTGCTAAGTAATGAGTCTGCAAACTTTTGCAACAGCGCTATAAAGTGTTTAATCTCATGAAAAATCGCGTGAAAAGACCATTGGTGGCATCAAAATGTCATAAAATGCAGTGTAAAACTCACGAGAGACGTTTAATGAAATCCAAGATGGCGGAATAAATATTGAGCAACCTGTATGCATGCACCACGAACATCCAAGGATAGCCAACCTCACAATACCGATCACACCCAATCACAACGTAAATAAACACAAAACCTCTGAGGCTGTGAGGTTGTCAACGTTGGCAATTCTTGGATATTAAAGGTGCATGCATACAGATTGCTCGATATTTTACCGCCATCTTGGATTTCATTAAACGTCTCTTTGTCAGTTTATTATCACATTTCATGACTTTCTGATGCCATCAATGGACTTTTCGGGCAATTTTACCTACGATGAAACTCTCTTTATCGTTGTAGCAATAGTTTGCAACAGACCCATTAATACACTGCCCCGCAAAAAAACCGGCGCACCTGGCGCGCTGGATCATTCCGCTCGAAAATGCGAAAAAATTACAAAATTTAAAATCGTCATAACTTTTGAACTAAAAGAGCTAAAAATATTTCAAGGCCAGTGTCGGATTTCTCATACTCTCTAGTTTTTTATACATAAGCTTAAATTTTCTTTTGGTCATTTTTCCGCCCGTATGAAGAGTTTTTCCAAACTCTCGCGAAAACTGTTTTTTTGGAGCACATCTGTAAAAAGTTACTCAAACTTCTCACATCTCTTTGGGATAAAGTAGCATAGATAGACAAAATCTGAGACATGCATCAGATTCCTCAGAGTCAGGGCTATCGACCTAGTTACCTCAATTTTGTCGACAAATTTTTTTTAAGGTCGGAAAATGCACTTTTCCGAGACCATGTAAAAACCGCTTCTGAACACACAGTTTACACATGCGAAAAGATGTTAAAAGTTCAAATCGTCATAACTCTTGAACTAAGAGAGCTAAGAATATTTCAAGGCCAGAGTCGGATTCCTCATACTTTCTAGTTTTTTATGCATAAGCTCAAATTTTCTTTCCGTCATTTTTTCGCCCGGATGAAGAGTTTTTCCAAACCCTCGCGAAAACTGTTTTTTTAGAGCACATCTCTAAAAAGTACTCAAACTTTCCACATCTCTTCGGGCAAAAGTAACTTCTATAGACAAAATCTGAGACATGCATCAGATTCCTCAATGTCAGTGCTATCGACTTGGTTACTTCAATTTTGTCTACAAAATTTTTTTAAGGTCGGAAAATGCATTTTCCGAGACCACGTACAGACCGCTTCTGAACACACAGTTTACACATCCGCTCGAACATGCGAAAATATAATAAAAGTTTAAATCATCATAACTTTTGAACTAAAAGAGTTAAAAATATTCCAGAGCCAAGGTCGGATTCCTCATACTCTCTGGTTTTTTATTCAGTAGCTCAAATTTTTTTTTGGTCATTTATACGCCCGTGCGAAGAGTTTTTCTAAACGCTCGCCACATTTCTAATATTGTTCAGAAGCGGTCTTTACATGGTCTCGGAAAAGTGCATTTTCCGACCGTTAACAATTTTTTAAGACAAAATTGAGGCAACCAGGTCGATAGCTCTGACTCTGAGGAATCTGATGCAGGTTTCAGATTCAGTCTATCTATGCTATTTTTGCCCAAAGAGATGTGAGAAGTTTGAGTAACTTTTTAGAAATGTTCTCTAAAAAAACAGTTTTCGCGAGGGTTTGGAAAAATTGTTCATACGGGCGTAAAAATGACCGAAAGAAAATTTTAGCTTAAGTTTAAAAAACTAGAGAGTTTGAGGAATCTGACCCTGGCCTTGAAATATTCTTCGCTTTCTTAGTTCAAAAGTTATGATGATTTGAACTTTTAACATATTTTCGCATGTTTGAGCGGGATGTGTAAACTGTGTGTTCAGAAGCGGTTTTTACATGGTCTCGGAAAAGTGCATTTTCCGACCTTAAAAAAATTTTGTAGACAAAATTGAGGTAACCAGGTCAATAGCCCTGACTCTGAGGAATCTGATGCATGTCTCAGATTTTGTCTATCTATGCTACTTTTGCCGGAAGAGATGTGGAAAGTTTGAGTACTTTTTAGAGATGTGCTCTAAAAAAACAGTTTTCGCGAGGGTTTGGAAAAACTCTTCATCCGGGCGTAAAAATGACGGAAAGAAAATTTGAGCTTATGCATAAAAAACTAGAAAGTATGAGAAATTCGACTCTGGCCTTGAAATATTCTTAGCTTTTTTAGTTCAAAAGTTATGATGATTTGAACTTTTAACATATTTTCGCATGTGCAAACTGTGTGTTCAGAAGCGGTTTTTACATGGTCTCGGAAAAGTGCATTTTCCGACCTTAAAAAAAATTTGTAGACAAAATTGAGGTAACCAGGTCGATAGCCCTGACTCTGAGAAATCTGATGCATGTCTCAGATTTTGTCTATCTATGCTACTTTATCCCAAAGAGATGTGAGAAGTTTGAGTAACTTTTTACAGATGTGCTCCAAAAAAACAGTTTTCGCGAGAGTTTGGAAAAACTCTTCATACGGGCGGAAAAATGACCAAAAGAAAATTTAAGCTTATGTATAAAAAACTAGAGAGTATGAGGAATCCGACACTGGCCTTGAAATATTTTTAGCTCTTTTAGTTCAAAAGTTATGACGATTTTAAATTTTGTAATTTTTTCGCATTTTCGAGAGGAATGATCCAGCGCGCCAGGTGCGCCGGTTTTTTTTGCGGGGCAGTGTAAGTTTCTGGATATTTTGAGGGAAAGGTTTTCTTTCAGTAGTTTACAGTTCATCACAAAGAGCCTGACCTACCATTTTCCCGGTGGGCTGCTGTCCATTTTGTGTTAGCTGGCTGCAGTGGCGTAGCCAGGAATTTTTCTAGGGTCCGGGGTCCACAATTAGCGAGGGGGGGGGGGGGGGGGGGGGGGGGGTCCTTCAGATACTAAATTGGTCAAATTAGTCTGAAAACACAAAAAATTACCCTTTTATTGGGCAACTTTTGGTGTTAAAGGGTGGTCCGGACCCCCTGGCTACGCCTCTGGCCGGCTGCGAATTAAATAAAAGAACAGGAAGAAAGGGAGTGAAGAAAATGCTAGAAATGTTGATATAGAGAGAAAAATGGACTATATCATAGAATAGACAAACTTTATTAGAGACCGAGCCATGTCTGAAAGGGTTAGGTAAACGGTGGACAGAGGTCAATGGGTCATTCGTTGACTTAATGTCGACGTACAACTCCAGGTATCCGAATCAAATACTCTCACCGGAAGATTTCGCAAGTATAGACCAGGAAATCGTTTAGTTCTTATTATACAGGGTGTCAATTAAAAAAGAAGCCAGGCTTAATATCTCGAAAACGGCTCCGAATTTCGAAAAACGCTGAAACACGTGTTCGATTATTTCAAGGGGGACATCTTTTGAGGGGGTCCCCAATGTCGGGGTTCAAGTCCCATATTTCAAATAGGGACCCCCATTTTTTATCTGATAATCGGAAAGAGGGTAAAATTTTAAGACTTTTGGCGCAAACCGGAAGTCTACATCGTTTTTCGTGTTCGATATATCGAAGGTCAAAGTTCGAAATGGACCCATCTTCAGAAATTCGCAACTTTCCTTTAAATAGTCCAAATTTCAAAAACTTTGGGGTCTAAAATGCTCTACAGAGCAAGCACTTTTCAGAAAAAAATTCAATTTTAACAAAAATTTAGTCAAAATTTGGTTTTAAAGCCCCCAAACATTTTTAACGTTTTTAGCCCCCACGGAGGGCTATCAGAAAAATTTCGAGAGACGACCCCTATCGAGTGATACATCAATCGAAAAGGCGTAACAAACTGAGCATTTTGGCGCAAACCGGAGGTCCATATCGTTTTTCATATTCGAGATATCGCATTATGTAAATCGACATTTGACATTCGATATCTCGAATATAAAAAACGACATGGACCTCCGGTTTGCGCCAAAATGCTCAGTTTGTTACGTCTTTTCGATTGATGTATCACTCGATAGGGGTCGTCTCTCGAAATTTTTCTGATTACCCCCAGCCCCCCCGTGGGGGCTAAAAACGTTAAAAATGTTTGGGGGCTTTAAAACCAAATTTTGACTAAATTTTTGTTAAAATTGAATTTTTTCTGAAAAGTGCTTGCTCTGTAGAGCATTTTAGACCCAAAGTTTTTGAAATTTGGACTATTTAAAGGAAGGTTACGAATTTCTGAAGATGGGTCCATATCGAACTTTGCCCTTCGATATATCGAACACGAAAAACTATGTAGACTTCCGGTTTGCGCCAAAAGTCTTAGAATTTTACCCTCTTTTCGATTATCAAATAAAAAATGGGGGTCCTCATTTGAAAAATGGAACTTGACCCCCCTGGGCCCCCTGGGCCTGGGGCCCCCGAAATTGGGGCCCCCCTCAAAAGATGTCCCCCTCAAAATAATCGTACACGTGTTTCAGCGTTTTTCGAAATTCGGAGCCGTTTTTGAGATATTAAGCCTGGCTCCTTTTTTAATTGACACCCTGTATACTTTTATGGGTGCGTCTTCAATTCTTCTTTTATTGGGCTAGATTAAAAAGGTACAGGCGCTTACGAATAGTTGACTGTTTTACAACCCACAACCAACACCATCTGATTCTCGTACTCCACCCGAAACAATTTCCAGCAATGCGACCGATTAGTCTTACTTTTACAGTGCGCCTTCATTTTTAAAGATAGACTAAAACAGTACATGTGCGTACAAATAGTTAACTACTTTCCATGTGATTTTAGGAATTTCCTTCCATTCCCTTTCCTAAATCAGGTCCTCACTTTTTTTTTCTACTAGAGTATTGCCTAGAGCTCGTCGCAGAAGTGTAGGCAAAGACATTATAGAAGAAGACTGGCCCCTAGCGGCGAGATTTGAAGCCGGTTACTGTCGCAGGCTGGGGCTTCCCCGCTCGGGGGTATGAACCAAATTAACATTGCGTCTTATGGAGCCGATACATAAAACTGTTTCAAAAGAATGTTAATTACTGTTAGTTTTCAAAAGTACGCTAATATGATATGCAGCTTATGCCAAAGTTGAGATTGACGAACTTAAACGAATGTTTCGGTCAATTTATCCGCTAGATATTTTCGATTGAAAGTACGGCAGAGAGGTTATGGGTGCTAAAGTAAACAATGACCGACCGATCGTTAACTTCGATTATTAAAGAACGGACGCTTTAAATTTATCCAAATTTTCGGTTTAAATGTATGGTATACTGTAATGTACAACATATGTGAGACTTGACGCGGTTATTCGCAAGAATAATTGACTAAAATAGGTTTGAAGAGCGAAGCTCCATAAGAGCTAATGTTAATTTGGTTCATACCCCCGCGCGGGGAAGTGCCCTGCCCATCGGCCCGACTCAAGACCGGCCTCACTTTTCCCCCGTGCAAAGAGATAGCAGGGGCTAGAGTCCCTTGATGGAAATATTGTATAGGGAGTACCGACACGAGCTCAACGAGTTGTGATCGGTCGTTGGTTTTAGGCTCTCACGGAGTCGAGCAGGAGTCGACGACATCGAAGGCTCCACACGAAAGCAGAGACAATAGAGACCACGCACTAGCCGTGCGCGCGGTGGCTGACTTATTTTTCGGGACTCAACAGGAATTAACACAGGGAGCATGAGAGTGCACCATCCAACACGGTCCATACGTTGACTGATGCAATTTCGGTGCTTCTGGCTTCACTAGGCAAAAATCTCAACGATGTTTCTCATCAGTCAACGTATGGACCATGTTAGCGGTGTTCTGTTGAGACCCCGAAAAAAAAAGTTGCCACCGCGCGCAAACATGGGCAAGATAGATAGTGCGTGGTCTCTATTATATATTGTCTCTGCACGAAAGGAGTCGATTCGTACAGGAACGCATGGGAACGGACCGGAATGCCGGCAAATCCGCCAGTCCACCACTGGTCCACTGTCAAACTTTTAACCTTCGAATGCGTTCACGCGGTCGACAAAATCGACTCCTGTCAAAATGTATAAAGCGTCGTGTCGGTACTCCCTATACAATATTTCCATCAAGGGACTCTAGCAGGGGCCAGTCTTCTTTTATAATGTCTTTGAGTGTAGGCGTACCTAAACCATAATCTTTGGCGAATTTTCAAATTTGATCATGGTATCTTGGGTTCCTTCGAAAAATGGGGCGATTGCAAGGGTCTAAAATTGTGTGCTTTTATTTAAAGAAAATTATAGTACTTGATGAGCTTAAGAACAATTATTGTGCTATTGGTTTTTTCATGAGTGTCCCACTTTTGGAGATACACACGTTTAAAGTTGTAAGAAATCGTGTGCGTATAGTGACATCACTACGCGGAATTCCCATTTAAAAACAATGTATTTTGGGCCAAAAGCTCATCTCCGGAACAATGGAACTTAATTCGAAACCAAAGGCATCTTTGTTCTCAGCCCATTAGTGTACTGTTATCATTTTCTTTATAAAAAAACTCAATAGTATATCAGACCCTTGCAACTGCCCCATCACGGAACGTTTTGAGCGAACGCGTGGTTTCATATTTAGCGCTCCGCAGGATGATTAGCGAGGGTCGTGATATCTACCAATCAAAACACTGCACTTGAATCATGTGAGTTTGTTGATTTTAAAAAATAGTTAGGTTATGTTCTTGTTTTTGCCAATGTAATGTTTACCACTTCTTCTATTCGTTATGATCACTGGCCGCTGGTTTCGTGACTTTTTCCGTGAATATCTCTGATCCTTCCCCAAAAATGTGGATTTTCAAAAACACCAACAACCCCAATCCCACCTAGTCAAACTTTCGTTGTGGTCCAGTTGAACTTCTTAGTGATTAAAATGTGTGATCGTGATTCGAATCCGTGTACGGTATTGATTGAGACTGAAACTTGGTGTACAGCAAATGTATCCAGCCCTCAAAAATATCATCAATGGAGTTACTATATTCTTCTCGAGTTCATAGCTTCATTAAAAATTAGATATCTTCTTCCACCGCTGCTTTGTCAAAAACTCTGTTTTAAACTTAAAGGCAGTAAGCGTTATAAGCTACCATTGGATACTGGCTAGCTTTAAACCAATCAAGTAAGGGGACTTCCATTTCAACGAGATAATTTTATTAAATGAGGCGGTTATTAGTAATGTGACCAGGTTACCAATAGGGTGACTAGAAGCAGCAGGTAAAGGTCGTTTCAGATGAGTTGGCGTCTGACAGTTCTCATTTTCTCAATGCTTAAGTATGTGCAGTCAATGTAATCATTTATCTTTGTTTTGAACGCGCAAATGTAATTTTATCCACTGCGCCTTAAGTCTCAGAATTATTCATCCTCAACTCATCGGAAAAGCTCATGATCCAGTCACTTTCCAAGTACATGACGTACGTATCTCTGGAGCACGGTTACTGAAATTATACCTGTTCAGTGCCCTGTCTCTGATTGTGCAGTCACAGTGTGGTGTAGAGGTATTCCTCTACCCTCATTTCTGTAACTGAAGCAATAAATTTTGGTCTCCTCTGATCTCTGCGACCAAGTTGTCTAAGTCTCAAGAAAGAAGCCCCACTAGAGGCCCTTTCAAATAGCTTCAGTTCTGACAGTTCTTTGTTTACATGCGCGGATGGACGATACCACGTCCTCCACGCACGCTTGTTTCAGTGTTGCCACCCGCGTGAAAACTTCGACCCCGCTCACTATGCGAATAACTAGAGCTTTTTGCCACGTAATGAATTCAGTTAACATCGTAAATAGTAAATATTTTATTATTCACTATTTACAATAGTTAACCGAGTCTATTAAGCGGTGAAAAGTTCTGATGATTCGCGCAGTGAGCGGGGTCGCTGTTTTCACGCGGATGGTAACACTGGATTCCGCACTCGTAAACAAAGAGCTGTCAGAACCGAAGCTATCTGAAATGGCCTTTAGTAATCAACTGTTTTAACTAAGTGTGTCTTGTTTTGAGAAAAGCTGTTTTATTAAAATAAGTTCTAATTTACGAAATATAGGTATAAGGGTTGTTTCATAAGAGTTGGAAAATGGTGGATCGGCTTGTTTTCTGGTCATCAGTGGGCAAGTTTATGTTACTGTCTTATAACTTTGATGCAGAGAGAACAAACTTAAACCGCAGAAAATCAAGCGAGCCTCCATCTGCCATCTTTTGTGAAACAGCCTTTTGGTCTAGAGAGAAAAACTTAGAGCCCAAGCCAGAGGTCTATCCTTGAAATTCCGGACTTTTGAAAAGACTGTCTGGTAACCAATGCAAGGTAAATTTTGTATGTTAATTAGACTAGGCAACCACTAGAATCCTTTGATGGAAATATTGTATAGGGAGCACCGACTCAAGCTCAACAAGTGCTGGTTGGCTGTTGATTTAACTTGGTTGGGCCGCTCCATAAGACGACGCCATCTAGCGGCGACTTCTGGAGACCAGAGGAGTCGGTTTGCTATATCTTGCCAATGTTAATTTTTCGACTGCCCGGAGCTCCATGAAGCGTCGTGTCGGTACTCCCTATTCAATATTTCCATCAAGAGACTCTAGCAACTACATGATTTTGCTCCGATAATCACCATTTTCCATTTTCATCCAGTCTGCTTAAAATTCAGGAATTTCAATAATCGTCAGTCAGTCAGGATCATGCTTTCAATTGCCATTGAACCGACTGGCATTGTTTCTTTTCATTCTGAACTGTGATGGGCAAAAATAATTTTTTGAATGACCACTGTGAGAGCCATAAGAGAGATGTTGGGGTGGATAGCCCTGACTGTGCCTTATAATATTGCATATTATTTTTTTTACCCGGAGAAAGGGGAATGTGAGAGCCATAAGAGAGATGTTGGAGGGGATGAATCGGAGTTTGCTCGAAAGGCACAGTCAGGGCTATCCACCCTTGGAAGGGGACGGACTGACCGAGCATGACGTCATTTTCTAATGCGCATGCGCGGTCAGGAGAAAGTCTTCTGTCCAAGGGCGGAGAGCCCTGCCGAGCCAGGGACGGAGTCCGATTCATTCCTGCTAGGCATTTGCATCAGAGAGACGCAGACGATTTTAGTTCTGCGTCAGAAAGTTAAGCCGGTATTTCTCAGTCCTTTTATTTTGCTGTATTGTACAACAATATTTTATCATTTCCTCTCTTCGGACCTTCAAATTTGGATCTTCTATAGTTTCCGTATTATAGGGACTTTTATATTTATTTTTGTCTCGATATTTTGTAGTTTCTATTGTGCCAGTTGCGTCAAGAATCTCCTTTCCTACGATATCTCAACTCTAATTATTTTCCTCAATCAGGCCCGCATTTTTCGATCGCCAGCCACCTACCTCTCTCCCCCGGCGGCACAGGCTTCGGTCGATTGCCGCAAACGTTAGTTTGGTTCGGCGGCCCGCTTTAGTCGATAGCCAGCAAGGGATAAAGATTAGGCGCCGGCATTGCCGATAGCCAGCCATTGGGAAGATTTAGGCCCTTAGCAAACCTCTCGCATTTATTGGAAGTGTTAAGTTATATTCGTATTCGAAAACCCGGACACATCACACTCAGTAAACTAAAATTATTTGCATTATTCTTACGTTATTCCGTTTAGTAAATTGAAGTTTTGACACTACAAGCATATTCATCTGTCATAAGATGAATGACTGGTAGTGTTAAAACTTAGATTTACAAGTAGAAATAACATGAGAATAATTCAAACAATTTTTTTCAATTATTAGTGGTTATTCAAAAAATGATTTCTGCCCATCACTGATTCTGAAGTATCTTTAATACTTCAGAATCAGAATGGGTGAAGTTCGACTTTTAAAACACTTTTCATCAATTGATAAATTGTATTCTGTATGTTTTGGTTTTGTTTTTTTTTTCAGTTTGTTTTTCTTATTCTGTGTGTTTCTTTGCGCGTTGGCAACAGTATTGGACTATAGAATGAACTCATCAGATTCGAAAAGTCCAAAGTTGATTGGTCAGTCAGTTTCTCATCTTCCTCCTAGCATTGTTTGTTTTATTTAAGGTGAATCCTCAGTAATTTCCTGTCGTGTCATCAGCATTGATCAATCTATCTATCTATCTATCAATCAATCAATCAATCAAGCAATTTTTTGTCATTGAACTAGATAAAACCAGATTTGCCCTTTATCAAATGTTCCTTGAAAGATTTGAAAACAGCTCTGATGAATGTCATTCTTTCCATGTCTCATCATTCATCATATAATAGACCTGTTCAGAGATGACGTCACAATCAAAATTGGATTCAAACAAATGCTCTATCTCGCTCACTCTCGTGGATTTACCCATAAGAAATTAGATCCAAACAAATGCTCTATCTCGCTCACTCTCGTGGATTTACCCATAAGAAATTAGATCCAAACAAATGCTCTATCTCGCTCACTCTCGTGGATTTACCCATAAGAAATTAGATCCAAACAAATGCTCTATCTTGCTCACTCTCGTGGATTTACCCATAAGAAATTAGATGCAAACAAATGCTCTATCTTGCTCACTCTCGTGGATTTACCCATAAGAAATTAGATCCAAACAAATGCTCTATCTTGCTCACTCTTGTGGATTTACCCATAAGAAATTAGATCCAAACAAATGCTCTATCTCGCTCACTCTCGTGGATTTACCCATAAGAAATTAGATCCAAATTTTCGAATGCAAATGCACGCTAGTTTACAACCAGTTTTCTCAAATTTTATTGCTTCATTAGATTCCACATACCTGAAAGTATCTTTTCACTCTGACATAACTCATAGAAGATCACAAGTAAGTTTACAATCATAGTTCTATCGAAAGATGTCCTATGTTTTGTCCTTGTCTTGCTCACGGTCTCTTATGGGCGTATCACCGCCAAGACACTCAATCATCCTAACCTCCCTTCATATCAAAGTTTGTTTGAGGGATAACATGTGGTATGATGGTGCCAATGAGCCTATATCCTAGATTTCTGTGCTCGTAAGAAACTGTGAGTGGGACAATGATGAAACCTAGGACTTTCTTTGATATAACTGTGATTGTAAATTAATGCGTTATGTTTTGAAAACTTTGTTGTAGCGGTACAATATTTTAAGGCACGTCAAATCCAATGGTGTAATTGAATCTGAAAGAACTTGTTGTTTACTAGCACGAATTTCCATTGAAAAATTTGGATCCTGCTTCTTATGGGAAAACCCACTATAGAGAGTGAGATGGAGCATTTATTTGGATCTAATTCTTTTCGTGACATCAAACTAAACAGGTCTATTCAATCAGCAGCACCAGCTGTACCAAAATTGACTGAGACTCAGTCCTAGTGCAAAATGTGCCCTGCTCTCCATATTTTCTCACAACTGTTTACTGGTCTTCTGCAAAAAAAAATTTCCATTCCACAAAAATTTCACAAAAGTGATGACATGTTTCTGCTTTTTTAAGGCATTTACGCTTTCTTTATGATGCCTTAAGCTGTGGTGAGTGTAGTATGCAGTATTTTAAACAGCCGAGAATACGACATATGAATCCTGTTGTGTATCTATCTGAATACCTATTCTGCTATTCATGTCTCTACATTTTGCAGAGCGTTCCTTATTTTTTATACGACCGCGCGGTTGTTAAATCGGGCATTTTTTGCACACTTGGACTAGTCTCACTCTGTTCTAATGGAAAAAAAATCGCTTTATCTCACTGGAACAACGCAGTGAACATTTTGAGGGATTCAAATACTTACCCTGGAACTCATGGAAAGAAGGGCCAGAGCCTTTTTCTGGAACATTCTTAACGCAGACACCAGCAAAAACTTGTTTCTCATCCATTAAATTGAAACAAACAGCGTCACAGAAAACTACAGAGTAGAAAACTTGTTTCATTTGAAGAATTATATTCCGGTCCGCCATCTTGAGAAGCTCTGAACTATCCCCATTGAAAGCATTGCAAAAGACAGAGGAGGCGTGTCCGCCACCTTGAAAAAATCACCGAAAGAGACAGAAAAAAATGTCACCCTTGGCTCTTTTTGGAAGTTTCCATTCTGATTGTATTATTCTCTTCTAACATATCTAATTAAGGCGATTCCATGCCACATGACCAAGGTGATCGGTTAGTCGATTGATTGTAGGTCATTTACCAGATTTTATGAAAAGGAGGATAGTCAGCACCTGTAGGTACTATGACTTTCAAAAGAAAGTCTCCTCATCAAAATTGTTCTTGATGAATTCTTCTTTTATTTTCCATCTTTTTAAATTTTTTGAGGCATAATATCACAGGTGGCCAGTGGCGGATCCAGAAAATTTTTCTGGGGGGGGCACGCCTGTGAAATTTTGAAATTTGAACGCAATTTCGGGCTATTTTCTATCGAAAAAAGGCAAAATTTGAGGCTTCTGGCGGGAGCACATGCCCCCGTGCCCCCCCCTGGATTCGCCACTGCAGGTGGCAATATTGTAAGACTCTAATACCTGGAAACCGTAAAAATGTTTAAATTGGTCTAGAAATGAAATAATGAAAATTCCTTTCAGGATACTTTCTTTTGAAAGCCATAGTACATCTAACAAAGATATCTGCAAAGTTTGGATGCTCGAATCTGCAAAATAAGGAAGTAACTATGGGAATTCGCACAATTGCTGCTCGATCTTTTGTATTGCACTATGATTGTTTTGAATTCCCATATTTACGTCCTTATTTTGCGGATTTCAGCTTCAAAACTTAACAGATATCTTTGTTAGATCTACCTACAGGTGCTGACGATTCTTGTTTTACAAAAAACTCCATAAAATCAGGTAAACGTCCATTAATTGGTCAACTAATCGATCACCTTGGTCACATGACATGGAATCACCTTAAAGGAGTAAACCTTGTCTGTTTTGTTTCTTTGCTGTCAATCTCTTGTTTACTTTGGTATCATCTTTCCAAGAGTTTAAAATAATTAACTAACTAATGGTCAGAGGCAAATAGAGACCCAGCACACCGTATACTTCCCATGTTAGAAAAGTGAAGCATTTAGCGGTCACGGTTTTGTTCGGGAGTCACCGGCTGCAACGATAAACATTGCCTACTGTTGAATAGTGAAGCTCAACAAAAAGCTGTGATTGGTTCGCCGTCACGGAAACGGAAACAGGTTTTGCTTGTCGAATGCAAAACACACGCTCATCCGTCAACAGTAGGCAATAGCTGGCTGTTGTTTCGATGAGTTCCGACCAGAATTGAGCCAGGAAAGTGGACACCTGTCGGAAGCTTTGTGCTGGGTCTCTATTTGTCTCTGCTAAAGGTAGTCCATTTTGAAATTATTCCTTGTTATTGATCCTCCTTGAGGTATTGAGAAGCTCCCTGTTGTAAGATTCCTTTCTTTCTCTTTGCATATTTCCGAAAGGTTTTTTCTTAACCCAAGTGTAACTTTTCTATCTCCATGTTTCTCCACAGAAAGAGGACGAGCGGGGAAGCTATTGTTTGCATTTTCACTGCGCCGCAATTTAAATCACATTTTGGACACCAAGCCAAGCTCAGATGAAATTCCGAGTCTACACGGAGCCAGATTCATGGCAGCCGTGGCCCTTCTCCTGTCGCATAAAAATATGGCTCTACTCTACTCGCCTTTTTCAAATAGAAATTCAATGGTTTTCGTAAGTCTCAGTTTGACTAATTCTTTCTTCCCTCCTTTGAGCGGATACGGGAATTTGTCTTTCTCTCTCTCTCTTCCCATTTGAACGTGTGTGTTAGAACAGGACAGAGATAGGCGCTAAAGTTACGTGATTTCCCCCTCTGCTGTCCTTTTCTAGCACATGCGTTCAAATGGGAAGAGAGAGGAAGAGAGAAAGACAAACAAAATATTAATTTTCTTTTATTTATTTTCATTTTTGGTACATAGATAGCTAGAAAATCTGACTGGGTGCAGGTCATAGAAAAACGATATATTTGTTTTCTTATAGCTAGAGATAATTAATTAAACATTATATTTTAATTTGTGAAAGTTTGCTTATAGCTTGTCAGTTCATGCAGGCTGTAAAAAGCATGGGATAGTAGAAACTGCTCTAAAACATGACAAAAACTACTCATTTCTCCGTTTTGAAAATGAGTTTTCAAGGATTTAGGTTATTACGGATTTGAGCCTCCAAACTCAGCAGGTATTTTTATTAAATCTACCTGGACAGGGGTTGACGATCCGCGATTTACAAAAAAAACTCCATAAAATCCGGTAAATGACCATTAATCGATCACCTTGGTCTCGTGGCATGAAACCACCTTAACTTGATGGTAAAGAGTTGAGGCAAAGTGGTCATTCCCAAAGGAAATTTTAAATTTAGGAACATTCACCATCAGTTGCTCATTATCAGAAGCTAAGGAAAGTTAAAGTTAGCAAAAAATGTCCATGTTTATCGGGAAATCATTCTCTTGAAAAATGTTTGATTTTTAAAATAGGCACTGATGACAAATTTTAGAATTTTTGGTTTTTTAAGAAAACTATTTACTGCCTCTAATTCTATTTCTTGGTCAAGTTTTGTCTGTTTATTTGTTCATCTAAGTAATTACTTCCTTTTATTTTGGTTATTATTATTGTCCTACAGACAATGAGCAAAGCTTGGTCAGTAATTGGAAGGACAGCGATAATTTACACGGACGTTTTCATTTTCATCAGTGGAGTTTTAACTGGAATTAATCTTTTCAAACAACTCGATAAAAACCGAAAACTCAATCTGTTTGACATCTACTTCAACAGATGGCTCAGGTTTGTCTCAAATATTTTATTCCTAGAAAAATAGAAACCAGGAAGTGGTTAAGATGATTCCAGGGTCGAATAGTCCCATCAATGGACACCATGTCGCGCTACTCAAAAAGTTAACAGTTTTTGGATAAAATTGACAAATTTCCGCTAAAAACGAAAATTTGAGGAACGTCAGCACCTGCAAACATACCTCAGGAAAATATTCTGTAAGTTTCAAGCTGAAATACCCAAAAATAAAACCGGAAATTATGAAATACGAAAATTTATAGACATATCATTGCACTTACTAAGCTTATGGCGAAATGAATTTCACATTTTACGGCTTTAATTCTTAGCCAATTTTGCTCATTTTGGGCTCAAAATATCCATAAAAAAAATTTGCAGGTGCTGACGTTATTGGATTTTATGTTTTTTCTTTGGTGTCAATTTAAAATGCCAAAAACACGGCTTTTCTGAGAAGTGACTGGTGGCACTATCCATCGGATTAAAATCTGGAAAAGTCTTGCCTGGAATCACCTCAACGTGTTTTCAGATTTTTCTCAAAATGCAATTGTAATCAGACACCCTCAATTTTATTTCGTAAAAAATCTCAATGGGTCTGTTGCATACTTTTGCTACAACAATATAGAACCTTGATTTTTATGTATAATTCGGCAAAAATAACGATGCGCACATTAAAAACGTTCAAAAATCACTCATTAACTCAGGAAATCACTTCAATTTCAAACAGCCCGCATTACACGAGACACTATTTGCACCGGTATACTACTCCATAGACGGAACCACCGTGGATAAATGTAAACAACATCGTAACTACAAAAAGATGGAATTTATTTCTTAAAACGTGAAATATAAGCTGCATTTGCTGTCTGGTCTTTTTCGGTTTATCAAAGATTACAAAATAATATAAGAAATGTACGCATCTAAACGAAACATTCCAATGTTTGTAAGTTCTGTTCATGTTTACATTAACGAGATAGTTCCATCTATGTAGTTATAAGTCGGTGATATAGAGGGTTTTAGTAATGGCGACTGCCAGTGATGAGCGTTCCAAACAAAGCCAGTTTGTCTCTCTCGCTCTCACGTGACCCCTATGTACTGCCATCTCACTCTAATTTCAAAAATCGTATATAGAGACTTATTTTGTGAAATTTTATGGCAGAAATGAATTTCTCAAGGCATTTTAACGCGATTTTGATAATAATATGTCGTAAAACAAGGCCCTGTATACGAATTTTGATACTAGAAAGAGATGGATATACATGGGGGTCACGGAAGAGCGAGTGAGATAATTTGGAACGCTACGCGAGTTTTATCACAACCGATTGCGACCGATGAGTTTATTGTTGTGGTTGTTGGCTAACCGTTGACTTCGCACTAAAACCGTCTATAGTGTCTAGTGTATAGCGCGGGTTGTTTAAAATGGAAAGTATTTTCTGAGTTAATGAGTGAATTTTGAAAGTTTTGAATGTGCGCATCGTTATTTTCGCCAAATTTTGCATAAGAATCAAGGTTCTATATTGTTGTAGCAAAACTATGCAACAGACCCATTGTGGTGGGATCAACTACAGGGCGCTAAAAAAGTTCAAATTTTTACGGGATTAAGTGTAGACTGCATAAGACTAAGTATAGACTATCATGAACTTGATTATTCTAGTAATTGAACTTTTTTTTATTTATTTATTTATTTATTTAACAATTGGTATATAGAACAATCTGTAATGGTAGCTATAATAATACAAGTCACAGAAACTATATAATATTAAATTAATACATCTCCATATGGACAATAAAAACCAACAACAATTTTTTTTTTTTTTATTTAGCCAAAATTAGTACATGAAGCATTCAATATTATGGTACAAGTCAAATAACATAAGTTTTACACAATCTGTGTTACAGCTCTCTGTGTTTCACAGTTATTACACTTAGTTAGGTTCACGCAGCATTACGCTTAGCCATCTAAGTACTCTTCAAATTATACATCAACAAATTAAGATCAATTACAGACTAGAGTCCCTATATATGAAAGAGTCTCAACATACGAGGTTCCATCTCTGATTGGCTGCTGAAAGCTGAAGAAGAAGAAGGGGTCTATGAAGCCTGGAGGCACGCCTCTTGTTTACATCTTCATGGAACCACCTTCCCCGCTGCCCAGCTTTGAGGAAACTTTCGGCATCTATAGCTTGGACTGATGAAATTTTCGGTAGAATCTGAAATAAATGTGTTCAGAACAGAATAAAAATCACGCATTATTCTTCACTTTTAATTAAAACAGGTAGTGAAGCCAATGGTAATTGAAGGTTAGGATGACCTAACAAAGATTACTTAAACATGCATACGTGTATAAGTAATTTTTGGTGGAATGATCGTTGGATAAAAATGTAAACAAGAGGCGCACCTCCAGGCTCCTCAGACCCCTTCTTCTTCTTCACTTCTGTTTACGTGTCTTGACTCTTTCATATATAGAAGAGACAATTTATAATAGAGACCACGCACTATCTATCTTGCCCATGTTTGCGCGCGGGGTCTCAACAGAACACCAAAAAACATGGACCACACGTTGACTGATGAGAAACGTCATTGAGATTTTTGCCTAGTGAATCCGAAGCACCGAAATTGCATCAGTCAACGTATGGTCCGTAGTGGATGGTGCTCCTTCATGCTCCCTTTGTTAATTTCTGTTGAGCTTTGAAAAAAAAGTCAGCCACCGTGCGCAAGGCTAGTGCGTAATCTCTATTATATACTGTCTCTGATGTATAGGGACTCTATTACCGTCTATTAGAAATTAATTCATTTAAATTTTCAAAAACACTATTGTGGAAGAAAATCTCTAAGTTAGTGTAGAAGGTTCTGTAGTCAGAGTGTCGAAAGAGCATTTTTAAATGTAGAGGTAGCGGTATAAACATTTGTACAGCTGAATATGTAAACTATTCTCAGAGACTTTATAGCTAGGCATGGAGTTTGGAATGAAACTGTGCCTAAACTTTAATCACTCTGTTGCATAGAACAGCTTCTCAAGCAAGGATTATTGAAACTTGTTGTAGGTTGTTGGTGTAAGGTTTAACTTTTTGCTCTAAATTGAAAAATGTTTTCAGAATTTACACCACTCAATCAAATTTTTACTTTGTTCAGATTCACTCCAAATTTATTGGTCGTGATCCTGTTTTGCACGTACGTTCTTCCATCCCTTGGCTCTGGACCGATGTGGAACTTGGTTGTGTCAAGACATGCTGATCTGTGCACTAATAATGCCTGGCGCAGTCTTCTCTACATACACAACTACTTTGGTTTTGAAAATATGGTGAGTGGATACTTGATGATGTCATAGTAATATCTCTTTATTCATTATGTCTGTTGCACACTTCGGCTAGAGCGTTTTAATCCTTCACTGCACGTTTTTTTTTTTTTTTTTTACGAAACCTGAATTTTTCAGTTCATCTAGTCACCCTAATAGTGGGAAAAATAGTAAAAAAAATCATTGTGTTATTTTTTGATCTGTATGCTCAAAAATGTAATTTTCCGCCATTTTTTCAACATGCTGTAACGCATACAAAAAGACGGGATTTTTATGTTCTTTTTCAATTAAAAGTTGTTTTTTTTTTGTAAAAAAAAGAAATTGTTGAAGGAATTTTAAAATGATTACCGAAAAATAATTGACAGTCATTATAATGAAGAGACGTTTTTTGATTCAAGTGACAATTTTGCCGTTGACCTGATTTTTCATGATTTGATGTGAGATCTCATACTCATGCACTCTCTGTTGTCGGGACTGTGCACTATTTTTCAATGCTCTTATATGTGCAGCAACGACAAATTTAGATTAAACTGGGTGCTAGTGGGTAATAAAGTAATTGTTCCTCACGAGGAACACTGCGCAGTGAAGGGCTAAAGTATCAATTCATATGTGAAATGCTGTCAAAATGACAATGGTAGCATCAGAAAACACCAAAATTCAATAATAAACTCACAGATTGCGAAAAACACTAGACACTATTCACCCCTGTATATTTCCACCAAGTGCACGATTAGCGTGGCACATTCAAATAACCACGGCCGACTGTCATCACAGCTGACTTCATAAAAAAATCAACAGTAAATACTGACGACGTCTGTTCGAATTCTTACCTCTCAATATCCTCAATTCCTCACAATAGGTTGTGAAAGGCAGGGAAACTGATATTTGTGTCGAAGACTTATCAAAATGAAACAATTACGCACAGGAGTTCCAAGTATGATTCCAACTTCAATCATCATCTTTGAAACTCCTTTGTGTTATTGTTTCATTTTGATGATTTTTCGACACAAATATCGGTTTCTGTACCTTTCCCAACCTATTGTGAGGAATTGAGGATATTGAGACGTAAGAATTTGAGCAGACGCCGCGCCATCAGTTTTACTGTTTATTTGTTTTTGAAGTCAGCTGTGATGACAGTCGGCCATGATTATTTGAATGTGCCACTAACCTCGCAAAATATTGTTCACTTGGTGGAAAGATGTAGGGGTGAATAGTGTCTAGTGTTTTTTGCAATTTGTGAGTTTATTATTAAGATTGAAAGAGTAAAATACGAAACACCAAAGCACTGCAGCCGATGCCCTCCTATCGGTTGTAGGAAGTCTTTTTCTGCGCAGGATCTACTGCATGTAGCAGAGTCCACCGTGTTCTTTCCCATCCTTGCACCCTGTCTTTCCCCCAAATTCGTTGAATGCTTTGACTCTGTGGGAACAATTTGCCAAGTGAGTCTTTACATGGGAGTTGAGTGCCCGTCAACTAACATGATATTGGATGATGATCAGTTCCACGGACATCCTCACTTGACCAAATGGGCAGAAGTGTGTCGTTCGCAATGAAAGATCCGCATAAGAGCTAAGACTACAGCTGGGGCGACAGACTGATTATATCTATCTATCTATCTAAATTTTGGTGTTTTCTGATGCTGATATTGTCATTTTTACGGCTTTTTTCTCATGAATTGATACTTTAAAACGCTCTAGCCGAAGTGTGCAACAGACCCATTCAACAGTATGAGAAAATGGAATAGTGCCAAAAAGCAAATACAGTAAATTAGGAAAAATAAAGGCAGGGATAATACATTCTCTTATTATAAGAATGGAGAGTTAGAAATCATCAATAGAGTACGGGCTTTTTTCAATTAAAATATATTTACAATCTCTTTTAATTATATTTAATGAAGTCTCATTTTGGAGGTACATATTTAGGGAGCTTAAAAAATAGTTATATCCAGTGGAAAGTAATAGATATTTATCCCAGTTAGAAAAATGCAAAATGTGTCTTAGTTTACCCCTATTTCTAGTGTTGAATCCGTGGAAGTCACTACAGTAAAACTTCGATATAACGTTCTTCGAAATAACGTTTTTCGCGAAATAACGTCGATTTTCGCCGGTCCCGGCAGAATTGCCATACTTTCCATGTAAAAAAAATCCGTAATAACGTCGCAGATTCTCGGAATAACGTCCTTGTTTTGCCGGGCCGGAGGAAAAAAAGTACCAAAATTTTGTCGGAATCGGGTCAACATTCGTCGGTCAACCGCAAGGATTAATTCCGGGCCCACCCCAACTTGTCGCGCTGCGTGGAGGAACTGATCGGTTCGTGGGAAGGGAGGAGAAAAGTGGAGAGTGGGGAGTGTTGAGGAAGAGATGATTGGAGTCACACTTGTTTGGGGAAGGGGAAGGGGTAGACTCGTAGGTGTGATGGATGCACCGCCCGCGGCGCCCACCAACAACCGATAACTGCCCCGTCACGGAAACACTGACGCTAGACGAAATAGTTGATGCCCAGCAAGCAAGAAATGAGCAGGAGGAGGCAGTTGAAGATTGGAGCATTGGATGTACTTAAGCGGCTTCTTTGTCAGACGGGTGACGATTCCCAGATTTTTAACGCTTGCGCAAAATTAGAGGCGCACATTGTAGAATCCATTCTAAAAATGTCCAAGAAGCAAAGTACCCTCGATTCATTTGTTGTAAAAGATAAATAAACAGTTGCTTTTGTTCCACCTCTCTGGTCTTATTTACGAAAGAATACTCCTTTAACCCAGTGGCGGTGGTGGGGGGGGGGGGGATAACACGATTTTCAACATTCGGCACTTGTTTCGCGTTTCTAGCCGCATTTTTTACGTTTTTTGATATAACGTCGATCTCGAAATAACGTCGATTTCCGCCGGTCCCTTGAAAAACGTTGTATCGAAGTTTTACTGTATTAGATTTTAATAATTGCATAATTGCTTATTTTGGAAAAAAAAGAGCAATGTTCTGTAAACAAGGATGGATGGTGAATTTAAAACCATTGAAAAATTGCATCGTTCCTGATGGAAAGAGCTCATAAAACTAGGAATTATCTTTTTACTCTTTGAACCCTACATATAGAGGGCTTAAGTCATTTAAATTGTTTCTTTATATTTTTACAGTGTTTGACTCATACTCACCAGCTAGGTATTGACATGCAGCTGTTCATCTTGGCTCCGATTTTTGTTTACGCCATCTGGAGGTGGCCACGATTCGGTTTTATCTTAACTTTCATTGTTGCAACACTTTCTACCGCCCTCCGGTTTTACGTCACTTATCATAATAACTTGTCAGTGGTCATTACATTTGGCATTTCGTAAGTAATTATTCCCTGTAACCGTTGACTTAACTTTTAAATTTCAAACGTTGTGGGTGCCTGTATTTACTGTGTACGGTATCAGGTGACAACAAGCAGAAACATGAGTTATTTCTCTTGTTTCCAAACTCCATTTAAACTTGTCACTCAAAAGTGACAAGTGGCGACTACTATCCATTGGATTGAAATCTGGAAAAATTTCTCCTGGAATCATCTTAAATGTTAAGGTGATTCTATGGCAAACTCCCGGAAATTTTAATCCGATAGATGGCGTTACTTGTCGCTGGCTCCGAAAATAGCCATATTTTACGGTTTTCAGCTGTTTTCTCTGAACATACGAATAAGAGATGAAAAAGCGGACTGTCAGCACCTGCGTAATTTTCTGCTTGATTTTTTAAGCTAAATACAGCCAAATTGATTCAGAAATAAAGACGTAACTATGCAAAGAAAAAATCAAGTGTAATTTGGAGTTGTATCAGCAAAGATTACAGGTTGTAATCTTTGCTGATACAACTCCAAATTACACTTAATTTTTTCTGTGCATAGTTACGCCTTTATTTTAGAACCAATTTGGCCCGTTTATGGCTCAAAAAATCAAGCCAAAAATTAAGCAGGTACTGACAGTCCGATTTTTTATCTATTAATCGTCTGTTTAGAGAAAACAGCCGAAAACCGTAAAATACGGCTATTTTCGGAGCCAGCGACAAGTAACGCCATGTATCGGATTAAAATTTCCGGGAGTTTGCCATAGAATCACCTTAACATTTAAGATGATTCCAGGAGAAATTTTTCCAGATTTCAATCCAATGGATAGTAGTCGCCACTTGTCACTTTTGAGGAAAGTCGTGATTTTGGCACTTTAAATTGAAAACAACAACAAAAACACAAAATCCAAGAACGTTAGCACCTGCAGCATGATTTTTTATGGATTTACTAAATCCAAAGCAAGAAAAATTGGTCAAAAATTAAACCCATAATATGGGAAATTCATATCGCCATAAGCTTTGTGAGTGCGAGTGAGTGACAATATGTCTATGTGCCTCACTTGCACTCATTGAGGCTTATGGAAATTTTTGTATTTCATAAATTCCGGTTTTATTTTTGAGTGTTTCAGCTTGAAACTTTCGGACTATCTTCCCGAAGTATGATTGCAGGTTTTAGCTAAAAACTGTTGACTTATCGGAAGTGGTGTCCACGGTTATGTGTGTCCATGATTAAAGAATAATAGTATTTTTTGTGTGAATCCACAGGGTATCCCAGTTATTTGCGGTTGCAAATCTGTCTTACATATTGCCTACTCACAGGCTTACGGTTTACTTAATGGGAACAATAACTGCATATTATTTACATTATCAGAAGGAACAACTCCGCGTCCCCAAAGTGAGTGCTTCCTCTTATTTAATACAACAATCAATCATGGGCGTAGCTACTATGGGGCTAGGCCCCCCCCCCCCAGAAAATCTGATGTTGAAAAATGAATGCAGTAGGAGTAGGTAGTAATTGAAAGAGAAAAAAAAATCATTATAAAACGAAAAAGGAAATGAAAAACACTGTTAATAGACGCAAAGTAATTTTACTCTTGAGTCTTGATGATTCAACGGAGTAAATCGAGAGGGAAATTGGTTTAGAATGTCCTTCTTTTACTTTTTTTCTTGTTCTACAATGTTGTTGTTATTATTATTATTATTATTATTATTTGAATTCACGAGTAGCAAAAAATAAAATTGTAAGATTAATTTTTTGGAATTAGATCAGATTTCTTATGGCAAAGGAACATAAAATTACACTTTGCGCGAGTGTTTATTTCCTTAACATTTGCGAGGTGGAGATAGCCTGAAATCACGTCTTAAAGCAGCTAAATTGGCAACTTTTCCTGGGGAGAACCTCCTCCCCCTAAGCTGGGAGGTATATCTCCCAGACCTCTCAGTGGGGATTTTCAAACTTGGCCCCACCTAGACAAATTTTCTAGCTACGCCCATGCAACCGATTGAACAAATTTTTGCAGAAAGGGACCATCTTACAAAATAAATACTGGACTGGACGTTTTAATGCCTTCTCTCGAGACATTTTTCTGACAACCCAGATAACTATATTTATCTTGCCAATTTGACTTAAATCAGCATTATTAAGATGACTTTTCATCCCGTCTTAAACACACATCTTAAATCTATCTTCCTAGACGGATTTATAAGATGGTTTCAATTTATCTTAAAGATGGATTTGTAAGATGAAGATGTCTTCAAAGACCGATGTGGGCGGAACTAGAGGTGGTTTAGAGATGCCTCTAAGACAAAGTTATTTGTTTTCAAAGATGTCTAAGGTGATTCCATAGCCTGTTTTATCGATCGATTAGTTGATCAATTAATGGTCATTTCCTGGACTCTGTGGAGTTTTTTTTGTAAAACCAGGATTGTCAGCACCTGGAGGTAGATTTAACAAAGATATCTGTTAAGTTTGGATGCTCGAATCCAGAAAATAAGAACGTAACTGTCGGAATTCGCACAATTGATGTTTGATTTATCATATCGCACAACGGATTCCGAATTCCCATAGTTGCGTCCTTATTTTCCGGATTCGAGCATCCAAACTTAACAGAAATCTTTGTTAAAACCTACCTCCAGGTGCTGACAATCCTGGTTTTACAAAAAAACTCCACAGAGTCCGGGAAATGACCATTAATCGATTGACTAATCGATCGCCTTGGTCACAGGCTATGGAATCACCTTAAGATGCATTGAAAACTCTTCTTGCTCATTGAGGATGTACTTACTGCTTTGTGAAAAGTCAATCTTATTTACATATTTTCTTAAATTCTATGTTTTTAGAAAATGTTATATTTCCGATTAATGTAATATAATGTACTTACCTTATTGTACTGCCTGTGTTCACTTCAAATTTTTAAATTGCATTTCACAGGCTGTCAGAGTGATCGGCTGGTGTGTTGCAATCGTTTGTGGACTGTGGGCTTTCATTGGGCCTTACAAAATGGCGTATATGAACTTTGTCTATGAACCATTTGAAGCAGCTGTTTATACTGCATTCGCTCCAGTGGTCTGGGGATTTTTTTGCGCGTGGTCTGTGATCATGACTGCTAAAAATCACGCAGGTATTTTACCTTCGCTCATTTTTCATTTTTTTATTAGTCTTCTTCAGTAATTGCTGACCATTAGTCAATAGACCTGTTTAGTGTGACGTCACAAAAAAAATTGGTTCCAAACAAATGCTCCATCTCACTCGCTCTTGTGGGTTTTCCCATATGAAACAGGATCCAAATTTTCAAATGCAAATTCGTGGCAGTAAACAACAAGTTTTCTCAGATTTTATTACACCATCGGATTCCACGTATCTTAAAATAAAAGCACGCTACAACAACATTTGTGGAACATCACACATTAGTTTGCAATCACAGTTATTTCGAAGAAAGTTTTATGTTTTGTCCATGTCCCACTCACAGTTTCTTACAGACACAGAATTCAAGAATACAGGCTCATCGGCACCTTCACACTACGTATTATACCTCGAACAAGCTTCGATACGAAGAGAGGTTAGGATGATTGAGTGTCATGGGTCATGGCGTTGATACGCCCATAAGAGACCGTGAGTAAGACTAGGAAAAAACATAGAACATCTTTCGGTATAACTGTGATTGTAAATTCACTTGTGATCTTTCTTGAATTATGTCAGAGTGAAAAGATACTTTAAGGTACGTGAAATCAAATGGTGCTATCAAATTTGAGAAAAATGGTTGTTAACTAGCATGAATTTGCATTCAAAAATTTGGATCTGATTTCTTACGGGTAAATTCACGAGAGTGAGCGAGATAAAGCATTTGTTTGGATCTAATTTTGATCATGACGTCATCACTAAACAGGTCTATCATGGTTGGCCTCTAGCTAACAACAGCGTGTAGTAAGTAAGCTGTTTTCTTGACAAACATCTTTTTTGATGCTTGAATCAAATCTTGTTGTCAATATGTTGAGTTTATAGCTGTATGGATTCTATAGACTATTTTAGTACAGCTATTATATCGTATTGATTGCCATTTGGGGACTTCTGGTTCCAAACAAATTCAGATTCAATATGATTTCCCCATAAGCACATTTTTTAACGGACATTTTGGTTATGAATCCAAGAGTTAATGCAATTTATTTGCAATTAGGAATTCTACGTCCTTGATAATCCTTATTAATGCCTGGTTCCACGATTAAAACTGCCGGAATCAACAAAATATTACATGCATTAGGAGATTAGAATCGCTCAAACTCCAGCACATTCCGCAACAACAACAATATCAATGAGACTGTTGCTACAAACACTATTGCACTTTTGCTATAAGCCATTTAATAAATAATGATGGCTGCTCTAAATTTTCTGAAATCCACTCCTTAACTCAAGAAACGCTTTTATTTGCGCGATCATAATGGTAGCGTAGGGCGGTAATAATGGAAGATTCCCATCTAATAATACTGTAACTCCATCAAGAAGTTACCAATTTTCTTTGACACCGGTGTCATGGTACCATTCATTGGTTGGGGATCACTACTTTTGGTGACTAATGATTACTTTGTGAATCATCCTTGTCAGCATAGAGAGAGTGACGAAAGTTTAAAATAGGAATTTCCCATCATTACTGCTTTACGCCACCATAACGATTCTGCAAATAAAAGCTTTTATTGAGTTTAGGAGTGGGTTTCAGAAGTTTTTAGTGCTGCCGTTGTTATTCATTTAGGTTTTTACACTAGAATCAACTATTAAATTGCTTATAGCAAAAGTGTGCAATAGCCCCATTGGATAATTCCAACCTCCAAATGTATCGTTTCATCCGTAATATCTTGCTGGTTTCAGCAATTTTAGTCGTGAAACCAGGGGTAAATTAATGACAAAAAATTGAAGTAAAACTAAGGAATATGATACGTTTAAAGCCGTTTTCCGATTGAATTGATCTCAATTATTGTCTATTGACTGCAAAGAAAATAGAAATAGGCAATCTTTTTTTCAGAACGACTCTCATATGAACAACGGTCCTAGCTCTTCAGCAAGAGCCATTGGTGCTGTATTTAGTGCGTTTGCAGTTGAATCACCTTTAATCTTGTAAATAAAATTGAAAAATTCTCAAACAGCTCTTGCATACTTTTAGTAAGTGGGTCATTAAAAAAAATCTGCATGGTTGTTAGTAAGCTTTGATCTGATAAATATATCTAAATTTTGGGTAAACAGCTGATCTCTAGTATTTTTTTAGGCAGGACCATACTAATTTTCAAACAGATTGGATCTTTTCTCCTATTTTTGTGTAGTTTTAAAGTTAAAACGAAATTAGTGTTTGACCCTGAAAATGGAAGTTCACACTGTACAGATAGTGCAAACATTTAAAATCCAACAAAGGAAGTATTTAGTATTATGATCTAAGTGATAGGATTTATGATATTCATGAACATTTTTTCAAAATTTCCTGAAGTCTTATCCATGAGACCCCAACGGATTTTGTAGATCTTTTTTCATTAGATTTTCCATCACTACATTCACAACGTGAACCTCAATTTTTGGGGGCAAACTCTGAATTTGTTTTTATTTAGATACCTGAGATCGGTGGTGTATTCAGAACATGATTTCAATCAGATCAGAGCTAAACAACAAATGTTCTGAACTCTTTATACAATAAATGAAACCGGTTTAAAGCGGGAAAAATACTTGAATCAACCTAATTTGGCGAGGACGTTTAGGCTCAAATCGTAGCCATTTTCAACTCAAAAAATAAAAAAAATAAATTAAAATACAAACAACAAGCAGAGAGAGCCACCACTCCAAACTGTCAAACTGGCTCTCTCCACTTTTTACGAGAGGACGTTTAGGCTCAAATCGTAGCCATTTTCAACTCAAAAAATAAAAAAAATAAATTAAAATACAAACAACAAGCAGAGAGAGCCACCACTCCAAACTGTCAAACTGGCTCTCTCCACTTTTTGAAATTTATTTATTAATTTTCTTTTTATTTTTCGAGTTGAAAATGGCTGCGATATGGGCGGAAACGTCCTCGCCAATGGGGCAGTTGCAAGGGTCTGAAATTTTGTGTTTTTTATGAAGAAAATGATAGTATTTGATGAGCTGAAAATGTTGGTGCTTTTTCCTAAGTGTCCCGGTTTTGGTGACACACACCTGTAAAGTTGTAAAAAATTGTGTGGGTAGTGATGTCATTACGCTGAATTCCCATTACATATAAACAATGTATTTTGGGCCAAAAGCTCATCTCCAGAAAAATGGGACTTAATTAGAAACCAAAGGCATCTTTGTTCTCAGCTCAGCAAGTATTTTCATTTTCTTCATAAAAAACACAACTTTTCAGACCCTTGCAACAGCCCCATTTAGGTTGAATTCCAGCATTTTACCCGTTCCTGTTTCATTTATTGTTCAAGTCGTCGCTGGTTTGTTTTTTCTATCAAATTTCTTTGAACTTTTTGAATGGCCTCCTTTGTACTTAGTTCTTTCATGGATACCTTGTTGAATTTTCTCTTCTTTAGGCTGGTTTGGAGCACTTCTGTCTTGGCCATACTTCAAGATGTTCACTCAAATAGCATACGCTATTTATTTGACTCAGTTTCCAATCTTCTTTTACAACATTGGAAGAATAAGGTCTCCAATGGAACATTATCCTTTGATGATGGTAAGTAGTTATGTAGGTTTTAACCCATCACTGCACGATTTTTTCTTTTTTGACAAATCATGAATTTAGAATTTTTCAATTCACCTAGTCACCTTAATAGTGGGGAAAATAGTAAAAAAAAATAATTATGCTATTTTTTGATCTGTATCCTCAAATATATAATTTTTTCATTTTTGCCATGTTTTCAACATGCTGCAACGTATACAAAAAGACAGGATTTTTAAAAAAAAAAAATTCAATGAAAAGTTGATTTTTTTCGTAAAGAAAAAATTGTTGGAAGGAATTTTAAAATGATTACCGACAAACAATAGACAGTCAATGAAAAACGGTTTTTTTATTGAGGTGACAATTTTCAGGTTGACCTGATTTTCCATGATATGATGTGAGATCTCATACGTAGCGCTCTCTGTTTGCGGGACTGTGCACTATTTTTCAATGCTTTTATATGTGTCATGAGTGACTTAATGCGCAGCAACGTCAAATTTAGATTATACTGGCTGCTTGTGGGTAATGAAGTAATTGTTCCTAATTAAAAACACTGTGCAGTAAAGGGTTAAACATTTTTGTTGCCTTAAAATTTTTTACTGTAAATTTTAGAAATTTCAGGATAAAACTTTACCGGAGACAAGCACAAATCATCCAACAATTTCTTAAATTGATTGATTAACAGGGATGATGTCAATAGATCTGCAAATCATCCCCAAAAGTTTTTAATTTTCTGCCAACTTTCCGATTTTCAAAAGATCTGCGGTCAGATCCAAAAATTGTCTCCAGGTTTGTACTTTGTAGTGTGGTTAGAGCTCTTTTCAGAAGTGTCGACGCACCTTGACTATAATCTTTGGCGAATTTCAAATTTTCATTCCTTCTAATCAAAACAAAACTTGCACCTTCGACTTAAAATTTTTGATTTTAGAGTGTTTCTCAATGAAAAGCCATCGCGTAAATTCATTTTATTAATTTTCACTCTATAACATGAGAAATAATGTCAAAAAATTCTAAAGATTATTGGTCTAGGTGTGCCTACACCTCTGAAACAACCTCTAATTACCCACAAAATGGCAGCCCTGCCTTCTCCCAATAATCCCTCAGTTTTAACTGAGACTCTTGTTTGTATTAACTATTCTGTCTCGCTTTCTTCTTTTCAGTTCAATATTGCTGAATATGGCGTAATATTTTTTGCATCTTTGGTGCTGACCGTGATGTTTGATCTCCCGTTTCAGCACGTCCGAAAAATATTTTGGCCATCAGTCAGAGGTAAGTAAACAGTAAAATACATAGATTTAATTAAATCCTTACAATATTAAATCCATGTTAAGTTCAAAAAAGGTTTGGAGCTAATGTGGTCCTTGAGTTCAAGCAGAGCAGCCAATTTGCTTAGATTTAATGACATTTTTAAATTCACCAATGATTTCACCGGTTGAGAAAAGACTACACGCTTCAGTTCAGTTTATGACTGTAATGCATGAAAATACTAGCATCTGTAATCTTTTCTCAAGCAGTAAAGTCGTCAATGACTTTTAAAAACTTGCGGATATTTTAATAATTCAACGGCGATTGCAACGATTGAGAAAAGATTACAAATCACAGAGTATTTTCGTGCAGTAGTCATACACTGAACTGAACTGTGTAATCTTTTCTCAACCGGTGGAATTTTTGGTGAATTCTATAATGCCATTAAATCCACGCGAATCGGCAGCTCTGAGTTTAAGTGCAATTTTCTCCATCCCCTTCCCTGTCTAAACTTTCCAAGTTTCAATGGAGCTTTTGAAAACTTTTGCTACAGGCTTATCAATAGTTGATTAAGGGATAAAACCTTATAAAAATTATGTTAAGGTGATTCCATGGCAAACTTCTACAAATTTTAATCCGATAGATGGTGTTACATGTCGCTGGCTCCGAAAATAACTGTTTTTTTTGACGGTTTCCGGCCGTTTTCTCTGAACAGACAAATAATAAACAATAAATCGGAATGTCAGCACTTGCTTAATTTTTTGCTTGATTTTTTGAGCCAGAAACAGGCCGTATTGGTTCTAAAATAAAGGCGTAACTATGCAAAGAAAAAACCATGTGTATTTCGGAGTTGTATCAGTAAAGATTACAGGTGAAACAGAAACCTCTAATCTTTACTGATACAACTCCAAATTACACATGATTTTTTCTTTGCATAGTTACGCCTTTATTTTAGAACCAATGTGGCCCGTTTATGGCTCAAAAAATCAAGCAAAAAATTAAGCAGGTGCTGACATTCCGATTTTTTGTCTATTATTCGTCTGTTCAGAGAAAACAGCCGAAAACCGTCCAAAAACGGCTATTTTCGGAGCCAGCGACAAGTAACGCCATCTATTGGATTAAAATTTTCGGGAGTTTGCCATGGAATCACCTTAAGCGCACTAAAAAATCACGAAATACACATTAAAACTCATAATATGCATTAAAAAGCGAGACCGTATCATTACTGCCATTTAAATTAGGTTTCCCTACCTCAATGAGCTCCATTCTCACGAGGTGTTTTTGCGACACCCACAAGAAGAAGAAAAAGCATACAATTGCCATAAGATTAAGGCGCTTATTACCACCATTACGGTCTTGCATAAGAAAGCATTTTATGAGTTTTAGAGTGGATTTTGTGATTTTTTAGTAAGCTTATGGTCAGTTTTTCAGAGTTTTACCCCATGATCAACTATTAATAATCCTGTAGCAAAAGTTTGCAACAGCTCCATTGCGATGTACATGAAAACTACCAGGTATGCTTTTTGGACCCATAATAATTTTTTTGTTTAGAACAAAGACAAATTCAATGCTGCAAATTTTTTCGATTTCGATTTTTCGGTCTCCCACAGATTAAATTTGATGTGAGAAAGTGTTCGTAGAGTATTCCCTACTGTTTATTTTATTTTTGGCGTTTACGGCGTTTATCCATTGCACGGCAGAGCAGCTCAGCGGGCCGATCGTTTACTTCATCGTTGAACCAATCGTTAAGACTGTGTATGAGTGATTCTATTGGTCGAATATTGTAAAACTTAGCCGTTGGTATGGTAACCATCGTTATAGTGTCTATTTTTTAAAGGTTACTCATGAATAGCCTTTATAAAACAATACTCTTAACGGTGGTTACCATAGCAACAGCCAAGTTTTACAATTTTTGACCAATAGCATCACTCCTAGATCGGTTTAACGATAAAGTAAATGATTGGCCCGCTAGTGCAAATGGACAGAATGCAATGGTGCTAGATTGTACGCTTTGCCGCTGATTTTGACCATCCATCAGGTGATGATTCACTCAATCAGGAAACATTCTCTTAATTTTTATCTTTTTTTTTTTCTTACAGGTTCCTACTTAGAAAAAAGTCTATCTAAGAATTTGAATGCATTCCCTGATTCTACAGTGAAGAAACCTGATAAATTGGATAAGTATTCCAATTTTGAAATGGTAGAAAATAATAATTCCCTTTTGAAACGCAACAAAAAGCTGAGTTGAGTCATTTAGATTGGCCATTCAAGGAGACGGCTTTAAATCACCCATTCTAAAATTAACTTGATTTTGATGGCTGAGTCAGTGTCAATGGCTTTAAGTGTCGCCTTGGATCATGAAGATTGAAAAAACTGTAGTAATTTTATTCCTAATGTCTTTTCAAAATCAAGTCATTTTCGTAAATGATCTCAGAAAAAAAAAATCTCTCAAGCAGCATTAAAAATTGTCATTTGAAAAAAGAAAAAATCATTTTCTATTGAAGTGTAGAGGATAAAAAGGAACATTTTTCAACGAAATCAATCAATGAAAAATCTCTTGTAATTTGCGACTGAGATGAATTTTGGGAGAAGGGCCCTTAAAATTTGAGGTGTGCTTTATTGAGGTGATTCCATGGCAAACTCCCGAAAATTTTAATCCGATAGATGGCGTCACTTATCGCTGACTCCGAAAATAGCTGTTTTTCACGGTTTTTGGCTATTTTCTCTGAACAGACGAATAATAGAAAAAAAATCGGAATGTCAGCACCTGTTTAATTTTTTGCTTGATTTTTTGAGCCATAAACAGGCCAAATTGGTTCTAAAATAAAGGCGTAACTATGCAAAGCAAAAATCATGTGTAATTTGGAATTGTATCAGTAAAGATTACAGGTTTCTGTTTCAATTGTAATCTTTACTGATACAACTCCAAATTACACATGATTTTTTCTTTGCATAGTTACGCCTTTATTTTAGAACCAATTTGGCCCGTTTACGGCTCAAAAAATTAAGCAGGTGCTGACATTCCGATTTTTTATCTATTATTTGTCTGTTCAGAGAAAACAGCCGAAAACCGTCAAAAAACGGCTATTTTCGGAGCCAGCGACAAGTAACGCCATCTATCGGATTAAAATTTTTGGGAGTTTGTCATGGAATCACCTTAAAGAATATCAAAAGTAAACCACAATGTTTGATTTCTAGGAAAGGGCCTAGGGTTTGGTTATCGATTGAGCTCAATATGACCACATTTGATCAAAAATTGACGTTATGACAATCTGAGGAAGAAAAAAAAGTTGACCCCCTACAGATTTTTAACATATATTCTCTCACAGCAAAAAACACAGCGTGCCCACCTGTTGTGATCAGATAATGAGCAATATTAGTCTCATCTTGAGTTAGTCGACCGTAGTAATGTTTTTTAGTATGTTGCCAAAATGTGCTCTGAGTATGAGAGTATCGGACAGTTTAGTGCTGTGTTACTCACTGCGAAAAAATATATGCTAAAAATCCATAAGGGGTCAACTTTTTTTCTGTTTTCTCACTCTGACAAAGTTAGAAATAGAGAAAGTATTGCAATGGCGCAGAGATTTTCAAGGTATTTTGTTTCGATACTTGCCCCACTACGACTAAGTAAATCATGATAATCACAAAATAATTGGCTCTCATATCATGCCTAATAATATCCTAAAGATTATTCATCTATGAAGTTTCAATATTATTTAACCATTTGTGGCTTGGAGGTGTAAATGCACAAACTCTCTGTGGCCATAATGTGAAATCCAGCGTAACTTTTTAACTATTGATCCATATGCATTCAAATTTTGCAAAGATGTTGCTTTTAACATTCCCCAGAGGGGAATTTTTTTGTTTTTTTGAAATTTTAATTCTAAGTTACAAGTTATAGATGAAAAAGGTTTCCATTAAAATCAATGGGAAAATGGGTCAAAAATTTAATTATTTCAAAAATGGATCTTTGGATTTGGATAAAAATACCAAAGGAGGTCTGGGGGTCTCCCTCAGAATATTAAAGGGGGGGGGGGGGGGGGGGGTCTTGGAGTCTCCTCAAAAATTTTAAAAGGGGGGGTCTAGGGGTCTCCCCCAAATTAAGGATGTGAGAAAGTGTCTCTGGGGAGATGTTCCCTACAGTTTATTTTCTTTTTCAGATTATCATAGTTTTATCACTTTTAGATCAAATGTGCTCATCTTGAGCTCTATTGCTAGGAAATGAGTTGATCTTTCAAACGTAGCCAAAATCAAATTGCTAGCTTGTTTATTTCGGAAGTTATAGCATCAGTCACGGTACTTTTTGAACATCCTATATATCTACAGAAAATCCTCGCAAGAGCTTCATTGCTGCTGCTCATCATTGAAAATGAAATCCTGTCTTTTGTGTAATGTATTAATAATGTAAGTTAACAGCAAAAGAGTGCGAATTTTATTCCTCTAGTCGTTTTGCTGTTTCTCCCCCCCCTCCATTTTTTTATTTTTTTATTTAATATTTCTAAATTATGTACTTCCATTCCTTTTTGGAACTGTAGAAATTAATTTTAGAAATGATTTCAGTCAATCTACATAATTCCAGTGCCTTCTGTAAATATAAGTAAGAATTCATTTCATGTGTCCATGTATAAAAAATAGCTTATTATTTCTTGTAAATATATTGGTAAGTGTGTATGTGTTGTAAGTATCTTTCATTCACTTCTCTCCAATTTCCTCTTCCCTAATTTTTATTTGGGAAAAATTGTTTAAATATACTTTTTTTGATGCAAGAGACATGTAATTACTATCAAACGCAACGAGGTGTAGCAATAGAGAGGCCGATACATGTTATAAGTCCTATTTCAAAATGTGACAGCTTGAGCGATCTAAATCGGGTTTTGTTTGCCTCACTTTTACTAAACGTAAATCAAAAGTTGTAATGGGGTTGTTGCACCCGTTTGCTGCAAGCTATTGTTTAGTGATTCTGGTGTAAAACCTCTGAAAGTAATCATGGCAGCTTTAAAAACTTTCGAAATCGACTCCTCAACTCAATAAACACTTTTATAATTGCGAGCGCGTAATGTTGGCTTAGGGTAGTGATTATGTTGGATTCCTATCTTAATTTCGTCACTCTCTCTATGCTGACAAGGACAATTCACAGAGAAATTTGTCATCAGAGTATTGATCCACATAACACATCCGATGAATGATACGGTGACATCTAGTGACACTGGTGTAAAATAAAAGTTGTATCTTATTGGTCACTTCTTGATGGAGTTACAGTATTGTTAGATGGGAATCCCCCATTATTACTACCCTAACCCCCGCTAGGCTCTTGCAAATAAAAGCGTATTTTGAGTTCAGAGTGGATTTGGAAGTTTTTAGAGCTGCCATCGTTATTTTTCTGGGTTTTTTTCATCAGAATCGACTATTTAATCGCTATTTTATAGCGAAAGTGTGCAATAGCCCCATTATTCCAGTGATCCTGGGGAAAATTTGGGTTTAAACAAAAATGCAAGCGTTTAAAAGTGCTGGGTAAAGAATTTTAATACATCTATTCAGGTGAGAAAATGTTGCTTGTTTCTGTCATTTGTCAATATCTTTCTTGTGCAAATCCTTCCAAAAGAAACAGTGATATCATCGATTACTGTTTTTGGATAGCCACTCTTAAACATTCGCACTTTTGTCTATAAACAATTTCAAATGCTTTTATCACAATTTTCTTTAAAAATTTCAAAGTTAAAAAAAATGAGGCAAACAAACCGAGCCTGTGTGGAAAATGTTGATCAGAGCTTTCAATCATGGCTCCCTTTCGTGATGTTTCAATATCTTTCAATATAAGCTTCATTCTCTTGCGATTGGCAATGGAAACGATTTTTTCGATTTTTGTCAGGTAGAAAAACTTCGAGTTAGGCATCGATCCCTACGTAATCGAACACGAGGAATCGATTGCTACAATCCGCGAATCGATTTGACTCTTCGTTCTCTTGTAATCGGCAATGGAACTGGAAGAACCGGCTATGTTCAAAACCCCCAGGAGCCTAATTGGGAAAAACCATCGATTCCTCGAGGAGGAGACCTCGAATCGATTCGGCGACCATCGGAATCGATGTCTCGGACCTGAGGCGGACTGGTTCCGAAATTCGGAGGGAAACACACTTTTGAATCGGCCGCGATGTAGGGGGGATATTGACACCCCCCCCCACATCCGAGGAATGGGAAAAGAGCCTCGCCCCCCTCATAAGCGCAATGATAAATCCGATAAATTCACAGTCAAAAACGCCGTTCTTAACCACATTTCTTCGAAAAAGATAAACTTCATTAGTTGATGATGCCCTGAACTTCTGCATTTTCGCAGGATTTAGACTGCCGCATTCGTTATTGATGCGATATTAATTATTGATGATTGCCAGCTTACCTGAGGCATTTTGTTTTACTTATTTGGTTTTCGTCTGAGCTCACTGTTATGAGACACGGTTTCTATCCGCCGAACTGCTTAATTTTTCAGAGGTAATAAAATCGGATACCATCAGCTGTATTTTGACAAGTAGTTAACTATTCGTACGTAACTGTACCGTTTTAGTCTATCCGAAAAAATGAAGGCACAACCATAAAAGAAAGGCCCAGTTTCCATCGCGACGGTCGTTGAATCGGATATCATTACTTGTTGTGTGTTTCACAGAGTGGTTAACTATTCGTACGTAACTGTCCCGTTTTAGTCTACCTTCAGAATTGAAGGCGCATGCATGAAAGAACGGGTTCACAATCGAAATGCAGGGTCTTCTGGGAGGAGCGTTTTTATCGGATATCTGGTGCTGTGCGTCGACATTAATACGTGGTCATCGTATGTAGTAAGTAAGTACCCTCTCCTTATTTTCCCCCTTTCTGATCGAAACACACGACCTGGAAATCCAGGGACCAAATAATGTTAAGTCCCGAGCATAGAATTGCGTGCATCTTACGTGCGGTTTCATAACCGCGGTGCGTAAGTTACGCTCGGGGCCTAACAATATTTGGTCCCTGGTATCTAATAAAGCTGGTCTGTTCCATAAGATCATTCATATTTCTCTCTATTGCTCCATTTTTTATAATAATTGTCTTTCTCAATTCTGTCCTCTCCCCCCCCCCCCCCCCTATCATTCCTATCAAGGCCCGGTCGACTCAAATAGGGCCGCAGCCCACCGGGAAATTTTCCCGTTTCCCGGTAGGCCAGCCGGCGTCTATCTCGGACCATTTCACGTCGGAAAAGTCACGTTTCAAGCCGTTCTGCGATACTTCGATTTTTCGGCCGAAAAAAACGACGATGTAAATAACCCCTTACGATTTATTCGATTTTCGTCGAGGAGAAAAATTTCGAGTTAGGCATCGATCCCTACGTAATCGGACCCGAGGAATCGATTGCAACAATCCGCAAATCGATCCAAAGCTTCGTTCTCCCTTAATCGGCGATGTAACTGGAATAAGAACCGGCTCTATGTTCAAATCCCCAGGAACCTAATTGGGAAAAAGCACCAATTCCTCGAGCAGGAGTCCTCGAATCGATCCGGCGACCGATAAAATCGATTTCCCGGACCATTTTACGTTGGTAAAGTTACGTTAAAAGCCGTTCTGTGAGACTGCGTTTTTCCGACCGACAAAATCGACATTGCGTACTTACCCTACGATTTTTTCAAATTTCAGTGGGGGGATAAATTTCTAGTTAGAGGTCGATTCCGACGGAAATCCACCCGAGAATCTATTGCAACAGGTCTCGCGACGAAAAAACGTGTCGCGGCCGAGTTAGCGAAGTTACTCTACGCTTAGAACGCCTTCATTTCGGGTGGATGCAGAAAGCAATTCAGTTCCCTCGATGTGCGATATATTGAAGACAGCTGCTCCGATCCGGCCGGGAACCATCTCAATCGACCCCCCGCTTGATTTGGCGTCGCAATGGTCACTTTTAAACGAATTCCGAGACAAAGTCTCGAATGATATTTTTCGTCCAAAATTTCGAATTAACGGCCGATTCTAACTTAAATCGAGAAATCAATTGCGACAGGTCCCGTGACTAAAAAACGTGCCGCGGCAGAGATTAATAAGCTAAAGAGATATGGCAAGTCCTATCCCCCCGCCTTGTTCGAAAGCCGTTTATCGACATTTCGTAAAAAACGCCTTCAAATAGGCCGTGATACAGTACGGCGTACCACCTGGTGGACCATTTTTCGTGAACATTGCTATTTCTGCTGTTACTGGAAATATATTCAAGGCACACACTTTTCTGAATTTTTAAACTTTACCAACACGTTGACAAAATGGAAATTGTCAAGGGAAAAATTTAACCACCAAAACTTTAATTAATCAAAAGTCATTTACTGGAAGCCGGACGCACTTCGGTTACTTTCAGAAGGTCGCAGAAAATCGCCTATGGTTTTATTAATTTGTTTACGAAAATGGTCTACCAGATCGTATGCCAGTTTGCATACTTCGTAGGAGTCGATTAACAGTTTTGAGCAGTTCTGCCATATCTCTTTCGCTTAGTAATCTCTGGCCGCGGCCAAGTTAGCGGCAACCCCTTACGATTTTTTCAAACAGTCGGGATGCAGTTCCTACAAAGTGGGCCCATGCAATGGCGGATCCAGCAATCTAGCAACTGAGCATTCTTTCCATTTGCACGTATGAATAACAATCGATTCTTGAAGGCGCTACAGAGTACAGACCCGAGATTAATCGATTATTTCTCATGCAATTAAATGGGAAGAATACACTGTTGCCAGATTGCTGGATCCGCCAATGCAAGGATCAGTTACACCAAGTCACATACTTACATCCGTAAATTACCATCGGAAAATACAACCGGATATCTGGAAAAGTAGGCCTGACCTGCATGGCTTAGTCATATCGCAGACTCCTTTTGTGACCAAAATTTCAATTGGTTTAAAAAATAATATTGATAGAAGTATCAATTTCAATTCTAACTCCAATTCCAATAAGGTACTTAGGTACCTATACCTACCTTTATCATTCAGAAAAAACATGTGCATAAAGGTCTGTATAGATCGTTGACCTATACCTATTCAAAAACAAAATACAAACACTGAAATGGCAATACATATACAATAAGAGAGCAAAAAGCAAAATAGTGTTTCATGTATCGGCAGAAAGTGTCAATAACCAGTGTCCATAAAGTTTGTGTGTCCATGTCAAAAAAGTATCTACCTAGAACTATCGATACTGTGAGAATGACGCACCTAGAAACGTGTATAATAAATTCATAAGTGCATGTACTACGTGACACATGAAAATGCCAAAAAAACATTTGACCACTGAAACTTGAAAGTTATTTGAGCTCTCATTTTATTGCGTCGAGCGCATAAAGTATCGATACTCAAAAATATTGTGTACACAAGGTTATCGATACTTTCTGATTCCAATCACAATTGTATAAGTAGAACAAAATCAAATTTGGAAGAGGAACAGAACAACTAGCAAAAGGTGGGAAAGGTTAGATCAAAATAGCATTTGTTTACTATTTCGCATTGATACAGCCGCCACTGATGTATGTATCAATTTAAGATGATTCCAAAGTCGATTGGTTCCAACCGTAGACACCACGTCAAGCTGCTCAAAAAGTCAACAGTTTTTGGCTAAAATTGACGAATTAACGCTGAAGAGTGAAGACACACATTTGAGGAACGTCAGCACATGCGAGTATACTTCAGAATGATACCCTGAAAGTTTCAAGCAGAAACACTCAAAAGTGAAGCCGGAAATTATGAAATACGAAAATTCCCATAAGCCTCAATGAGTGTGAGTGAGGCAGACAGACGTATTATCACTCGCACTCACTTTCAGTCGCTAAGCTTATGGTGAAATGAATTTCATAATTTACGGCTTTAATTCGTAACCAATTTTGCTCATTTTGGGCTCAAAAAATCCATAAAAACATTTCGCAGGTGCTGACGTTACTGGATTTTGCGCTTTATCTATGGTTTCAGTTTAAAACGCTAAAAACACGACTTTTTCGAAAAGCGACAAGTGGCGCTATCCATCGGATTTAAATCTGGAAAATTTTCGCCTGGAATCACCTTATTACAACTACCAAAGGACCTTGGACTTACTCCAGCAGGTCAGGTCAGGTCAGTGCTGTCAGAAACACTGTAATCTGTGAGTTGTCTCAATAGAGAAAGCACCAACAAAATTAATTACAGGTTTCCCAGTTCTGATGCAAAGATTAAGCACTGCTACATTATTTAGTCTGGCGAGCGGAACTTGACTAGAATTGTCCGTACCATCTTAAGGTGATTTTATGGCAAACAAAACATCCCGGAAATTTTAATCCGATAGATGGCGTTACTTGTTGCTGGCTCCGAAAATAGCGGTTTTTTACGGTTTTCGGCTGTTTTCTCTGGACAGACGAATAATAGAAAAAAAATCGGAATGTCAGCACCTGCTTAATTTTTTGCTTGATTTTTTGAGCCATAAACGGGCCAAATTGGTTCTAAGAAGGCGTAACTATGCAAAGAAAAAATCATATGTAATTTGGAGTTGTATCAGTAAAGATTACAGGTTTCTGTTTCACCTGTAATCTTTACTGATACAACTCCAAATTATAAATGATTTTTTCTTTGCATAGTTACGCCTTTTTGGAACTAATTTGGCCCGTTCGTGGCTCAAAAAATCAAGCAAAAAATTAAGCAGGTGCCGACAGTCCGAATTTTTGTCTATTATTAGGTTCGGAGAAAACAGCCGAAAACCGTCAATAAACGGCTATTTTCGGAGCCAGTACAGTCACTGTAGGAGCCAGCGACAAGTTACGCCATCTATCGGATTAAAATTGTCAGGAGTTGCCGATTTTTACGCTTTAACGACATAGGTGTCCGCCCCCAATGAATACAAAACAAGGGTCCCTAGACCCAAACATGGGCTTTTTTCTTATAATTGGACCTTAATTCGCGTAAACATTACACCTATCTAAGTTACTTGACCTGCCGAGTTCGAATTTGGCCTTAGTTTTGATCGAAATCTTCTAGATTTTTCACAATTTAAACATTATCACGAACATTTTTTAAAAGTAGAATATGCGTAAAATCGGGACGAGTTAAGTAGCAAATGATATCATTTCGGAAATCAGCGTCCCAAATACTATTGATTAGAACAGTATTAACGTATGTAACAAGAAAATTCATTGAAATATATTGAAATTTAGTTTAAAAAAACACTGATGTTTGGTGCTTTCGCGGACAGTTATGTCGTTAAAGAGGCCTACTTGAGTTTGCCATAGAATCACCTGAACATGTACCGGATACCCGGGGGTTTGAGGTTATGTGATTAGGTTGCCAACTTTTGAACAGACTCTAATAGGGGAAAGAGGAATTTTTGCTGTTGTTTCTAGTTTTTATTAATTTTCGGCAATAAAAGCCAGATTTACTTGGTCAGGGCACTTCCCTGGGACCAAATAATGTTAGGTCCCGAGCATTGAATTGCGTTCATCTTGCGTGCGGTTTCGACCAATCAGAGAGCTAACGCACGGTCATTTGACCGTGCGTAAGTTACGTTCGGGACCGAACATTATTTGGTCCCAGAGCGTTTCCGTGAAAAACCACTTTTTCCGCAAAATTACACACCAAAGGGGAAGGGGGGGGGGATTGCTTACTTTGGGTCGATGTGAAAGGGGGGATCCTTTGGTGTTTCGCGTAATTTTGTGAAAAAGGTGTTTTTTCGCGGAAACGCTCTAGAACATCCAGGGAAGTGCCCTGACCGAGTAAATCTGGCTTATACAGCCGAAAAATTAGTAAAAACTAAAAAAAAACCGCAAAAATTCCTCTTTCCCCAGTAAGAGCCTGAGGAAAAGTTGGCAACCTAATCACATAACCTCAAACCCTCGGGTTCTGGTACGTTAAAATGGTATTGGAACTGTACAAGAGCATACGACTCATACAAGAGCCTTTGGAAAGAAGGTGGAAAAAAAAAACAAGCAGCCAGCAGATTTTGTATCGCAGTCTAGCGATACAAAGATAACATGCAGTCAATCAGTGTAAGCTGCTTTGACTGCATTGTTATTCTTGTAATACCGCTTTTCATTAAGTTTCATAGCATATAGGGTGTCAATTAAAAAAGGAGCTAGGCCAAATATCTCGAGAACGGCTCCGGATTTTGAAAAATACTGAAACACGTGTTCAATTAGCTTGAGGGGGACATCTTTATAGGGGGTTTCCGATTTCGGAGCCATCTCTGGGGGGCCCGCAGGGCGGATACCACGTCCCTAAATTCAATACTTCAAACGAGGACCCCCATATTTTATTTATTAATCAAAAAGAGGGTGAAATTATCAGACTTTGGGTACGAATCGAAGTTCAATATCGTTTTTCGTTTTTGATACATTGAAGGTCAAAGTTCGATTTGGAGTAATTTTCAAAAAATCATTACTCCTCTTTGAAGAGTCGGAATTTAAAAATCAAGGACACAAAAATACTCTAAAAAGTAAGCCCTTTCAGAAAAAATTCAATCATAACAAACATTTAGTCAAATTTTGGTTTTGAAGCTCTCAAAACTTTTAGACGTTTTTGGCCCCCAAGGAGGGCCATCTGAAAAATTCCGAGGTTTGACCCCTATTGATTGATACATTAATCGAAAAGGCGTAACAAACTGAGCATTTCGGCGCAGACCGGAGTTCGATATCGTTTTTCACAATCGAGATATCTCAATCTGTAAATTGACATTCGATATCTCAAATGTAAAAACGATATCCACCTCCGGTTTGCGCCGAAATGCTCAGTTTGTTACGTCTTTTCGATTGATGTATCACTCATTAGGTGACGTAACTCGGAATTAGACCCCTTTTTAGAATTCTAGGGGAGACCACCAGACCCGCAAATATTTATCAAATATTTTCATCTCTTGGACCTAATTCTGCCTTCAATCCGAAGAGTTTGCTTTGTAGCGAAGCTGTACGAATAGTTGCCTACTTCATCAATTGAAGGCTAATTGAGATCCCTAAATTTTATTCTGATGTTGTTTTCAGCAAGTTTTAGATTAATTCCAGATTCCAATAAGTGCATATTCTTTAAGTTGCATTCATTCTATTTGTTGGGGTTTCTTTTTTTCTTAGTTTTTATAGGTTGTCAAAATCGATTTGATTCTTGCATTTCCTCCAATGAATACAATGTTTGTTTCCTTCTTTCAAACGGTGAATCTTCAAAATAATTTTTTAATTTAGCAGATTACACCCCCCTCCAAAGATGTATTTTGTTTGTAAACTGCGTACACAAAATTTCAACAAAATTCATCCAGCCATTTTTGATTGACTCTTCTTTATGCGTTTAATTTTCCTTATACGTTCTTTTTACTTTCTCACTCTAATGAAATTAGAAAAATTGAGAAAGTATTGCGATGGCGCAAAGATTTTCAAGGTATTTTGTTTCGATAGTTGGCCTCTCACGACTAAGTCAATCATGATTTTTACAAAATAATGGCCTCTCATCATGTCTAATACCATCAGAAAGAACATACTTCAACCATATTCCCATATTTCTTAACCCTTTCTAACTTAGAGATTTATGCAAAAAAATTCTGTGGTGTCTGTCAGTCCGTGTGTACCTTCCCATAACTTTTGAAATATTGGTCCTTATGCTTCCAGATTTTGCACAGCTGTTGCTTTTTAGATTCCCCAGAGGCACTTTTTTTGTTTTTTTGAAATTCCATTTTTTAGGTTAGTTATAGGGAAAAAATGATTTCCATTGAAATCAATGGTAAAATGGGTAAAAATGGGTAAAACTGGAATAATTCAAGTTTGGCTCAATCAATTTTGATGAAAGTTAGCAAAAAAAATCTACATTCAGCCTACTATAAAATAAACCACACATAGTTACAATATCCAACCCTTAAAGCTGTTTAAAAAATCAAAATAAGTGCGCTCGAGCCAAAAATGGAATTATCGTGAGAAATTAATCTTTTTACTTGGAGTCAATCAATTAGGGCTCGACGAATTTTGATGAAACTTTTGTACACACAATCCACTATCAAAATACTAACATATTTTTCTTTCTTAGTCACCATACACAATTGATAAAACCTTTTCAAGAGGCAAAATAGGTGCGATGAGAAAAAAATATGGGAATAAACGCAAATAAAAACATATTCCTATTAATTGGGATAGTTCAGGTTAGGTCCAATGAATTTTGATGAAAACTGGCAAATGCAATCTACTATTAGTCTACAAAAGAAAGTATTCCTTACAGTTACAATATAAACCCTTAAGAGAGTTTAAAAATCAAAATAGGGCGTTCGACCAAAAAAAAAGAATTAAAGTGAGAATTAATGTTAAAACTTGGAGTCAATCATTAATGGGATGAATTTTGATGAAACTTGAACAAAACATAACATGTTACCGACCCACTAAAATATTTCTCTCATACAGTCATCATGAAAAACCTTTAAGACCGTTTCAAGGGGCAATAAATAGGTGCGATCGAGCAAAAATCTTTTACATTAAGCCAATAAAGACAAAAATAATATTTGGAATAAGTAATTCAAGCATGACTCAATTAAGTTCGATGAATATTGAAACAAAAAGTTTGCAATCTGCCTAGGCATAATTTTTTTTCCATGTATAGCCACAATAAACAACTCTCAAGTCTGATACCGTTTAAAGGCAATATAGGTTCGATCAAACCAAAAAAAAGAACGTATAAGGAAAATTAAAAGTATAAAGAAGAGTCAATCAAAAGTGGCTGGATGAATTTTGTTGAAATTTTGTGTACGCAGTCTACAAACAAAGTACATCTTTGGAGGGGGGTTTAATCTGCTAAACTAAAAAATTGTTTTGAAGATCCACCATTTGAAAGAAGGAACCAAAAATTGTATTTATTGGAGGAAATGCAAGAATCAATATCGATTTGACAAGCTATAAAAACTAAGGAAAAAAGAAACTCCAACAACTCCAACTCCAAATACTTATTGGAATCTGGAATTAATCTAAAACTTGTTGAAAACAACATCAGATTAGAATTTAGGGATCTCAATTAGCCTTCAATTGATGAAGTAGGCAACTATTCGTACAGCTTCGCTACAAATTTGCAATGCAACTTAAAGAATAAGAACTTATTGGAATCTGGAATTAATCTGAAACTTGTTGAAAACAACATCAGATTAGAATTTAGGGATCTCAATTAGCCTTCAATTGATGAAGTAGGCAACTATTCGTACAGCTTCTCTACAATTTGCAAACTCTTCGGATTGAAGGCTGAATTATGTCTAGAGATGAAAATATTTGATAAATATTTGCGGGTCTGGTGGTCTCCCCCAGAATTCTAAAGGGGGGTCTGGAAGTCTCCCCCAGCATTTCAAGGGGTGTCCATGGGACTCCCCCAAAATTTCAAGGGGGTCTGGGGGCGCCCAGATAAAAATGGTGTGAGAAAGTGTTCGTAGGGTATTCCCTACAGTTTATTTTGGTTTGATGGAACCTACATTGCCTTTAAACAGTATCAGACTTAAGAGTTGTTTGTTCTAGCTATACATGGAAAAAAAATGATGCCTAGGCAGATTGCAAACATTTGTTTTAATATTCATTAAACTTAATTGAGTCATGCTTGAATTACTTATTCCAAATATTATTTTTGTCTTTATATTGGCTTAGTTTAAAAGATTTTTGCTCGATCGCACCTATATTGCACCTTGAAACGGTCTTAAAGGTTTTTTATGATGACTGTATGAGAGAAATATTTTAGTGGGTCGGTAACATGTTATGTTTGTGCAAAGTTTCATCAAAATTCATCCCATTAATGATTGACTCCAAGTTTTAGCATTAATTCCTCACTTTATTTGATTTTTTTTTGGGTCGAACATCCTATTTTGATTTTTAAACTCTCTTAAGGGTTGTATATTGTAACTGCAAGGGATACTTTCTTTGTAGACTAATTGTAGATTGTATTTGCCAGTTTTCATCAAAATTCATTGGACCAAACCTGAACTATCCCAATTAATAGGAATATGTTTTTGTTTGCTTATATTCCCATATTTTTTCTCAATTGCACCTATATTGCCTCTCAAAAAGGTTTTAGCGGTTGTGTATGGTGACTAAGAAAGCAAAATATGTTAGTATTTTGATAGTGGGTTGTGTGTACAAAAGTATTATCAAAATTCATCGAGACATAATTGATTGATTCCAAGTAAAAAGATTAATTTCTCACGATAATTCCATTTTTGGCTCGAGCGCACTTATTTTGATTTTTTAAACGGTTTTAAGGGTTGAATCTTGTAACTATGTGTAGTTTATTTTATAGTAGGCTGAATGTAGATTTTTTTGCTAACTTTCATCAAAATTGATTGAGCCAAACTTGAATTATTCCAGTTTTACCCATTTTTACCCATTTTACCATTGATTTCAATGGAAATCATTTTTCCCTATAACTAACCTAAAAGTTGAAATTTCAAAAAAACAAAAAAAAGTGCCTCTGGGAATCTAAAAAGTAACAGCTGTGCAAAATCTGAAAGCATAAGGACCAATGTTTCAAAAGTTATGGGAAGGTACACACGGACTGACAGACTGATGGACTGACGGACTGATGGACTGACGGACAGACGCCACAGAATTTTTTTTGCATGAATGTCTCTAAGTTAGAAAGGGTTAAGAAATATGCTAATATGATTGAAGTATATTCTTTCTGATGGTATTAGACATGATGAGAGGCCATTATTTTGTAAAAATCATGATTCTAACTTAGTCGTGAGAGGCCAACTATCGAAACAAAATACTTTTGAAAATCTCTGCGCTATCGCAATACTTTCTAAATTTTCCTAATTTCATTAGAGCGAGAAAGTAAAAATTAGGTGTATTTCGTTAAATTAAAATTCTGGGCAGTCTATGTCTCAGACCACGGAATCGGTCCAATTCTGCCATTGAAGTCCCAACATTTTAATTTGACAAAATACACCTTATTTTTTCTCCTCAAGTTAACATGTTGCACATCGATCAGAAGGTTTCTATATATTTTCTCAGAATCTGTCAAGATTTGTGAGAAATTCTCAAGTGGATAAGCACAAGGGTTGATTCAAAAATCTTTTAAGTCCCGATAGCTAAAAAAATCTGGGTATTTTGGTAAATGCCTATGGGAGCAAAAATGTTGGCAATTGCCTCTGATATGAGGATATGAACTCTTTTCGTACTTTTAGAAGATTTTTTTGCAAAAAACTTGATAAATGTGTGTGAGCTTCTTCTAATATGAATGAGGAGCTGTTGAGGGCTTTTGAAAAAAAAATATCAAAAATGAAAAAAATTGTTTCAATTCCGTAACCAATTTTAAAACATTTTTAATCAGCCGTTCTTGAGAAAAATGCTCTGTGCTGGTTCCTTTTATCTATAGTTATCATCTCTGTATTATGTTCTGTATAATTTCATTGGGTATGCAGAGTAAGTGAGAGTGTTGGAGTGAGAATTTCTTTTCTATGTGAAACTTCTGAGCGCTAGTGTTTTTGTTCATTTTCTTTTTTAATTTCTATTAATTTCATGTCTCAAATTATTTGGATAAATTTATTTCACCAAAACTATCAGTAAACCTCAAGTACCTAAACTCGTGGCGGTCAAGATCCAAAAATTTCTCCAAACCTCTCCCTTTTACTACCTTCCTCTTTCCTACCTCCATCTCCTCTCTTTAAAAACTTTTCTTTCAAAATCAGTTTTTTTAACCTTATCTGAGAGATGCATGATTGTGCATGAGATCTCTCAGATTCAACTTACAAACTAGCTGATATCAAAGCAACCAAGTCTCCTCCCCTCCCCTCTTCCCACCCTTTCTACTCTTGTGTTTCTTCTAGCCCCCTATCCCTTCAGATTTCAGCCTGAGATTTTATCTGATCTTCATTATTCCGAATTATTATTACAATCTGTTGGCTGCGCTCAACGCAAACCATTGCATAATCATAAATTGCAGGGCATGAAAGTGCAAAAGATTTAATGCCCAAAGGCGCTGATATCCGAAGGACCAAGTCTATTTTTGTCCGATGACCTTCTGCTTCCTCTCCGATATCTCGCTATACCCCACCAAAAAGAAAAACAAATTAAAAAAAAAGTCAGAAAAATAACTTGGCGTTGAAATTAAAGGGACAATATTTGAAATTCAGCAGGCATGGAGTTTAAAATGTTTCCGGTACCCTGAATAGAACAAGGATCAGTATTGCATGATTTTAAAAATGAAAAAAATTTAAGTACTCAGCGAGCTGAGTACACGTATGTCTTTGCGCTACCAAGTTTATGGGATTCACAAAATACTGCAATGTGGCAACATTGTACTGTGCGCATTTAATCCATGAAAAATATGAAGCTACTGGGTGTGTAGTGGGCTCAGGAGTTTGATCTATTGAAAGGTTTTAAATGAACAAAATGCAATACTTAATGCCTCACTACACGCTACACCACTGGTAACAACTTTTAGTACTAGCTGCTGCATACAAAATTTATCAGCCGAGTTATGTCAAAATAGATTTGCTTACATTTCTGATCATCTTGATAGCGTTTATTTAAGAAAATATTGCCAATGACAGCTTTGCAAAGCGCACTCCATTTGTATGCAACTACGCAGATAAATGAACTCCCAGCTGTGAACATTATCCACAAAGTTCTGTGCATAAGACAGAAATGCGTCCATCCGCACATGTAATAAAGAGCTGTCATCAGCAATCTTTCCTGAAATGACCTAGCTATTTTATCACCAAATTGTTGAAGATAAATATACACAAATCCATTGAAGACAGAGAGTTAATGGTAGAGTTTGAAGTGAAAATTGATGTGACTTACTTGAAAGACTTGAGTTTTAATGATACCCCAACTAGCATTTCTTACACTCTGAATTTTTTGATTTGACGCAGAATACAGCTGACTACTAATAAAATTTTCTAAAAGGAGACTCTCGTTTCAAAAGCCCAATTTTAGAAACATTGCTAGCAGCAGTTAAATAAGGATACTGACAGCGTTACTACTTCTGTAAAGGCACGAGACAGTTAAAGTGAGATGCAACATGATAAAATCACTCCTCGAAGAACACACCTTTGAAAACCACCAAGAATTTTAATCATCCTGACCCATTGAAATCAATCAGTATTAACTAGTTGCCACCAGTTATAAAAACCACAACTTTGACAGTGGCTCTGACGTCTGGGTCAAAACCTTGCAATTAAAAACATTAAAATTCATTCTCTTCGATCGGAAGGACAAGATAGCAACAAACTGATTCGTGACAGAATTCACTACACACCCGAAAACAAGAATTCTTGGCTTAAAGAAGTGGGTGAGCGTTTGTAAAGCAAATAATAAAATCTAGATTGAGTTACAGAACTGAAAGATGGGTTGAGCACTGAGAAATAAGTTGATTGTTCAGATTGCTTATTCATAAAATGATCCACAACCACGGCCGTGGCCACAACATTTCACGAGCAAACATCTGGATTCTGGAAGTTAATAGGAAGCAAGTGGGTGGGTTATGGTTGATTGAAATAATCCTTTAATGCACCACTAATAAAAAATAAAGGACATGAGTAATGATTAAAAACAGAACAAACGTTTGGGAACACTGCTCATCAATTAACCTCAAACGTAAACACTAAACATCTTGCGACAGTCTCAGTCCTGTCTCGGCAAGAATTGCGAGCAAAGTCAGAATTTAAGGAAAAAAACTAATCGAAGAGTATTTAGAGGGAAAGTAGAAAACTGTTTACTGGCAAATCGTTGAAACCTCCGATACGATCATATCATAACATTGAAATTAAAGACGAGATATATGAATATTAGAAAACAAACAAATAATTACTCTTACGACCATGGACGAAGATATAACTAGTTCGGTTATTTACTTAACTATTATTCAACACATAACCAGCCTGGAATTCTCCCAAAGGCAGTATAGTACCTAAAGGCTCCTGAAAGAGTTCCTGATAAAGTTGTCTCGAGACATGGAAAATTAAGAATAGGTAATGGAGCTTACAAATGACGAATGAGAATTACAACTGACAAACTAAATGAAAGCTATGAAGAACTTGAGGGTTTCAATTAGTAGAAACTGAGATTAAGGCTATGATTGACAGAAAACACGCACAGTTCAAAAAGAAATCCTAATTTGAAAGTCACTTGGTCACTGATAGAGTTCGAAAACACGCGAAGAAATTCGATTTGTTTACTCATTGATTTTCACAAATCTGTAACCTTAAAATCTCCGAGGCGGTTACGCATGTTACCAAAGCTTCCGAACTAGATATAGCTCGTTGGTAATCACAGACAAAATAATGAAACTACCAAATTTATTCATAACGGAGACAGATCCTTATGAAAAACTTAGGGCCAATACTCTGTCAAAACCTCACTCAAACTTTGACTCAAACATTCAAACGGCGCACTATGGATCCAAATCGAGTCCTAAGTGGTCAAAAATACAAAGACATGAGATGTCACAAGAATTGTCGATCCATCAAATGATATTCTCCGATAAATATGGGACAAGCCAGGATAGAAAAACCGAGCCAAATAAACCCCTTAAAATCACTTATAGTGCCCAGCGAAAATACTAATTTCCCAACTTTGAAAGGATCGAATTTGGACCGCCAAAGATTTCATTTCTGCCCATTGTGCGGCGAACCGAAGAATATCGAGAATCCGATATAGCGCGCGATTCGTTTTTTTCCACGTTAAAGGATAGGGAGACTTTTGGCGTTGCCGCTCCGCAATATATCGAACGAAGGGAATCCACCGTAAAACGAGACGCGATCATTACGTGCGGAAATCTGACAACGCACGTTTGCGACCAAGCCGAAAATTGTCGATTGTTATGCAGGAAGTTTATGGCCAAAATCGATACGAACCCATAACAAAAACATGCAGTACTTACTGCATGTTAAAAACACAATTAAAAGCCTCGATTCTTCATGATTTTCTCTGTACACTTACAAAAGAGGCTATTACGACAGTTGGCATGCATAGGGGCATAGGTAACTCATCTAATATATAATTTTCCATAATTTTCGACACTGCACGTACGCTGACTTGCGTCCTTCTGCCTCGTCAATCTGTTAATTTTGTCAAGTTTTGACGGTGCGTTTGCGTTTATAAAACAGTAAAAATCAATAGGAATTAGGTCTAAAACCTTGGTATGAAGATCAACATACTAGCTCAAAATCAAAGACATTCTTTGCTCAAAATACAAATAAATCAATCAACAACTCAAATCCGCAAAATTTTGACTTATGCCCTTATGCATGCAGACCGTCGATTTGAGAGAAAATTAATAACTAGCAAAAAGTCTAGCAAAATTTTGTTGCAATTAGTCAAAAAGTGAAGATTAATCGAAGAATTTGTAGTATGTTTCACGGTGAAATGTTAGCAATTGTCTGCAGTGCCGTTCGCTTGTAAAACACAACCTGCAACATGCGAAATTCTTGAACCCCAATGAAAGGTCTAGGAGACCCCCCCCCCCCCCCCCGGTGGAAAAGGGAAAGCTTTTTTTTCATCCAAATGGTGTAAGTACAGTTATTAAGCCATGGTAGGTGTATCAAATACTATGTAGTAATAAAGTGACAACGGACAAAAATGATGCTAAGGTAAAAGCTGAATTCTACTGTACCTTGCAAAAAATGAGTTAAAATTACAAAATAAACAAATACTGAAGTTTTACAACTATTACTTCTTTGATTAACATTGCATTTTTTATTTTCCTTTCATTTTTTACCGTGAAATTTTGACTTTTTTTAATTTCAGGGAGGTGGGGGGGAAGTGCCCCTTCTTGCCCCACGCTGCGGGCGCCCATGGCCTGCAAAGTGATTCTGCTTACTCACAAAGCTGTTTACTGCGGCACTCTTAAGGCAGTGGCGTAGCCGGGGGGTGGGGTGGGGGGGGTCCAGGGGGCCTGAATCCTCCCCCTTGACACCGAAATGTGTCCTCAAATAAGGTCATTTTTGGCGTTTTCAGACAATTTTGACCAAATTAGTATCTTTGGACACCCCCCCCCCTGACAATTTTCGGACACTGTCTTAAGGTGATTCCACGGCACGTGACCAAGGCGATCGATTAATGGTCCTTTCCCGGACTCTGTGGAGATTTTTTTTGTAAAACCAGGATTGCCAGTACCTGGAGGTAGATCTAACAAAGATATCTGTTAAGTTTGGATGCTCGAATCCGGAAAATAAGGACGTACTTAACTATGGGAATTCGGAATCCGTTGTGCGATACGATAAGTAAATCGAACAGCGATTGTGCAAATTGCCATAGTTACGTCCTTACTTTCCGGATCCGAGCATCCAAACTTAACAGATATCTTTGTTAGATCTACCTCCAGGTGCTGACAAAAAAACTCCACGGAGTCCGGGAAATGTCCATTAATCGATCGACTAATCGATCGCCTTGGTCACGTGCCATAGAAACACCTTAAGCTTGACGCTTTTCCTGCGTACTAGCAAGACGCTGGCAAAACGAAGGAAACTTTAAGAGGGACAGGAAAATCACCTTGCTGGGTCTCCAGAAAGCTGAAAAGAGGTCACATAATGCACTGCACTTGGATAGAGAACACAAAATGTTTTGTAAGTTATTCACTTCACTTGGACACTTGTTCAATTCAGATTTGGAACTTGTTTTTAACTGCTGGGATTTATTATTAGAACCCTTTCTCACAGATGAAACATGAAACTTCTTCAAATTGGTTGTTTGAATTTGGGTAAAAAAATACCATTTAGTAGGTACACTTGGGAAATATATAAGTAATATTTTTTAGGCAAAGTAGAAGACTAGAATGGCAGAAAAAGATATGAATCATTCATTGAGTAGTAAGTAGAAAGCACTTCACTATGTTAAAACAGATGAACTTCTCCAAGACTCCGTCAAACGGCACAAGAGGATCCTCTGGGTAGATAGCGCAGATGAGTAGAAAAAAAATTCACAGCACAGAAAAGGAACTTTCTAAAAACGGACAGAAAAAAATGGTGGGGGAGTTTTTTCAGTAATCCCTTCGAACCCAACTTTTGAGGTGATTTAAAACCCACTACGAATTTTTTTTTTTTTTTTTTTTTTTTTCCCAATAAAATTCTGCCAAATTTTATCACTCCGATGCTTCATTTTGAAACTCACCATCCCAAACTACTGACACTTCGAAAGCGTTAAAACCTCAAAAATGTAGAAAATATTGAAGATAAGGAAAATTGCTTGAAATGGTGGTTATAGGCAAACTTCGAAGCAGCAACCCCGCACTTTTTGGCTAAAAATGAATCTTTGGATTCTTTCTATGAAACTTAAGGGGGCAAAGTTAGATTTGATGTCGAAAACTTTCGCAGCATTTAGAAGGTGTAGTTATACACACTGAATGGTGACACTTGTTTTTCTGATCACTTTTTCACCCAATATAATCACTTGTTAAAGATATGCGACTCCAAATATTTGCCAACCGACGAATAAAATTTAACTGAGGTGACCGACAGAAAAATCTCAAATAAAACTGAATGTTTAAAATGATTCCCCAACTTTGCATAAAACTATTCATAAACATTTAGAATTGCTCTAACACTGTTCGTTTCGAAGCTGAAAAAGGGGCGGTGCAAATGGAAACCACCCGATCACTTTTGACGATTTCAGAACTTATTTTCGGTTCGAGTTTAAAATAGTCGGAATTTAAAGTTGCTGGAACACTATTTATAAAGAAACTGAAACTGAACTACAAAACGGAAGTAAGGCACTGGGGCGAGTTGAAGTTATGCGATCACTATGGAGGATTTCAGAACTTATTTTTTGTTTTAGTATTGACTTCAGAGGTGCTAAAACTGCTTGTCAGGAAACTGAGCTATGAAAAGTAAGTCTACACTCGGGCAGAATAAAATGATGCTATCATTTTAAAGGATTTCAGAACTTATCGATGGTTAGAGTATTGAATTGATAAACTTTGGAGTAGCTCCAAGTGACACTATTTGAAAAGAAACTGAAACTGAACGATGAAACGAAAGTAAGGCACTGGGGCAAGTTGAAGTTATGCGATCACTGTGGAGGATTTCAGAACTTATTTTTTGTTTTTGTATAACTTAAATTGTCAGACTTTAGAGGTGCTAACACTGCTTGTCAAGAAACTGAGCTATGAAAAGTAAGTCTGCACTCGGGCAGAATAAAATGATCCGACCATTTTAAAGGATTTCAGAACTTATTGATGGTTAGAGTATTGAATTGATAAAATTTGGAACAGCTCCAAGTAACACTACCTGTTAAGAAACTGAACTACGAAGAGTAAGGGCACTTAGAGCAGGCTGAAACTATCCGATCACTTTATATTAAATTCATGTTAAAGGATTTCGAAACAAACTTTTGGTTGGAGCCCAAACAAATTATCATAAATTTTTGAAACTTCACACATAATCACTTGATTTAGGTTCTGTTCGATGTAAAGACAGAGTTGTAAGTACATGATCGATGCAAATTATCAGGAGGAAGTTTAGATCGAACACAGTTTGGACTATTCATGATTTTATGAAACAAGAACAGTTTTGATTTAGATGATTAGGAAACAAGTTTCTTAACTTGAGAAATTGGGTTGGTTTCACTCTCACTTAAATTTATTTAATTAATTTATACTTTTAATTAGAAAATGAGCACACAGCTTTCGATCACTCTCGGAACTGTAGTTCCGCACTTAATCCTTCACTATAATAATTTCTGCTTTAAACCGTAGAACGATGAATTGACCGCACAAAGAATTTTGTTTATAAATGCTGAAACTGAAAGAAAAATTTAAACACACTGTTTGATGACGGAGGAATTTAACTAAAGGAAAAAGAAGCGCATAAACAAAGTAATGCGGTACGATTACTTTTAGGTTAGGTATGTTTAGAAATTTAGAATTCGTAAAGAAACCAAAATTTTAAATACTTTCGACTCTCTCCTTGAACTTCACAGATTACGCTTGATTTTTTTGGTTAAAAAACTGGGGCCTGAGAATCGTTGCACAAATTGCCACCAACTGAACTTAATTTTGAAAGCACTCAAAATAATCAGAAAAGTTTCAGATCAAAAGATCATGGAACGAAACACATTTGATGCTCAGAACTTTGGATAATTAAAAACCGGAGTATTTTATTACTATTTTCTCTCTCCTCGAACTTCACAATTTAAAAAATACTCGATTTTAAAGACGAAAAAAACTTGGGCCAGAGTATCGTTGCACAGACTGCCACTGAACTTACTTTTGAAAGCACTCAAAATCAAAAAGCTTCAGATCGAAAGGTCATGGAAACGAAACACATTAGATACTTAGAACTTTGGAAAATTAAAAACCGGAGTATTTAATTACTTTTTTCTCTCTTCTCCAACTTCACAATTTTAAAAATACTCAATTTTAAATACGAAAAAAACTTGGGCTAGAATATCGTTGCACAGACTGCCACTGAACTGAATTTTGAAAGCACTTCTTTCTTTTTCAAAAATTTATCGAGGAGAATGGAACTTGACACAAAGTTGTTACTGATTGATAGAGATACGTAAAATTTTTGAAACACTATAACTACGCGCGGGAATATTAACAGCTTCGTTTTCAAAATTAAAAGAGTTAGCGTAAATTAATGAGGATGGATTAGAACACAAATTAACTTTCATAAATAGGTGGATGAGGTAATTTAAATTTTTCTCCCGTATTTGTTTTCAGCACTTATGAAACAACACTACCTTTATAAAACGAATGATCAAACTAATTTTTTCTGAATCACAGGATCACTAACAGCACTTCGTGCGCACAAAACTTGTCGAAACGTGTAGTTTAATTAGAGAAAATGAACTGGAGACGAAAATAAAAAATCAAAACGACACTTCCGTTTCAATACATTCATTATCTATTTGAACCATTAAAAAATCACACATGTTTGATAGTAACACTTTGCGATTGAACAAAACGGAACATTGAAAAAAAAAAAAAAAATTTAAATAAATAAATAAAAAATATAGAAGATGAAAACTTCAAATAAAATAATGGATAAAAAATCACATTTTTTTATAATGCACAGTGCGCGGATAGAAATAAAAAATTTGAAGAATTACCAAAACTAAAACGAAAAGAAAAAAGGGGGGAAAAAATTCCAATTTGGTAAAACGAAAATTTAACACTTTGAATCACTAAGATAACTGATTAACACTTTAAAAAATGCCATCGTTGAATTTAATAGATTAAAAATTGAAGATTAGGTATTTGATTCACTTTTTTTTACATAAACTTGACTAAATTGTGCAATTTTTTTAAGCCATTCAAAAGGCCATGGATGATTTTATAATACACCACCTGAAGTATTCTTTTGTTCGAACTTCCAGACTGCGCAAACTTGTAAGCATGAGTGATACACTGAACAATCGAGAACTAGCCATTGGATTAACACTTTCCGCTTTACCGATAGCGAAGAAAAAAAAAAGGAAAGAGAGAGGACAGTAAAATACACAGAGATGAAACATAAGAGTACAGAACATGAACTTTCAGCATGAAAGATGGACTAAAACAAGATTCGGAGAAAAAAAAATAAATAAATAAACAGTAAATATCTAACGAAAGGATGCCAGCAAATTAAAAAAATTCAGAGTAATCAAAACCTCAAATAGACCTCAGTCCCATCCATTGCAAGATCAAACAGCTTGCTCAGAGAAGGACAAATTTTTGCATGGACTAATTTTTATCAACGTTCAAACACGAACGCAAAAGGGTGCCTTTGTAAGCCTAAAGACGGGTAAAGGTCTTCATTCGTGAATCCTAAACAATTTTTTAATTTTTTGTTTTTTGTAATCTTCCTTTCAGTTCCTTCTAGAACATAAGAAAGTTAACTGATGCAAGTCTATTTGTTTGTATACGCAGAAGACAAAATGTTGACATTATCGACAAAAGGAAATGATCAACCTAAACTAGAGGTAGTTTCAGAAGTGTAGGCGGACCTAGACCGATAATCTTTGGAATTCGTCAACATTATTTCTGATATTACTCGATGAAAATGAATAAAAATGAAATTGAGTGTTCACTTTTCAACGAGGAAAACTTTAAACACAAAAGAATAAAGTCAGGGGCAAATTCGGTATTGATTTGAAGGAATAAAAGTTGAAAATTCGCCAAAGATTATGGTTTTGGTCCGCCTACACTTCTGAAACTACCTCTACCAGCTCCTGTTGATTTTGAACCAGAGCGGGAGGGGGATGCATGTTGTAGGGTACTATAACTTTCAAAAGAAAGTCCTCTCATTGAAGTTGTTTTTGATGAATTTCTCTTTTATTTTAAATCAAATTAATCATTAAATTAATTTAAAATAATTATTAATAATAATAATAATAAAATTAATCATTTTAAATTTTTTGAGGTATAATGTCACAATTGGCAACACTGTGAGACTATATTACCCGAAAACCGTTAAATTTCTCAAATTGGTCGAGAAATGAAATAATTAAAAAATTTCTATCAGGATACTTTCTTTTGAAAGTCATAGTAAAATTTGAAAATGCTCTCAAATCCTGCGACTCCTCAGTTCGAGACTCGGTAATTCCAATCAACGGATAAGATTTCAAAATTTATGGATTCATTTACTGTCAAGATATTAACAAGACTTATTGAATTCACTGACATCCTTGAAACATAACACAGGAGAAATAGAAATGACATTTGTCTATGTAAATTACAACTATTAACGCTAAACGAAATTAACCCATAAAGGCAAACTAGGTGAACTCAGCGGACTTGACGGAACAAACTTCAATCTGTGGATACACACCTAACAGTAGCGTAGCGTGCGCTTTGGCAACGTCGTAGTTCTTCTATTGGAAGCCCATGAAAAAGATTGAACTAATAGGTGTTCGGTGAACACTCTCGCATTCGATTTTTTACATGGGTTTAAATGGACACAGTACAGTGATGCCCAATTGCACGCTACGCCACTGACACCCAAGATATGAAATCTTTGGTCATTTTAGTTAATTATTAATTATTTATTTATTAATTATTATTTAATTATTTTGATACCATCACTGAGCATTGATCACACTATTAAAACAAGACTCAAATCGGAGCTCTTTTGACCAAATTTTTTTCAAATTTTGAGTGGTTCATGATCTACGACCATGAACCACAATTTGACCTTCCGTTCCGTCGAGTGATCAGCGCTTTCGTTAGTGACCGACAGTTTATCAAGAAGAGACAAAAGATTCGATACCTTGAGCAAAGTTACGATTGCAAGTTGTTAAAATTCCATTGATCTAAATACAATTAACTAATTTACAAACGAAAAATGGGATAATTTCCTCCATTTAGCTTAAGAAGCTGCTTAAAATATGATTTGGCTCGAATTCCGTCACTCAGAAGTGCTTTAAGGTGATTCTTCAGCGTTTAGTGCCAATTTCTGCCACCAGAGCACTACCGTTCGATTAAGGTCAAATTACAGACCGGAAGAAATTTAAAATTAAGAAAATCGAGTGTCAGTTACAAGATAATCATCAGAAGAACATTTCTGCAAAATATTTCGTCAATAGCTTCAAAAATAAGGCTGAAAGTACCAAAATATGAAATATCAAGAATCAATTCTGGTATGAAAATGCGAAATTAGATATTATGAATATTGCGATATTTCTGAGACGTTCTTCAGATGATTATCTAGTAACTGATACTCCGTTTCCTCAAATATAAATTATTTTCAGTCTGTAATTTGACATTAATTGAACAGTGGCACTGTGGGAGTAGAAATCGACACTAAACGCTGAAGAAACACCTTAACAAGAAAACTAGATTAGATACAGTCGATGATTAAAAAAACAATTTAGCCATACTTGGAACAGAACTTAGTCAAAACTTGATCTCCAGCAAGAAACTTAAAAAAAATTAAAAATAGTAAAATTAGCAAGCAAAAGTACAAGAGTTGAATAAATGAGAATAAATGAGAATAAAGGAAAAAAGGAGTACTTAACAGAATAAGTAAGCGCCAGAAAAGCAGCAAAATAGATGAAAAACAAATTGATTGATAAATCTCTCGGTTAATTTAATTTGACTGCTTCGCAGTTTCTTTACCACTCCATCAAGTAAGTAGCGGAAAGTTGATCTTTTAAACAACAAAATATAACTTATCGTCTACTTTTTGAAAAACATGATACACTAAATCAAAGAGGCATTTATAGCACAATTTATCGCTTAGGTTCAAGGAAAATGATAAAATTAGAAAAGAAACCTTTACAAAAATTATGAGGGTATCTACTTAAAGAATGAACCGGATCTTAAATTTAAACGCAAATCTAGGATTGAGATTGAGATTACTACTGCTAACTGCATAAGAAAAAGGAATTTGATTAAATTACAACAAGAATTATAAAGAAATGCAGGCAGAAATTGACCACACACAGTTGTTATAGAGAGATGCATCTCACACCTTGAGACTTTCCTTAAGGGTGGGGGAGGCAGAACAAGGGGTCAAAAATAAGAGTTTTTACAGTCCAGAAATAGTTGCTTAAAACTGAGTCATCATTTAGGTCTATTTTACAAAGAATGAATCATTTAATCGAAGTTTCGGCAAACTCAGTTGATGGGAGGATTACAGAAATGGCATACTTCAAGTCAAGAGCGAAAGATTTACCAAGTTAGCAGGTTTTGGAGATTACTAATGATGTCACAGTCCGCATTTACAATAATGCGATAGAACAAAGTAAAGGAAAAGCTTAGAAATAATAAAAAGTGCATCAAAGTCAAGTCTTGATTTCTAACGTCACTATTGATACAAAACTATGAAGAAAGATCCTTTCCGAGATTTAAGTTTTTGGAAAGTTTCCCAAAATTATACTAATTCAGGAATATCTGCATACATCATCTGAGATTACAGATAAGTAATATGACTGATAAAATGACTAAGTAATATTCTGACGATATTGCAAACATACTGAGATAACAGTTACATACAATTAAGTGTTATGAATATCTACAATGGAGCAAGAAAAAATGGCTGCTCGGTAAAATAACTTAAGCTTTTCTTTTTAAGCCGTACCCCCTCGTACAACAACTACCACCAAGTGATCCTCTTTTAAACTGTCTTCCGTTAAACTATGCGCCGTTCGTTTGAGTAGCTCTGAAGAAAAGGCGCAAGGTGGAAAAGCGTAAAGGACACCGGTAATTTCTGAATCCTTATGAATCAAAGAGATCACTCCAGCCGCTTCCTTCTGTTTTAGGTATGACACAAGGTTTCTTAAAGGACGTGTCTGTACGGAAGAGTCGTCGCTTGTTATCGATGAGCCTGAGCTTGGTAAGCCAAGGAAAATGGCATGAGAGTTCGACGTCGCAATACGTTTCGAAACATCTTCTAATTTAGGCTGGTCTAAGCGCAGGCGCTGAGTGATTCTCAATAAATGCTTCCCGTTCTCATCTTTCATCAAAGTATCAACTACATCAGAATCTCCGTCGGTGAGATGGAACTTTGCAGGGAACATGGAATTTTTCAGAATGAGTGCGCCATGCCATACGCTAATACAACGCCTCGCAAGGTCAGGGAGAGTCCTCGAAGAACCGAGAATTCCGTTGGCACGCCCACTTTCAGAGCCGGAATCACTGTCCAAGGAACGACGCTTAGGCGAGTGGGACCGGGATCTGCCTCCATCACTACGGCCTCTGTCGTAGTCTGGGTGCTTTCCGCCCCAATCACCGTCATCATTCAAACCTTCACCTCGATATGATCCCCTACCTCGCGTATTTCCTCGTCCTCGCACCACTCTTGACCCATACAATTCACCCTCCTGCCAAGAATCATAGGGCGAATCGTAACTGGCAAATTCACCCGAGCGTGATCTGAAATCTCCTGCACCCGAAGCCATATCTTCAGGATAAGACGATCGACTTTTTCCTCCAGGAAACTGTGCAACATCAGCAAAATCTGCCCTCAACTTGTGTTCAGGACCACCGAGAGGAAATCCTCGCATCTCCTTCACAGCTGCTGTAGCAGCATCAATAGAATTATAAAGTATATAGGCTTGAGTATCTCCTTTGACATAGTCAATTTTCTGAATGGCTCCAAACCGATCAAATTCCCGTTCGAGCTGAGAGATGGAGGTCCATGCTCCAAGGCCACCAACCCAAATTTTAGTCGTTGGAGTGGCTTTACCGTAACCAATTTTACATTGAAACTTTCCAACGTACTGTCCGGATAACTCAACTTTGGCACGATGCGCCATGTCTAGATTTTGGTAGCGTACAAAGGCGTAGGCATTGCCAGTACCAGGTAAAGGTCTTTTAATATCAATATCTTCTACAACTCCGTAACGATTGAAGATTCTCCTTAATTCTTCTTCAGAGATTCCTATTTCAAGGTTTCCAGCAAAGAGAGTTCTGGTAGCAAGAGGATCTTCTTCAGGAGGCACGTGGTGTAAGTAGTTGGGGAATTTGTCTTTCTTCTCAACTTTATCTACAAAATGATGAGGGGGTGGCTTAAAATGCGGAATTAACATATGACGCGGAGGACCGTATGGGCCTCCGGGAGGTAGGTGATGAGGTGGGAGTGGGTGAGGATGATGGTGAGGATGAAGAGGTGGCCCTCGCGGGAGGAAATCATGCGGAGGAAGGATCGGGCCCTCTCGCCTAATGAAATCTCTATGCGGAGGGAGAGGAACTGGAGGAGCGTAAACTCTATCATACAACCTATCTGGCGGTAACGGTCTATGGTGGTCTGGGAGTGGTGAATGACGATAATATCTATCGTATTCAGGCGAAATACTTCTAGAGCGAGGTCGACTTCGACCTCTATACAAATCGCTAGAGCCCCTACTTTCATACACAGGTTCAACTAAAGCTACTTTATCAAACAGAATGATTCTCGATTTGTTATGCTTGGCATCGCGCGCATCTTCACTACTTCTAAAACAAACGTAGGCAACACGCTCATCCAAATCATGAGACATTCTGATGCTCAAATCCCCGAATTTCTTGTACTCCCTGTAGAGGGTGTCTTTGATGAGTTCGTCGCTGGCTTTGGTGTGTAGCGCACTTACGCACAGAACTTTATAACTGAGAGGTGGATATGCTTTTTCGATCCCACCACGGGCTCGATAATCTTCACGATCAAGAGCGTATCTGCTACGAGGACTTAATGGCGATCTTCCTCGACTGTTCCGTCGTCGAATCCGGTCTGGAGTTAATCTTTCGTCGTCACTATCGTCATAACGCCTACTGATGCTTGATCGGGATCGTTTACTCCTCAACGGAGGAGAATCCCGACTGGAACTTCGCTTCATGTTAGAAATTTTCACTGTGAGCCTAGGTTTGTCGTTCCTGAACGAACTAATCATAAATGATCACTAAATTAAACAAACTAACGGAAAAAATAACTACTGACAAAAAGCACAAGCAAACACTTCACAAGATGGATGACATTTTCTGGTCAGCGATCTCCTCCCTCACCACTCTGTCGTCTGCGATGCGAATGTAAACTAACGTTGCCAAACTTACAAAGAAATAATAAATCCGCACGGTGACGCAAGGAAATACGTGGTAGATCATCTGAGGGAGTCCAGAGAAGCACTGAAAAATCTGGAAGATTTCCGCTGAATTTCAAGAACAGAATGAAAAAGTGAAGAAGAGATTAGGGTAAACTAAAATGCCTCGTTACAGAGAGACTGAGGACATGGGGACTTAATTCAGGATGCAGGATGAGGACCAAAGACTTGGCAACATTACACATTTTCTCGTGAATGAACAAGGGTGACCAACGTGATAGATTCAATTCTAAAGTCCATTCAGAATAAAAGCAAATAAGAGTGCCACATAATATTATCACAAAATCATCCTCACTCAAGAATACTTTTGAGGAAACCTCCTAAATGTTATAAAAGGAAAATTCCATCCGAGTTCAAAGGAATCAGGATTGGAGGAAGTAAGGGAATAAAGAAAAAACTCCAAGGTTATAGCATTTCAGCAGCTGGTTTCAAAACAAAGATGTTGGCAAAGCCGATTGTAAGAAGGGGGAAATTCAAACTAAACTTCTGCTAACAGAATAATTTAACCCTTTCATCGCCGAATTATTATGAAGATTGAGGCTTGAGCGCAATCAGACTAACTTAATTACGACTTCTAATAATCAAATTATTCATTATTAGATTAATGTTGGGAGAGAAATTTTTAAGTAGGTATACATTGAAAGGGCAAATTAATTTCTTCAAAATTCTTAACAAACAGTGACCCTATGACATGAGAAAATATGAGGACCGAGCGCTGCTACGTACAATTGGAGACATTACCAGATTAATTACTTATTACCCTGCAGCGGCAAGAAGGCCAAGAACTTAAACATCAAACAATGCTTCTGACGCGATGCTTCAAATCTCAAAATTTTTCAGGGGAGGCCCCCCAGACCCTTCTTGAGAGTTGTGCCCCCCTCAAAACAACTTTCTGGAGGTGCCAAGGTGCCAAGCATCCACCGCAATGACTAACTGACTGAGAAGTAGAGTAGAGGTAGTTTCAGAAGTGTAGGCGCATCTAAACCTATAATCTTTGGAATTCGTCAGCATTATTTATGATATTACTCAATGAAAATGAAAGAAAATGAGTTTGAGTGTTCACTCTTCAATAAGCTGCTACTTTTGCTGACGACACCACATTCGCGGCAATAAATGCGATTAAAGAACGCGCCTCGGATATTCTGCAGAGTCAACTCAACGCATTCGACGAATGGTCAGATGAGTGGAGAGTCAAAACAAACTAACAGAAAAACAAACAGGTGACCTACATCTTGCGGAGCGGAAACTGTCCCCCTGTGATGCTGAAGCAAGAAATAGTGCCGTCTAGTGAAACCGCCAACTATCTAGGGATGCACCTTGATAGGAGAAAAACGTGGGAGCATCATATAAAAACCAAAAGAAAAGAACTAGATATTAAAGTTAAAAAATACTATCGGTTGATAGGCAAACAATCAAAGCTAAGTTTAGAAAATAAGCTTTTAATTTATAAAGTAATTTTAAAACCGATATGGACCTACGGTACTCAGCTGTGGGGCAGCGCGGCTGAATCCAGTATAAGTAAATATGATCGAAAGGTTTCAGAGTAAAACCCGTAGATTAGTCGTCAACGCTCCTTGGTATGTAACCAATTGTAACATACAGGAAGGGTTAAGGGTCAACACTATCAGAGAAGAAATTTGTAAATATAGTACCAAATATGAAAATAGGTTAGAAAAACACCCAACAACTTAGCAATAAATCTATTAGATAATATTATTGAGACTAAAGGCTCTTTTAAGATTAAGCCCTGGACCTGCCCTTTCGAATAACGGCTTGTAAATATTGAACTTGCGCAAAACGTGCTTATAACAATCAAGTAGTACCCTTAGTGAAGGGTAACTACACATACATATGTGATATAAACTTAGTGAAAACATTTTCTCATAGTATTATAAATAATAGCTGATTGTAAATAGTAATCATAATAAAGAAAAAAAAAAAAAAACTCTTCAACACGGAACACTTTGAAAGCAAAATAATAAAGTTGTGGGCAAGTTTTTTTTTTTTATTTAAAGGAACAAAAGTTGAAAATTCGCAAAAGATTATTGTTTAGGGGCACCTACACTTCTGGAACGAGCTCTAGTCCAACTTAAGGTCTATTAATAACTGGTCAATCCCAAAGAACTGTAATCTTTGGGGATTGGAGGACTGGGGGTACTTACAAAAAAAAAATTAGATTTTCGGACCAGTTTCAAGAGGCGAGACTCGGAAGGCCGTTGCAATTCCATTCATTCGGTGTATAACTAAATTGGATGCTAATTCTTTCAGGGTGTATACTAGAGGTAAAATTATATACCCCCCCCCACACACACACACACACACAAAAACATATGTTTGTAAATGGACCGTCTCCAAGTTAGAGCCCCTTTCAATTTGAAAAAAATTGTGTATCTTTGTATCAGAGTTGGGCAACCGAATAATCAGATGTAATGAAATGACTCCGGCAACACTGAAAACTGGGTTTGCTACCTGAGTTGAGGAAAGGGAAACACACGGAAGGTATAGGTCAATTGTAGAATTATTCGTCGAATAATTCGATTGACTCGGCGTTGCCGGACACACCGAATAATTTCCGAATAATTTTTTGCCCAACTCTGCTTTGCATGCAGTGTCTGCAATTTTCAATCAATTGTAACCAGATAAGGGGACTGGGGAAACCCTCCTAATTTTTCACGTCCACAGTTAAAATTTTGTTTTTCAAGTTTCTACTTAGTCCATAAGTGACCTTGAGAGGTTCATTTGACAGATTAAAAAAATATTTCCAGTAGACCCAAAAACTTCAACGGACAGCATGTTCTGTCATTGTGAATTTCTCAAACTTAACAACATTTTGCATTGTACTTTGCGCTGGTAATTTAAAGCATATTTACACTGAAAAAAAGTGCTAAATTTAACTATTTATTAGTTAAAAGTATGGACACTTGAAAACTGTTAGTTTGACTGATTAAATTAGTTGAATTAGTACGGCACAGAGGTAATTTAACCATTTTAAACAGTCGAACTAACAGTTTTTAAGAGAAATCCATAATTTCAACAAAAAAAGAGTTAAATTCAGCACTTTTTTTCCAGTGTAGGTCACAATACCGATCACTGCACTAAACTTATAAACCCATTGATTCAAGGTAAATGATTAAAAACTTCAAGGCTCAATATGATTGGTTTAATCAACAAATCAATTTGCCGATAGCAGACACTATTTGGAGGAGACAGAGCTACAGCTCGAAGATATTGCTGAAAACAGCCCCTTATTGACAATTAGAATTCGAAAGCTGAGCACAGAGATGGTGTAGTAAGAAGGCAAATTTAATTTGGAAAGTAGGTTGTTTAATTAAGATACAAATTTTACTCTAAAATTAATTCAAGGACAAGTATAAAAGTAAAAACATTCAAAATATAAGAACAATAATACTGTTTTGATCCAGTAAAAAGGCACACAAAAAGACTGGCTGAAATGTTTACCCTAGCAGAGAGGGTATTTATTATCTAATTAAAACACGTACATCCTTTTCATGTTCTTATACGCTTTCGAGTGTGAGCTCTTGATAATGAAAAATTATTACAACTTATAATCTATTTAAACTATTTTAGAATTTTACATTCATCAGGGCAGGAATAGGATACAAGAGCACATTATTCGATGAAAGAAAGAAAATAAAAAAGTAAAGTATACAGAATTATGTGTTCTCCAATATTGAGAATTAGGTTAAAATGACGGTGACAGTAAAAGTATTGTTAATGCGGTTTTCAAACAGGGAAAAATTGGGGGAAAAACTTGAATAATTTTATACATGCATAAAAAAAAATCTTGCAGAAGTCAGGAGAGAAATAAAAACAAAAGATAAAATTTCAAAATAAAATACAAACAATTTTTTTTTTTTTTTTTTTACAAACAAGAAAATTGCGGTGCCAATATCATTAGATTAACAATTGCAAAATACTAATCTGCCAATGACTGACTTGACTAGAATAAGATAGAAGAATGCTTCACCATTTTTCCAATATTTGGCATTCCTTAAAAAAAAAAAAATATTCTCTTTCCCGTTTACAGCTTATTGCATTCCGTAAACATGCCTCTATCTACTTGTATGTACCAGTCAACTTTAACGTAAAATCTAATCGTAGGAGTTAATTTGGTGATTCTTCAGTGTTTAGTGCCGATGCCGATTCCTGCCACCAGAGCACTACCGATCGATTAATGTCAAATTACAGGCCGAAAAGTAATTTATATTTAAGAAAACGGAGTGTCAGTTACAAGATAATCATCTGAAGAACGTCTCTGCATGATATCTCGGCAATAACTTCATAGATAAGGCTGAAAGTACCAAACAATGAAATATCTCATTTCGATACATGTAACGATTTGCGATATTTCATTTTTTGGTACTTTCAGCCTTATTTATGAAGTTACTGACAAGATATTTTGCAGAGACTTTCTTCAGATGATTATCTAGTAACTGACACTCTATTTTTTTAAATATAAATTTCTTTAGGCCTGTAATTTTACATTAATCAAACGGTAGGACTCTGGTAGCAGAGATCAGCATTAAACGCTGAAGAATCATCTTGCAAAGAGTTTCGATGGTTTTCTTTTGTCATTTCAATGAAAGAGCGCATAGATTGGATAATTTGCATAAAAACTTTTTGATTCCTAAAACTGACCGATTAATTTTTTTACCATAAAATGCCAGTAAGAGATACATATCGGTGACTGAAAAGAAACCGGGAAGGGGGGGGGGGGGGGGTTTGAGCAAAAATACACGGTCAATTGTTACCACTGACAGCCAGACGTTTGAAGATTCAAAAAAATAAAATTTTAAGCAGACTTTTTGAGCATATGAAGAGCGGAAAGTAAAAAAATGCAATGAAATTATAAAGAAAAAAAAAACAAACAAAAAATTACTGTGGAAATTCAAGGCTCAGTTGGCAATTTCTCAGAATGATGGACAGACTCCTCCATTCAGCACTTCATTCATAGAAATTTTCGACTGAGCATTGTACAGCCATTTCAATATTGATTAAATAGAATTGTTGCATAAAATGAGCCAGAGAATCATGCAAATAAAAAAAGACTTTTTACAGTAGTTTTCATAGTCCCGGCGATAAAATAATTTAACAGAAATATTTTCAATAACAGAACGGAGTTTAAATGTAAAAATTCACAAAGCAAAAAGTAATTTGTACTATGAACATGATATGATTTTTACTGATAAGATACAAAGTGACGGATACAATTTACAAAATGAAGAAAAGCTCATTCCTGGCACAAAACTAGTTTGACAGTTTAAACACTCGGGTGTTTCCAGAATTACTAAGCCAAAGAGATATGGTAAGTCCTATCCCCGCCATGTTTGAAAACCGTTATTCGACATTTCGTAAAAAAACGCCTTTAGATAGGCCGTGATACAATACGGCGTACCACCTGGTGGACCATTTTTCGCAAAGACTTCTAATACTATATTTTTCGTAAACATTGCTATTACTGCTGTTACAGGAAATAAATTCAAGGCACACACTTTTCTGAATTTTTTCACTTTACAAACACGTTGACAAAATGGAAAATGTCAAGGGAAAAATTTAACCACCAAAATTTTAATCAAAAGTCATTTACTGACAGCCAAACGCACTTCGGTTACTTTCAGAAGGTCGCAGAAAATCGCCTATGGTTTTGTTGATTTGTTTACAAAAATGGTCCACCAGATCGTATGCCAGTTTGCATACTTTGTAGGAGTCGATTAACAGTTTTGAGCAGTTCTGCCATATCTCTTTAGCTTAGTAATCTCTGGGTATTTCAGAAAGTCTTTCAGATTGGAAGTTGTTTTGTAAATAGAAAGAATGATTGGGTCAAAGAGCGCCAAAAATTATGGGTCAATTTGGCTTAAGGTATGGATATTAATAAAGGTACGCTCTTTCCCTCCCTTTCCTGAAGGAACAGTTTAAAGGTTCATGGAGCATAATTTGAAAAATAACAACTGTAACCAAGGAAAGAGTGATAGACAGTATTTTTCTAACTGCGCGCTAAAAGCTTTCAAACTTTTCCACCAGGCAACAGGTAAAGTCAGTGTACCTGATACCTGCATTATACTTACCTTGACCCCAGCTTCCACATCTGAAACAAGTTCTAACCCAGTGTCGATTACTTATTTCCATTGATAATAGTTTATAGGTCAGCGAATTAAGTAATGTCAGTTGACTCCTTAAATGTTGGCTAGGTAGGCCACCTGCAATGCTTCTATTCATTGTGTTAAGTATTGTAGGTTGCCTAACTGCACCATAATTTTAGGAGTCGACTGACACTATTTAATTTTTTGACTGTACAAAATTACTTGCATGAAAAAGAAATGCCACAAGGATGTAAAAATATGATGAAACAGCAAACGAGAGAGGAAAATTAGTAAAAAATAATTTGAAACTGAAGTTCACCAAACTTTCAAATGGGGCTGTTGCACACTTTTGCTATACGCGATTTAATCGTCGATTCTGGTGTAAAAACCTCCAAAAATAACGATGGCAGTACTAAACACTTCCGAAATCCACTTGTAAACTCAATAAAAGCTTTTATTTGTGCGAGTGTAATGGTGGCATAAATCAGTACTAATGGAAGATTCCTATCTTAATTTCGTCACTCTTTCTATGCTGACAAGGATAAGTCACAGAGTAATTAGTCATCAGACCTTGGACTCGGAGCGGACTTTGGAAGTTTTTAGTGCTGACACCGTTATTTTTGGAGGTTTTTACATCAGAATCGACTATTAAATTGCTTATAGCATAAATGTGCAACAGCCCCATTGAAAAGCATCAAAGACTACAGAATGTCTGGGGGGGGGGGGCATTAGATTCCCAAATTCATTTTAATTGAGCGCTAAAAAAATGGTAGAAACAAAATTTTAAAAAAAATTGAGATTTACATCGAGCAATTTATAAAAATACACAGAAGCCAAAATAAAATATTACTTACAATTTGAGCATTAAATTACTGCATGAAGGCAAACGAATGTTGCGAGAAAGAAAAGCTTGGCGATGGGAAACTATTACAAAAGAATTAACAAGTACAGAAATAAGCATTGAACTCTTAATGACAGAGAGATTAAGAAAATTCTAGGTTATATTTCATAGGTCAGCTACAATCAAATATTGTTGCTAAAATATCAAAGGAAAAAGCGGCATTCTAAGCAGGGCATCGGACCAAACTGAACCGCAAACTGAAAACCGCTCAAAACTACCGAATTTCTGAACTACAGACCAAACGGCGAACCTTTCACTTAAAAATACGCTGAACCATAGCCCGAACTAAACCCACCAGCTGATCCTGGTTCTAACAGTTCTTAGTTTTGATGGAGTGAAAAGGAATAAGCACTGTTTTTTTTTTTTTTGCTCAATTAGTGTACCACAAACTACCGCGTAAAAACAATAAATGTCATAGTTTAATAAAGTTAAATCAATTTTGAACAAATAGTGCTAATTCCACATTTCTCTCTTTCTTTCATCAAAGATTTTATTTTTTTAATCAAACCCCAGTGGCATGTGAACCAGAACTACACCGAAAACCGATCTACTAAAAAGTGTGAGCCGCGAAACCAACCCAACCGATTTTAGCTGCAGTCCGTTGCCCTGATTCTAAGAGGTATTTCACACATTTGAATTCTGCATTTGAGTCCTTTCTTGCTAGACAGGCTGATATCGACGAACACAAGTCTGCGTTTTACGAAAAGAGGTTTTACTGACTCCTCAAAGCTAGCGGTTAAAATAATGTGCAGGTGCAATGGGGTTGCTGCAAAGTCTGAGTTTAAAATTAACTTTTTAAAAAATTAAAGCAATATAAATCCCTTTGATATCGGCCTGTCTCGCAGAAGTAATGAAAAATTACTCAAACGTAGATTTGGTAAGGCAAGCAAAGATACATGAGTAAAGTCCAAGGCAAAACTTGTTCTCTGAGGATTTGAAGACACACTTTAAGCTTTATTGCAGTTGAGGATGAGGATTGGTTGATTGAGGTGACAGAAATGTGAGAAGTAAGGCGATTTATAGCTTCCAAGTAGGGAAAACATTTAAGGTGATTCTTCAGTGTTTAGTGTTGATTTCTGCCACCAGAGCGCTACCGTTCGACTAATGTCAAATTACAGGCCGGAAGTGATTTATAATTAAGAAAATCAAGTGTCAGTTACAAGATAATCATCTGAAGAACATCTCTGCAAAATATCTCGTTAATAACTTCAAAAATAAGGCTGAAAGTACCAAAATATGAAATATCAAGAATCAATTCTTGTATCAAAATGCGATATTTCATTTTTTTGTAGTTTCAGCTTTATTTTCGAAGTTCATGACGAGATATTTTGCAGAGACGTTCTTCAGATGATTATCTAGTAACTGACTTTCCGTTTTCTTAAATATAAATTACTTTCAGCCTGTGATTTGAAGTTAATCGAACGGTATTGCTCTGGTGGCTTAAATCGGCACTAAACGCTGAAGAATCACCTCAAGCAAATTTGAGCGGCAGAAATGGCTAATGGAAATCGAGTAATTGTTTTTTGGGGGGAAGACAAAAAAGATCTGAACCATAAAGTTTACGCCTTTGACACTATCCCTATCTGGTTACCATCAACATTGGGTAAAACAAAAAGAAAAAACAAGACAAATGAAACTAAATTAATTAATTAATTAATTGAGAGTTTAATTTTTTTTTTTTTTTCTTGTTACACTTTGACCCACTAACGATAATCTTGTGGATCAAGAGGCCTTTGGCTTTGACTTTTATGTAAGTGACTTTAAAAAGTTTTAATACAAGATTGGCTCTTACTATGAATTTATTTTAATTTGTCTCATTTTTTCTTTTAATATAATACATATTGTTCTTTACAATGTTTCAAACTGGGTAAAACAGTATGAATTAGTTTTGAATACTCCTGACCGCATCATTTGACAAGCACTGAAGGAATGTAATAAAAAGAAAAGGAAATAGAGAAAATTACAGACAAAGACAAGGCTATAGACCATCGATGATAGCTGTTTGGTACAAAAAAATTTGCGTTACAAAGAATAAAAAACGAAGATACTTGTGATTTAATTTCGTAATATCAGAAGAAAATCCATCAGAGTATGTATTTCAATCGGGTGGAAATTACACAATCTTTCTAGAAATAACGGAACAAATTACAAGAGACAGTTCTTACTCTAGTAATTATTTATCAACTTATTGTGCTACTGGTCCACTAGATTATGCTTTTCTTAAAAGGATGGACGGAACGACTTGCTACATCAGTCTGAACTTTCCTTTATTTTACATTGCGACCCTGTAGGGGGCACAACCAGCTCATTTGATTCCCTCAATATATCAAATTAAAAAATTAAAAAGCATACGGCATGTTGCAACAAACAAATTCCAAAAACTATCAGAAAAAATTTGATAAATATCAAGCGAATTTTTGCGATCCAATATCATTCACCGTCGTATGATATTCGATGGATTTGCAATTTCTTTTGATAATATTCGATTATTTTGTTGGTCTCACCGGAGACCGTTGAATTCCAACACAAATTGTTGCAACAGGTGTAAAAAATCTCATCTTCTCACCTTTAAAACTCCTTCCACCACGATTATTTCATAAAAGACGAAACTTATCGAATAAAGTTTATTCTACAGACCATGCTTAGAATTCGTTTTCAGATGAGACAAGCGTAATTTTAGCACTGAAAACGCTGATTTTTTTGATAAATTGGCCATATCATTCAGAGCTCATTTAGAGGTTATGTTTTAGTATATTATTATCGCAGTTTTCACTTTCATGAGGATATCATTCAAAAGTTCTCGACTCTCATTGGCTAGATTTTTCACCGATCAGAGCCATCAATTAGCAATCATCAATTCTTGAAGTGAATGCTATTCATTCGCGAAAATTTGCTCATGTATATCAGGCTAAAAATTGGATAAAAGCAAATTCTGTGCAAGAAGGGTACAAGTCCAACTGAAACTCTTTTCCAGACAGAGAACCCATAAAACAATAAAACAATGAGTTAACAAAGTTTATGCAAAAGTCTCTATTCAATCAAAATACTGATTTCTCAGAAGGAGGAAACCCGTTATTTTACAGACCGTTTACCCGGGAAATGGCATGAACTTCTGAAAAATTTAGTTATTGACGTAATTAAAATGGTTTTATCCTTAACTTTCTCCAGTAAAACGTGAGTCAACACCGTTCATTTCCCTTGTTAACGACGGTTTTAAACAAGGGAATAAATAATGCCCGTGCTTATTAGATCTTTAACATCAGAATTGAAGCCGTTTCCAGAACAAAGGCTCATAAAATGATTCGTGTGCTCATCTCAGTAAATTCAAATAAGATCGAAACGCTTATTTTCTCGGAAGCAGAGCTGCCGATTTGCGTAGATTTGATGACATTTTTAAATTCACCGATGATTCCACCGGTTGAGAAAAGTTTACATAGTTCAATTCAGTGTATGACTGTGATGCACGAAAATACTGATATGCAATATTTTCTCAATCGGTGGAAACGCCGTTAATTAATTAAAATATGCCGGTTGAGAAAAGGTAAAATATGCTAGTATTTTTGTGCATTACAGTCATACACTGAACTAAACTCTTTAATCTTTTCTCAACCGGTGGAATATTTGGTGAATTTCAAAATATCACTAAATCTACGCAAATCGGCAGCTCTGCTCGGAAGAGCTAACCTGATTTTTCAAGGACCCTTTTTCCAAAGACAGCCTCAATTATAAACTTTTACCACTTTTGCATCGAACAGCCTGTATAATAAGCTAGAGTCCCTATATACTATGAGAATTGCGCCAAGTCAGAATTCATTTCTGATTGGCTCTCACACTGAAAAAAATCAATTGTTAAAGCAACAATTCAAAATTTGCTGATTTAACAAAAATTGAAAGTTGCTAAATCAACCAGGGTTTTCTGTTAAGTTAACAATTTATTTGTTGTGTTTACAAAAATAGTTGTTAAATCAACCACATAATGGTGTTCTTTTAACAAAATAGACATTGTCAATTTAGCAATTTTAAATAATAAAAAAAAAATACAGAACTTAACCCAATTAGTTGATTTAACAATTCAGCTTCTTATATCAGCAAAATAAATTCCTGATTTTACTTACTAATTTGTTATTCCAGCATAAAAATTGTTATTTTTACTATTTGATTTGCTGGTTGGGCAAAGTTAGTTGTTAAGCTAACAAAATGAATTGCTAATTTAGCATTTGAGTTGTTAATTTAACAAAATTATAGGTTAATTTAGCAAATCATTTTGTTCTGTACTTTTTTAACTATTTATTTTTTTCAGTGCAGATTTAGGCTGTCAAGAAAGCCCCAAGAAGCAAATGTAAATGGCGAAGGGTTTGTTTACTTTTTACGTACTAGCTTTCATTACACATTTAAAAAAACAGTGACCACAGTAATTATTATTAATTTTTCCTCTGCTTGAATGTTATTCTGTAGAACATTATCTATTTCAATAACGACCGTTATTGTCGAGAATTGGAACCTAATCTATAAGAGATATCGAAAAAGCAGCAACAGCGCAGAGGCAAACGGCCATCCGCCATTTGCAATTGGCCTCTCCGGGGCTCCATTGATCCACTTCTTCTTCATTTTGAATGACAGGGCGCAACTATCATAGTACATACATAGGGATTCTATAAGCATAACATTGTTCGGTCAACTTAGAACAGTTTTCTTTTAAATAAATAATTAAACAAGATTTATCTAATAATAGACTGCATTGATTATACGTGCAGGATAAAAGGCTGCATCTAAAGCTGCTTTAATAAGGCTACTTTTAAATGGCACTGGCGGATCCAGGAATCTATCCTTCTTTCTCTTCTCCCATTAGAACGCGTATGATAGAAAAGGACAGATTAGGGGCAGTCCTGTGATTTTCGCCCCCTCTTCTATCCTTTGCTAACACATACATTCTAATGGGAGCAGAGAGAGAAGGACAATAACTTGGATCCGCTAGTGTTAAATGGGTTTCAACGTTTCCAAGAATGAAAAAAAAATAACCAAGCATTTTGAGAATTGTAAGCTCATTTAGCGGAAAACTAGCAGTAAGGTATCTATACGAATTATTTTGAGGAGACAAAGTCGGGGTTAGAATTTAGAGCTGTTCCCAAGTGATTGCATCATGCGTACAAAATGTTAGATTACATAGACTAAACCGAAATTTCAGCTAAAAAACGATTCATACGTTTGACAATTGTCAGGCATTAAACTTCATCACAGAATTGTTCACATTAAAACAACGTTAAGAACTCATTCCTACTGTAGGCAAACCTGAGGTGTTAAACCCTTTTAGACCTGAAAATAATTTTTGTTCAGAGTTGGATTTTTGGCCGTCAGAACTGATGCAGGCACACTTTTCTCATATAAAACAATATGCAAATTGTACATTTATTTTCTCCATAAGATTCTATGTTATTCAGTGTACATTGTAACGCCCTCCTGGTACAACTTAAAACATCTTTTCAGAATGAGCATCCAAATATTTTTCTTAAACAGTTAAAGAAATATTGTCTGGAAAAAGCCTTTCATAATGTTAATGAATTTATTGATTGATTGTGGTTCCCTTGTTAATTCTAATATACTTTGCTAATGTACTTTGTCAAATGTATTTTTTACTGTATTTTGTAATTTCGACTCGTGCCATAGCCGTCTTTGGAGGCTCCATTTACTTAAAAAGAAATAAAAAAATAAATAAATGAGTGGAATTTTTTTTGGGGCAGGACCAAGGTTCTATTTTCACTGCATCTTCTTTTCGATTGAAAATTGACAAGAGTCTTGAGTTGAGACAGAAAAAAATTTTGTTAAATGAAACAGACGCTACAATTAGCACGTAATGAACTAGGTTACTCATTCCAAGTTTGCCAATATTAAAAACGAGTTCTCTACGTTCAAAACGATCTGAAGTTAGGCCTACCATGGTTACGTAATGACTATGACTAAGTTTACACCAATCTGAGCCGAAATCTTAAAAACTTGATTCTTAAAATCGTCTTTGGAATAAAATACAAGACAAAATGCACTGATAACAAAATTAAGAGGAATCGCTGAGCTAAGCTTCTCAACATTTGTTTCAGGAAAATTGAGAAAAGGGAGAGAGGCAAATAAAATGACCACAGACAGCTTGTTACAGACATAAAAAAAACTATAAAAAGATAAATTAATACAAAGAGTAGAGGGGGAGGGGGGGGGGAGGGAGGGGGATAAAGAATAAAATTTACACAAAAACAAAACAAAATTGTAAAAAGTGAGCATCGATCCTGCTTCCAAACAGAAGAAGGAAAATAAAAGGACGATGGGCTTACGGCACTATTAAGGTGATTCTTCAGCGCTCAGTGCCGATTTCTGCCAACAGAGCGCAATCATTCGATTAATGTTGATTTACAGGCCGAGAGTAATTTATATTTAAGAAAACGGAGTGTCAGTTACTAGACAACCATCTGAGAACGTCTAGCGCAAAATATTTTGTCAATAACTTCAAAAATAAGGCTGAAACTTACCAAAAAATGAAATATCGCATTTTGATACAAGCATCGATTCACGATATTGCATTTTTTGGTACTTTCAGCCTTATTTTTGAAGTTATTGCCGAGATATATTGCAGCGACGTTCTTCAGATGATTATCTAGTATCTGACACTCCGTTTCCTTAAGTATAGATTACTTTCAGCCTGTAATTTGACATTAATCAAACGGTAGCGCTCTGGTGGCAGAAATGTGTGGACTGAAAATCATGATCTGATATTTCAGCTCGATGATCAGATGCTTGGATATATTACAGTAAAACCCCAAAGACCGATAAGACCTCAGATTTACTGGTATAACCAATGTTCTACTGGATCTTCTAGGAAAATCCTAGGATTACTGACACTTTTTAGTAAAACCTAGGATTTGATGATGAAACTAATATTGCTTTGGTAAAACCAATGAATAACCTTAGGTTCTACTGATTTTTATGACTAATTCATACCATTTATAAATCCTAGGAGTTACTGAGGAATATCATTAAGTCTAGGGTATTTCGCAATTTTCACTTTCAAGATTCCTGATTCTCCCGATACTTTCTAATTTTTTCCTTGATGAGTGAAATAACCCTGTAGTAAAAATTTGAACATTTTTAAAGTCTCTAACTCATCAGGTTCGGAATTTTCAGAGATAATTACGACACTGGTTTGGTTTCCGGTAAATAATGCTGATATCCTAATAAAGCTATCTAATGCCTGTCTATTAGCTATGGTATTGTGTTTTTTTCTGAACGAAATCAAATTCTCTGAAAATTTTAGGTTTTCCAGACTTAAATTAACGCTTGACACCTTGAGATTAAATCCTAGAATTTGCAACAGGTGTTTTACCAGTGAGCCCTAGGTTTTGATGATCACTGGGGTTAAACGGTAACACATATAAATAAATAAATAACACAGATAATCATTTTAATATAAAACAGTAATAAAATACTACTTTTTGATAGGAGCAGGGATCCTGGAAAAAAAAGAGAAAAAAAAATATTAATTGTCGAAGTATGATAAATATACTATGAAAATATTAGAACTTGTAATTATAATCTTATAGCCTATAGGGCACAGAAAAAAATGAAATGAAAAAATGAATCTTAAATGAAGCACTGAAATTTCTTAAGAGCTTTTCTTTACTTGAGGTCAGAGGAGGGGGTGATTATGAACAATTGTACTGTAATCATATCGAGTCGCTATATGGTGTTTGTTATTCTAAACAAGTGGTTTGTCTTTCCAATGGGTCTGTTGCGTACTTTTGCTACATCAATATAACTCATTGTTTCTAATGTAAAATTTGGCGAAAATAACGATGCGCACATTAAAAACTTTCAAAATCCACTCATTAACTCAGAAAATCACTTCCATTTCAAACAGCCCGCACTACACTAGACACTATATCACCGACTTATAACTACATAGATGGAACCATCTCATTTATGTAAACATGAACAGCACTTACAAACATTGGAATGTTTCGATTAGATGCGTACGTTTCTTATATTATTTTGTAATCTTTGATAATCCGAAAAGACCAGACAGCAAATGCAGCCAATAGTTCATGTATTCAGAAGGGAATTCCATCATTTTGTAGTTACGATGTTGTTTACTTATGCACGACGTTTCCGTCTATGTAGTAGTATACCGGTGCAAATAGTGTCTAGTGTAGCGCGGGCTGTTTGAAATGGAAGTGATTTCATGAGTTAACGAGTGGATTTTGAACGTTTTTATTGTGCATCGTTATTTTCGCCGTATTTTACGTTAGAAACAATGAGTTACATTGATGTAGCAAAAGTATGCAACAGACCCATTGACATTCCGAAAGAAACCTTCACAACTCTGTGGAGATTCATCAAGGACTCCTCTAGTAATTATTTAGTGCGCTTTTCGTCATTTTTATAGGGTTTTACACCATGACCAACTATAGATAAGCCTGTAACAAAAGTTTGCAACAGCTCCATTGTGAAAGCAGGTATGTATTTCACTGTTATAATAGCTTTAAAGTTACTTTACCTCATTCTGAATGTTGGGAGCCTTGAAGCAAATCTCGGTATACTAGAATTAGGTACAGCGGTCGGTAATCGACTAGCGGACTGCGACCGAACAGTAGGCATTCTCAAACCGGAGACCTGAAGAAGAGGAGATAAGATTAGATCAACTTTCAGTTGCTTAGGTGTTTCGTTCGAAAATAATTCAAACGAGATGGTCAATGATATTGACACATTTCTTGTCAAGCTTTTTTTTGGTATATCTTCGTTGAGCACCATAGTATACATTTAGAAAATGCAGGGAATCAACTTTCAAATTAAAAATTTAATTTTAATTAACATTTTTCATAATTTGGCTCATCAGTTTTAATTTTAATTTAATTTATCTTATTATCTCATTTTCTCTCATTTTATTTAATCACTATTCAAACATTTAATACGTGTTATACCTAATGTACTGCCTATAGTTACCTATGTTTTTTTTATCTTGTCAAAGGGCTTGTCCTGTTTAATATAAATAAATAAATAAGTAGTTAGGAGTAGGAAAGTCCAGCCGCCCAAACACGGTGGTTTGTTAAGCTGATATTTCACAGCGAACAACTGGACTACATAAAAAAAAGAAAGGGTAGGAAAGACAATCAAAGTATTCTCAGAACAAAGGTTAGGAAAGAGGAGAGTAACCGCGACCTGCCAGGGACTCTCAAAATTGGGAAGGAAGAACCTAGCGCACTCAAGGAGGTAAAGTGCTCTAAATATATATTTTCTCTCTCTTTTCTCATATGAAATATTACTCAAATAAGTAGTAGTAAAGTCCAGCCGCCCAAACATGTGGTTTGTTATGCTGATAGTAAATAAATAAATAAAATTGTTAAGAGTCCAAGTCAAAACGTTGTGCAGTACAAAAGCATCGCTAGGAGGCAAAGCGGCACAGTGAGAGATGGTTATTTTGAAACCAGATCTTCAACCAGGCTCATGGGCCCGGCATGGCGGAGAACTGGACAAATAATTGAATTTTTCTAGAGGAAGTGATAATTTATAGAAAACCTTTTCAAACCTACACCAAATTCAATTCAAATTTATGGTTCAAAATTAAATAGGTAGCATCTCACATCCGACGCACAGGGCTGTAGAATCTTCCCCATGGCAAAAAGTTTCACGAGATTGGGGAAAATTTCTTCCCTCTATTGGACAAGTCGTTTTGGGTGCTTTAAAAAATAAATATGAACTTCATCATTAAGAAGAAACAAGATAGTAATAGAACCAGCTACAATTAGACATAAAAGAAACAGCGTGTCCAGGAAATATGCTGGATAACACGCACAGAAAACAAAATTTTTGGTGAGGAAGTTCCACCTAAAATCGCGGCTTGTTTCAACTCAAAACATTAAAAAATTAGAATAGAATAATTTTAAAAAGTGGAGAGACACTACTCCTAAACAATGCCAGGGTATGCAATAAGCAATACACATTATCCCATTCAACGCGTGTATTAGGTGTGTTGCGTGTTGCATACTCTGGCCAGGTATGTTTGTCTCCGCTAGTACATTTTGAAATTATTTTTGATCCATTTTTTATTTTATTAAAGTTTTGAGTTGAAAATGGCTGAAATATGAGCAAAAACATCCTCTCCATATTATTTTTTTCTTTTCATGTTATCCAGCATATTTTCCGTACACCTTGTTTCTTTTACGGCTTCATCATTAATGATGTTTAGATTGGAGCTTTTTTGTATCAAAGTTTCAATAATCAGTGTGACATGAATGGAAAAAACAAAACATACAAAAAAAAATATTAAAGGTAGATATCTAATGCACAGAAAACACAGAAAACAAAATGATTGTTCTTGGTTGTGAAATTTAATAAGAAGTAAACTGCCCCACTTACTCGCTGTGGTTGGGTAAATGTTGTTTCTGCAGCAATAAGTTTTGATGGATGCTCCAAAGTTGAATCGAGAATTAACGTTTCATTCATTAACACTCCTAGACAGACGAAATATATAAATGGAACCAATTATTACACAAAGCTTATCATCAAGACATAAATTACAGCACAGACTGCGATCAGATTCAAACAGTAAAATATACCATTTACCGTACTTACTCACTCCGCACCTTTTTTATTTTAAAGAAAATATGGGCCAAAAACTTAGAGAACAGGTTATGGACGGAATAGCCCTCAACGCAAACCACAACGAAATTTTCAACATGGTTCATGGCATATTATTTAAAAAAAAAATCAAGGACTTTCAAGGACTTCCAACAAGTGAGACCTTATCCACTTTCTTACCAATTTTCTAGAGGCAGACAAAACACAAGAAGATTCTCACTTAGGCGTGCACTAACCTAAGGAAAGAAATAGACACAAAAATTAAAGCAAGAAAAAAGTTCCTGCTGATTTCTCGATCCACGAATGGCCAACCCGCCACTGATAGGTCCGCCGCTGGCCAATCCGCCTCTGGTCAATCCGCCACTAGCTAGTCCACCAGCCGATTTGCCACTGCCTAGTACGCCCCTTGGACGATCCGCCGTTGGACGATCCGACGATGGCTAGTCACCCGCTGGCCGATCTGCCACTGGCTAGTCCGCAACTGGACGGTCCGCCACTGGCAAGTCCACAGCTGGCAAGTACACAGCTGGCAAGTCCACAGCTGGCAAGTCCACAGCTGGCAAGTCCGCCACTGGATGGACTAGCCAGTGGCGGACTGGCCAGAGGCGGATTGTCCAGAGGTGGACTAGCCAGTGGCGGATCATCCATGAAGTATTCCCCCCTAAAAAAAACTTAGTTGGGTCCAATGCTCATTAAGATGAACCTCGTATTAGTGGCAATTTTGAATGGTGGATTCATTGATAATTTATTGAGAATAAAAGAAGAAAAAATATGGAATGTTTACTTAAAAGATTTCCTCCCCAATATTTTATGTCTGAAAGATGTGTGGTTTGTTTTTACTTTGAATTAAATTCGTCAAAAAGATAAAATAAAATGAATATGTGAGTATGTGACAAGTCTTTTTTTAATACGATAAATGAAAATGAGCATAGGACGAAACGAAACTTTTTTGAGGACAAAGAAAATGGGACGAAAAACATACTTTGGACTTAGTAGTAATTGGACTAGAAAGAGCATGCACGTGGTAATTGTAGGTGAAAAATAATGATTGGACCAATGGTTCTACAGGACACAATTATAGGACGAATTATCAAGGACTCAAAGTTGAGGACGAATAGTGTAGCCGACGCTTCAACCAAGCATAGTTGGATCTCGATATCCGCGAACTGAAATTTTGAGGAAGAGTAAGAAAATCACCTCAGTGACTGCAGGAGAGAGAGAAAAAAGTATAATGGCAACAGAGCCGTTTCCTGTCTTTGTTGTTGTCATGGTTAGGTGCAAGTAAATGAACAATTTTCATTTTTAAAAATTTTTTGACGATTTTTATGGCAGAACAGCAATCCGTTCAAGAACCAATTGCTACAGGTAAAGAAGGCTGACTTATATCTCAAGTATATTAAAAAAATACGTACTATTTTGCGCAGGATTATTATTGATTAGAACAGTCTCATCACAAATTTGATTATTTTGGGCTTTTGAATAGGAGAATGGCTGAAAATTAAGTTGTTCATCCTCCAAATCTAATTTCGTTTTGGCCACTGAAAGCGCTGTTTTACAATTGACATTCTGCAACTCTGAAACAAAATTTTGATCCAATTTAAAATTATTATCTAAATCAGGAATTAAGTCACATTGGACAACCACATAGTGGACCTTAGCTTACGGGCAGTAAGTCAAAATACTGGATCAAGCTTGATTTATATTGTTATCGGAGAAGCATGCTGGTAGCAAATATAAAAGGCATGTGGGTATTTTAACTCATTGACATGTGAATTAATTTTAACCCACCGCGCCCAGAAATACTAATTAATTTTAGGGTAACGCTCACGCTAAGTTTTGATGATATTTTCAGTTCTCAACAGTTCCTCAGCCCATTTTTGTGATTTTTTTTTTCAATTTTTTTTTTTTTTTTTTTTTTTTTTTTTTTTTTTTTTTTTTTTTGGGAGTGCGAGTTGATCTTCCGTGCAGTGCAGACGTGTGTTGGTGCTCTGTGAAAATTCGTTTTAAACATTTCGCGAAAATAACAACATGATTGTGTAATAAGTGCGAGGATGAACTTTGATCGAGTGAAAGTAGCGTAACTTATTCGCGGCTGATGTTCAACGTCACGCGCAGCCGCGCCGCGAGTTCGCGTAGTGCAGTGAGTGAAAAATAAACAATTAAATGCCGAGTGCATTGCAAATTTGTGCTGAGCACAACATTCTGTCTTATTGGCAAAACAATGAGTTTGTCGGATGTTCCGAGTGTTTCAAAGCAGGAAAACTCTCAGACTTGAAATTAGATTCGGCCGCTTTTTCGCAGCTAGATTCGAAAACGAATGATAGAACGGAGCAATGCTCCAAAAGTGATCAAAATAAAGGTGATCAAAATATGAAGGGGAGTATGGAGGATGATGCTGAGGTGCCTGAGGTTATAAACGTAGCTAACAAGGTGCTGAGCAAAACGCACTCTCAACTCGATGGACCAAGGGCGATTTTTGATGCATATGTCAGCGTTAAAAACACCCTGAGGGATCTTCTCCAAGAATTCCACGCCCAACAAGAGAAATACCATTCTCTCTGTGTCGATCTGAAAAATGAGTCGGACATGCAGAGAGAAGAAATTAAAAAACTCAAAAAGACCGTAGCCTCATTTTCAGGCGATCAAGGTCTAAATAAAAATACTGAAAAAACAGCTGTTACTATTGAAGTCCAATCAGAAGACTCTTCGGATCCCGGAGACAGTGAGACCGCTTGGATCGTGAGTAAGAAGAAGAAGACGAAAGCGAAAAGGAAACGTTCGTCGTCGAACTCTTCTCATCCCTCGCCGGAAATAGCGAAAAATCCCCGAAAAAAAGGGAATAATAAATCCGCAGCCTCTGAAGAAATTAACCCTTCTACTTCTGATGGTGCCGAAATTAAAAAGAAAGAACCAAAGAAAGTAAAACCTCCACCAATCAAAGTAACTAATCTGAAGGACCTAAAAACTCTTCAGGATAAAATAAAAGCCACCAGTCTACCAAATGACCAATGGCAAGTCAAAACTCTAAATAATGATGTTTTCAAAGTCAATGTCCCAGATGAAGCCTCTTACAGGGAATTGACAGCCAAATTCAACGATGATGATGAAATAAAATGGTATTCCTATGAGGACAAAGCAAACCGTCCCATAAGGGTAATAGCCAAAGGCCTTCACCCCTCAGCAGACGTCGACGAGGTGGTCGAGGAGCTCAAAAAAAAAAGAATTTAAAATAATCAGTGTTGACAATATAATGAGAAAGCAAAGAATTGAGGAAAAAGAAACCTCCAAGAGCGATAAAAATCAAGAGGGAAATTCCAAAGGCAAGGAACCAGAACAATTTAAAATTCCTAGGTATAAACGCGTCGGACTTCCGATTCATATTAACATTCGAAAAAGATGAAGATATAGAGAAAATCTATAAAATAAAGTCTGTTTTGAATACAATTATCAGAATTGAGCCTCTAGTTAGAAGGTCATATCTGATCCCTCAATGTACCAGATGCCGGGGGTTCAATCATCCCCATAGGTTCTGCCATAAGGATGTTCGGTGCGTAAAATGTGCGGGGCAACCCCGGTCGGCAGAGTGTCCAAAAGGGGAATTCACAGAAGCTAAGTGTGTCAATTGCAAAGGAAAACATGTGGCAAGTTACAGAGGATGTGAAGTCGCTGTTCAACTCCAAAAAATTCACGAAGGAAAATTTTTCAACCAAAAAAGGGTGCGGAACAAAAATCAATCAATAGAAGACCACCCAAATCTGATGTCGGGAGGCAAGTTAATGTGGAGTCCAGCTCCATCACAAAAAATAAAGCTGCAGGACCAAGAACTTATGCTGAAAGTCGGGGTGAACGACAATACGGACTTAATACCCCCAAAAGGGGTAAGATCCACCCAACCTAAAACTTTAACGAGGGAAAATAGTGTCGAAAAAATGTTTAGTATGTTATTAGAAAAATTTGACTCCTTAAGTTCCAGACTTGGACGTTTGGAAGAGGGCAAAAGCAAACGAGCCTTGGGTAAAAATGGATAGTTTAATCAAAAATTACTTTAAAGCAATAAATAGAAAAACCGAGGCACAAGTTGATTGTGCCTCGAATCAAAGCCCTAGCAGTCCTGGTTTGGAACTTGAGGAGCCCTATCCGGGAAACCCGGTGATAGTGTAAACCCTTTTTTCCCAAAGGGGGGGGTTGTGCATTGCAGCCTGGAATGCTAACGGGATTGCGAATCGTAAGAAACTAAATGAGCTAAAAACATTTTTAAAAAACCCATAAGGTTGATGTATGCTTGCTCTCAGAGACGCATCTTAAAAATGAAGCATATGTGAGCATTCCAGGCTACAATTCTTTTCAAGCAAATCACCCTCTTAATACGCCCAGAGGTGGTGCAATGTTATTGATCAAATGTGAACTCAGCCACCATTTAGATTTTAAGCTTTGCACTAAAAAAATCCAATCAGTTGCAGTGACGTTAAAAACAGGGCTAGGACACTTATGCATTGCAGCTGTTTATTGCCCGCCAAATGAAAAATTTTAAAAGAGAGGATTTTTTCCCCCCTTCTGAATAAAATCGGAGAAAAATTTATAATAGGTGGAGACTGGAACTCAAAACATACTCGCTGGGGCTCCAGGGTTTAAATTTCAACGAGAGGGCGTGAGCTTGAGTTTGCGGAAGCTCATTGAATTGTTCTTTTCTTTCCCCCGGAGAACCAACTCATTGGCCCACTAATTTGAACGAAATCCCTGATGTAATTGATTTCTTTCTATCGAAAGGCATCTCTAGAAACAACATAATACCGAGCATGCAAATGGAACTATCCTCTGATCATACTCCAGCAATTTTGAATGTTTACACGAAAGCAGTCAAAAGTGAGAGAAAACTGGGCCTAGTTAATCACAAAACTGATTGGAAAAAATTCAGGAGAGAATTGGATGCTTGTATAGACCTAGGAAAATGCAAAAATTTAATCACAGAACTGGAGGTGGAGTGTGATGAAATAGTATCCTTAAATTTCAAGAGTGGCAGAAAATTGTACTCCAATTCAAAAAAAAATTTCCTTCAATCCGAAAAATTTCCCCCTGAGATTCTTTCTTTGGTGCGAGAAAAACGAAAAGCGAGGAAAAAATGGGTAAATTCTAGGTTCCCGGAGGATAAAAATAATTATAACAGACTCCCCGTATACTAACTAGGGAAAATAGAGATTATTAGAGAAAATAGAACTAGGAGATTTTTTGAAAACTTGTCAGCCGATAAAAGCACAGACTACTCTCTTTGGAGAGCAGTTAAATACCTGAAAAAACCTGTGCAACGATCTCATCCTATAAAAATCACTAAAGATTCAAATCCATCCTGGGCCCAAAACTAGCAAAGAAAAAACTGAAGCATTTTCAACACACTTAGGCGAAGTTTTCAAACCAAATATCTCTGATAGGGACGATTCTGACGTAATAAAAATTGATGAAATAGAAAGCCTCGAAGAGGTTCCCCTTTTCTGTGATCACAAACAAAGAAACTTTCGAGGAAATAAAGTATAAAATCAAAACAAAAAAAACTCCGGGCATTGACGAATCACGGGCCCAAAATTTTTAAAAGGGAAATTTTCAAATAAAGCAAATTTTAAAGCTAACCCAAATATTTAAAGCAGCACTTAAATTAAAAAATACCCTCTTCTTGGAAAAAGGCTGAGGTTATTGTGATCCCCAAAGCTGGAAAACCACCTGAGGAGGTAACCTCATACAGGCCAATCTCTCTCTTGCCAGTTATCAGTAAACTGTTTGAGAGACTATATTTGAAAAGACTAATGCCTCTAATTTTGGGGGAGAGCCCTCATACCTAATCATCAGTTTGGTTTTAGAGCAAAACATTCAACAAAAGAGCAAATACATAGGCTTGTAAACATTATTGAGAAAGCCGTTGAGGAGAAAAAAGTTGTATCAGCTGTTTTTTTTGACGTTGCACAGGCTTTCGACAAAGTTTGGCATGAAGGCCTTTTATTCAAAATTAAACAAATTTTACACAAAAACCACTTTGAGATTCTGAAGTCTTATCTTTCTAATAGGGAATTTAGAGTTAGGTATGAGGACTCTTTCTCGGAATTTAGGCCACTTCTCGCTGGTGTTCCCCAGGGTAGTGTCTTGGGACCCATTCTTTATCTTCTCTTCACGAGGGACATTCCAGTTTTTGAAGGGACCACGCTGGCAACTTTTGCAGATGACACGACAATTTTTGCTGTTGGAAATAGCCTGAGAGAGGCAAATGAAAAAGCTCAAAAAGCTCTCAATGTGATTACACCATGGACCAAAGACTGGAAAAGTAAACTGAACGGTCAAAAGTCAACCCATACTATATTTACCTATAAAAAAGTAGGATATGAACCTGTGTTTTTAGATGGCAAAATCGTTCCATTCGCCAGCACAGCCAAAAGCTTAGGGATTACCCTAGATGCCAAACTTAAATGGCGTGAACATGTCAAAATAAAAAGAAAAGAGTTGAATTTAAAATTGAGCAAAATGTACTGGCTTCTTGGAAGGAGGTCTAAACTTTCATTATCTAACAAACTGCTCTTATACAAGCAAGTTTTAAGGCCTGTATGGAGCTACGGTTGCCAGCTTTGAGGATGCACTGTAGAGAGCAACCTGAAGATAATCCAAACATTCCAAAATAAAGTTTTAAGAATTATAACCAACGCCCCTATGTACTCCAGGAACGAGGATATCCATAGGGACCTGCAAATCGAGACAGTAAAACAGGTGGTCATGAAAACAGCTAAAAGACATGAAGAAAAACTAATCGAGCATCCTAACCCCACCATTGACGTACTGCTTGATAATGAGAATCTGATCCGGAGATTAAAACGTCGGAAAACGTTTGAATTGTCTTCAGGTCGCTTTCTGAGGGGATAAAATGTAAAAATGTATATTTATTTCGTGTTAATTTTCAACATAAATTGAAGTAAGCAATTGGCAACTGCGTTGCCAACTGTGTTAAATTATTTAAATTAAGAGATAGAATACTGTTAAATATTCGCTTCTATTGCGAATAGGTGCAGGGTTGAGTGAGTGCAATGCACACACAAATAATAAAAAAAAAAAAAAAAAAAAAAAAAATTTTTGACTTGTATGAAAATATCAAGGAATTTTAGGGAAAAATGCTGAATATTACTCCATGTTATTTTCACTTTCCAACCGTTCCCCTGCCAATTTTTAAAATTTGTTGATTTTTATTTAAAATTTGTTGATTTTTATTTACTTGAGAATAAGATTTATACATAACATTGGTAACAGAGACACGAGCACTTGTATTTGTTTGCAGAATTTGAGAAAATTTTTAGGTGAAGTTCTCACGACTAATATCAGCTCTACCAATGTAAGAAGAAAGAAAGAACTGTAAAACAATGGCCACCGTGTCTCTAATTACCTAGTAATCAATGTCTGTGGTGTTATCTCTCTGGAAACAGAAAACTACAACCAGCGGCGTAACTAGAAATTACCTTTCTCTCTTGTTGTCCATTAAAATGTGTAAGTTAGAAAAGGATAGGAAAGGGGGATCAATCCCCCCTTCCTATCCTTTTTCTACCTGTACATTTGGATGAGTAAAAAGAGAGATAGAATGATTTCTATCTATACTACTGACTACAACGTTAAAGGTTACTTAGTAACTTGGCGAGTGAGACTTGTCTATGCACATTTGTCCCGGGAGACCGAGGGCGAGTCAGACTCGTCTCTACATGTCAATGGGTTAAGTGCATATTTTGATGTATTTTAGAAATAGACTTCTAGCAGAAGTAGTAGTAGTAGTACTTGGTAATGTCCAGTCACCCAAATCATTTATTCATTTTTCTGATGTTTTTCAGCAAAAAACTGGACTGAGAATATTTATCAACTCAAACTTCTAAAAACTGAAACTCGGATCTCTTCAAAATTGGAGCCAACACATTTGTAGTATAGGGTTCTAATGAGCAGTTTTGAGTCTCCAAAGATACTCCATTATTTTCTGAGGTTGTACCTCGTATTCAAAAGACGTATTTAATATTTATCAAACAAAAAAAGTTTTGCGGATTCTTTTCAACAAGCCAAATCGTTATCGCTATAAATATTTATGACTTGCCGTGTGCGTTCTACCGAACGCTCAGATTTATTACCAACACGATGCTTACTATTCCCTCAATGTACATTTCTAAGACCATTAAATTTGCCATTTTCAATTGTTTATTACGCCCATCAGATATGTTTCCTGTCCACCAATATGACAGTAGGCACCATTACATCACAAATAATCCCATTTCTCTTTCTGTCTCTAAAACTAATGTTAAATTTTCGGCCATCCAACTTTTCAATACCTTGCCGCTTTTTCTAAAAGACCTTTTCAAAACTTCCCAATTCAGTTTCTTCCTAAGCGATCTCGAAGTATTCTTAATTTCTAGTGCCTTCCATCGTATTGATGCACTCATTAATCCCATAAGTAGATAAAGATGGCCCATCTCCCATTTCTATTTTATTTAATTTTTGAACCGATTACTTTTTACTGATCTGGTTCGCGTGTAAATTGTGGAGGCTCAGTAAAAACTGTGGATGCTCTTCCAAAATGTAAACAAAAAAAAAAAACAAAAAAAAAAAAATGAAAATGAAAATCATCTTGGGAAAAACCCCAAATTTTCGTGCTCCTTTCAATTTCTGATGGATTTTTGAGACTCTTTTAACAAAAAGGTCATCAATTTATTGTTGAAGTGCTTTGCAAAAAGGTCATCAATGTGGAAGCCGGGGGATCTCAGATTGCGGAAGCAATTCTGGTTTGTGTGTAAAATGTGGAGGAGAAGAACATTCTGCACCCCTGTTGTACCATGGCCATTGGCCATCTATATGAAGCCCGAATGTACCAATAAAGAAACTAAACTAAATTAAAGACACATCAAAAAGCGTCAGTGAGCGGTTGATTGGCAAAGAGTTCAGACTCGTAGATAAAAAAAGTTTCAAAATTGAAGCCTTTGAATGTGCTATAGGTTACATTTGTAGAATCTAAGCTAGAGGAAAGAAAACTTACCATTTGCCTTGGGCGTCGAGGTTGATTTTGGCGGAGATAGTAAGACTTGATCATTCACTTTCTTTGGTTCGAATAGCTCACCTACAAACAAAACATAAATTATCATTAAACTACAAAGTACTACATCGCAAATTTTGAACAATAGAACATAATTTTCCAACTAAAAAAACCCAAAAGACCTGATTCGTGTGATGTCCCGAAAAAATTGGATCCGAACAAATGCTCCATCTCACTAGCTCTCGAGGGCTTTCTTATGAGAAACAGGATCCAAATTTTCAAAAGCAAATTCGCAGCAGTAAACAACAAGTTATCTCAGATTTGATTAAATACCATCGGATTCCACGTATCTTAAAATATAAGTATGCTACATCAACATTTTTGAAACGTACATTAATTTACAATCACAGTTATATCGAAGAAAGTTCTATGCTTTGTCCTTGTCCCACTCACAGTTTCTTTCTTCTTAAAGACTCGTTCTTTAAAGAAAATAGTTAAGAAAATATGCAAATTCTATTGTAAATATGTACAAATGTATGTTCTTGTTAATACATTTCTAATAGTGCACATTTTGCTAATTACAAACACATTTTTCTCGTCATCTGATTCCCCCGAATTTGATTATCCGGATAATGTCCGGTCCCGACAAGAGTCCCTATATATGAAAGAGTCTCGCCATACGAGGTTCCATCTCTGATTGGCTGCTGAAAACTGAAGAAGAAGAAGGGGTCTATGAAGCCTGGAAGCAAGCCTCTTGTTTACATCTTCATGTAACTATCTTCTCCGCTGCCTAACTTTGAGGAAACTTCCAGCATTTTTAGCTTGTACTGATGAAATTTTTTATAGAAATTGATGTGTGTTCAGATCAGAATAAAATTCATGCAATATTCTTCACTGTAAATTAAAACAGGTAGTGAAGCTGACTGAAGCCAACAGGAATTGAAGGTTAGGTTGACCTAACAAAGACTTACACACGGATACATGTATAAGTAATCTTTGGCAAAAAATGTAAACAAGAGGCGCGCCTCCAGGCTCCTTAGACCCTTTCTTCTTCACTTCCGTTCATGTGTCTTGACTCTTTCATATATAGGGACTATAGTCCCGACCCGTCTGGTTAATTGAGGTTCCACTGTAATAATATTTTTTGGACACCCTGTAACATGCACTTATGAGAAAAAGTATGGTCTCTTTACCTTGGCGATTGTTGATTGCACCGTTGGAGGCCGAAATGCAAGTGTAACTCGAACTAGACAAAACACTGCTGGAGGAAGAGGATCCGACACTACTCCGGCTAACATCTTCAGCCGAGCCATGCTTATCAACAATATAAGAGGCACTTAAATTTGTGGCAGATTTACAAAAGGTAGAATTCAAAACATTCTTTTTATCGGTTAAATTATAGTACTTCACTTCTGAACAGCGCTCAATTGCACTGACTGGCCGTCGCAGACCACTTTTCATTTTGGGCGAACGTAAATTCGAGGTTGATTTGTTAATCGAACTTGCGTTCACTTGCATATTGTTCAGGTTCGGCTCTTCATCTGTTCCAGCCTGCTTTGCAAATTGCATATTGGTGGGGTATAAGTTTCGTCTCACAGGAAGAGATAACTTGGAATTTTTAAGCAGTCCTCTAGAGACCAACGGTTTAGAATCGGAAAGGGATTTCCGCGAGACTTCGTTGAACGTTTCTAATTTTTCCAAACCGTTATCATGAGAGACAGATAGTCGGTTGATACGCTTTGTATTGCTTCTTAAATAGGAATTTGCCTCGCTGATCGAAAAAGTTGAATTTAGAGTATCGGCTGCGGTCGGTGGTCGGATCATATTATTAGAGATATTTTGATTTGCATCGAAAGTTTGATTTAAAGTGGTCTCGGTCGTGTTGCAATCATTGTTGATAGCATCATCAAGACTGTTGTGACAATTAGCAACGCTTATTGGTGCTTTTTCTAGTTCTATTCTTTCATTTACATTATGAGTAGAGTTAAACGGTGAATTTTGAGAACCTGAGTTGGTGGAATCAAGGTCTAGATTCATTAGAGATGGTGTTTGGACAGCGGTAATATAATCTAAAGAATTTTCCAGATGCTCCGCATCTACGCTAAAACCTCCATTATTTTGTTTCGCTATAGTAAAAGTTTCATAATTCGATGGTGAGTCGGAATTGAAAAGGGCAGCATTTTTGATTTGAAATCCAGAGAAAGGCACGGCTCTACGATTCTTTAACTGACTTCGACTGAAAGTGGAGGAATCGAAATTGAGCGGAGTTGGAGTTTTGAAAACCGAATCAACGGTCGAGTTCGGAGCAATACTTTTTGCGGCAACTGGAGTAAAATTCGATATACGACCGCCTCCACCATTCGGAGAGGCAAACGGCGATCCACTCCAATCGATCAGCTTCTCACGATTTTTGACCGCCGACTTGCGGTACGTCCGAGAGTCGAATTCCGACGATTTGTGAGCGGAGAATTTCGGATTGAAGTTGAGATCTTCTAAAGAATCGCTTAGGTTATCGACTGGCGGTGGCGAATCGTATCTGATTTGTTGAGAAGGCAACTTGGTGTAACTTCTACCCATGATTGGAGGCATGAAAGATTTTCTAATGGATTCCGACGAGGGCTTCTCAAAAATTGTTTGATTGTCTGCTCTGACTGACTCTTCCTTGATCATTTCGGTAGAGGAGGTTCGATTTAAACAGTTCTGCAAAGACTCTGATTCCGTTTGATCCTGTCAAAGAAGAAAGATTAAATATATAATTAATTAATTAATTATTTATGCTACCGCCAATAAAGTAAATGACATTGATTTCCTTTCTCCCAACCTTATTTCTGTCAAAACCATTTCCCGCTATAGGCTCCTGTGTTTTCATTAGTCTGCATCTTTCCACAAATATACTATTTTTCCTTCTAGGTCAATTTTTTTTAAATTCTTCAACTGATTAAATTGTTCTATTTCTCTTACTTAAATTTTTTATACAATTTTCATTAATTTTAGGAATCATGTCTTTCTTGGCACCATTTTTGTAACTTATTTTTTTTCTTTTGTAATCTTGTAATTTTACTGGGCTTTGCTCGTTTTCTTTGAATGAATAAATAAAACAATAAATAAATTATTAATTAATATAATTAAAACTAGGCAAAGAGCTACTTCAATTGAGAGGCCTTCTCTAAGGTGGGCCACAGTCTGAGAATCAGAATACCACACAGAAAACCACAAAATCAGAATATGAGAGAGCTGTAAATTCTAGATGCAAGTAATAGACTGCTTTAGGAAACCGATGTACGGCGGACCTTGGTCGCCAAGCAAACACTGGTTCAATGTAGTTTTCCCCATAAGAATTTTTCTGGATAGAAATTCTGTCTCAAATACATAGGAACAAATGCTACTTTTTTCCAATAAAAAATTCTACATTCTTAAAAATATTTGCAAAAGTAAGTTCCAGTACAAAAATGGCTGAAATTAATTGGATATTAAAGGTTTTTCTCGGCAGTCTTAGATTCCTTCTTTCCACTCTTTCTTTATTTCAACTCAACTGGAGTTACAAGGTTCTTGTTTATATGGGCATAGTGTGAACAGGGCTGGGGGGGGGGGGGGAGGTAAAGCTCCTCCACCTTTTTTTTCAAGCCCCAATAGCCCCCCCCCCCTACTTTTTTTTAAGTGAAAAACGGTTGCGGCAACATTAGCTTAAATTAAAAGAACCCAGTTTCCATGGATCATTTTAAAATTTTCTCTCTGTTGCAAATGTAAAATCAAATTACTTGTATTTCTATCGAATCCTTCAATCTGAACAACCAAAAAAAAATAATAATCTCATTTCATAAGCCCCCCCAATTTTGACACGGAGGCTACGCTTGAGGTGAACTGGAGTAACTGTACTCCGGGGTAACTATACAAAGGTGTCAGCCTGCAGACCTGCACTGAAAAGAAAAAAGTGCTGTGATACCCGCGGATGTTGCTATTTTAGCAATTCTGAATGCTGAAATCTTGGCTTGCGCGTGAACTGCTGGGAGAGCAACTGTAAAATTTGCTGAAACAGCAATTTTAAAACTGCAAAACTGGCGTCAATATTGCTGTTTCAGCGGGAAAAAATGCTTTCTTTGCAGATTAAAAGCTAACTCTGCAAAACATGTTGCTAAATTAACTAATATTGTGCTGATGTAGCAGTTTTGAATATAAAAGTAGCAAAACAAATGATTACTTTCATGGCAAAATTTTAACTAGCTGAGACATACAACCAATAATGTAAGTTTTGCCGAATTGTCAGCTAATTTTGCAGTGTGCGTGGTTGAATTAGCAATATTTCCGATTCGCTGTTTTTCCAAAACAGTTTTGCTGCAACAGCAATTTCTTTTTTTTCAGTGTGTGTAGTGCCATTTCATATTTGACAGTTGGCAACTCTTCTTTACCCCGGTTCATCTTGTGCTTGTTTAACACGGCAGAATACAGAGATAGCATTTCCATTGAAAATCATAAAAAATATAAAAGTCACACCATTGGTCAAAACATCAAACAAAGAGAGAGAGAGAGAGAGAGAGAGAGAGAAAAAAAAACACAAACTTACATCGAAGTTCAGAACACCAGTTTTATCAAAATGAGCGATATGTGAATCAAGTAAGAGAGAGGAGGCCATGCTGCTATCACTTTCATTTTCTACAATTGATACTCCATCACCAATTAAATTATGGTCCAAGATATTAGATGGGATAGTTAGTCGGGGCGAATCTAAGTTAGGTCTTTTCTGACGAACATAAGTGAAGTACGGATTCGAGGGTTTTCCGATACCTGTTAAAGTTATTACAGTGTTAAAAATGAGTCATGTTAAAAAAAAAAAAAACATGATATACAATTAAAAATTAAAATTATGGTAAAACTAAAATTAGAAGAAAACAAGATTAATTTTTGACTAATTAATTAATTTTTTGATTAATTAATTAATTAAATGTTGATGAATTAATTAATTAATTTTTGATTAATTTTGTTTAATTTTTTTTAATTTAATTTTATTGATTTTTTTTTTTTTTTTTGCCTCCATAAGAGACATAAAATGTTGAATATGCTAAAATTCTCTAGATGCCCTCATTTGGATTATCAATTGAAGCCGTTTCCAGATAAAAGGCCTATAAAACAAAAGGTGCACTCTTCGGACATAAGTCTCATTCAACCACAATGCTGATTTTTCAGGAGGAGCATACCCGTTGTATTAAGGGCTCTTTTTCTGGGAATGGCCTCAATGGTTTGTCGAAGAACACTTTGATTCAGGATGAACCAGAATACAGGATATACAAAGATCACTTCCTTTCACTATTCATTTCTGTGCTAAATAGTTTTCTAATTAACAGTCAAGAACAACTTTCTACACCATACACTGAAGGTTCCCCCTATAGACCAGTTTATGTAAACAGGGTGATCCAAAAGTCCGGCGACCCCTAAATAACTTTTGAACGGCTGCAGATAAAAAAAAAACGAAACTTGGGGGATGTTTAAAACCCAAGAGAAACTATCTTTTGAGGGGGTCAAAACTTTGGGGGTATCTCCCAACTCAAAATTTTCAAATGGTAACCCCTACCTTGAGACACATCCTTCAGAGCATAGAAAACTAAGCATTTTAGGGTAAACCAAAAGTCAAAATCATTTTTTGCTTTTGATTACATTGAAGGTACCCATTTTCAAAAAATCACTAAGGTAAACACCCCAGTAACCGGAACCCATTTTTTACATTGTGAAAAGTACTAGTTTGGTGGCAATACTGGTGTTGGTGTGGTTTTATTCTGAGACTTCGAGTGTGAGACATTCGAGAAAAATATGCAAAACACCAAAATTGCCACTAAACTACTACTTTTCCCATTGTGAAAAATAGGTGCCGCGACGCCGCGTACAGGTGCAAATTTTAGGGGTGTCAGCTACTGGAGTGTTTACCTTACTCCTATTTTAAAAGCTGAAATTTAAAAAACTAAGGGTCTGATATATTCTAAACAGCCTAGCCCCCCCCCTCCTCCTTGGGAAATGCCCCCAAAATTTTGACCCCCTCCAAATACAATTTCTTTAGAGTTATAGACATCCCCCTGATTTTGTTGTTTTTCTTTATTTGCAGCCGTTCAAAAGTTCACGGAGAAAAAACTACGGTGAAAATAACCATACGGATACCTGATTTTGGCACCTGCTAGATGTTATGGTAATGTTAACCAGAAGTATACTATGTTTTGACTAGGTACTAGGTGATGTTACCTGATTGCATGTCGAATCTACTCAAAGTATCGGTAAATGTAACAAACTTCTGGTCAAGTTTACCATAACATCTAGCAGGTACCTACCAAAATCAGGTATCCGTATGGTTATTTTCACTAACCTTTTTTTTCCGTGTTATTTAGGGGGTCGCAGGACTTTTGGATCACCCTGTTTACTTAATGAAAAGTTATTTATGGGTCGCCGAACTTTTGGATCACCCTGTATACCTACTTGATGTACGAGTACTCATACTCCACAGTCAAATCAGGATGAGCAGATTTCGACAAGACTATGGAAAGAAAGTAAAATGATAGGAAATAAAGAGTGATGGTTATTTATAGCCATTACATCATCGACGACCAATAGGAAAGCGATCTGATTTCGATCTGATTAATATTCCAGTCGGCTGGGAAGGTCAAGAGCTACATAAACATGAAGTATCAGGAATAACAAACAGTTGACCTATTCTCTGTCGCTATCATTGAAAGAAATTGCAAGATAGATGGCAACACGGATAAGCATAGACTAATTTACAGATGATGTCACACATCTTTTTTGGCAAATTGAATTGGACACATTTATACTAAACGGACCTACTAGCAGTGGCGTCGCGTGCCATCTGGCAACAATGCAACTGCTCCATTTAAACTCATTAAATATATCGAATTTTCCTTGTGCACTGTGCACCCCCTGAATTCGATCTTTTACATAAGTTTAAATGGATAGAATACATTGTTGCCAAATTGCACGCGATGCCACTGCCTACTAGTATTCCGATGTTGCCATTTAATCTTGAATTTTTAACTCCCTTAAAAATACTCTTATAAATAAAAGTGTTTGATATTTTCAGGAACAAGACTTAACGACGTTAACGTACAGAAGCAAAGTTCCTGAAAGCTTCAAAAAATTCTTTAAAGGGGCGTAGCCAAAGGGGGGGGGGTCCAGGTGGGTCTGGACCCACCCCCACGTGACACTAAAATTTGTCCTAAAACAGGTCATTTTTTGCGCTTTCAGACAAATTTGACCAAATTAGTATCTTTGGACCCCCCCCCTTGACAATTTTCTGACCTCGGACCCCCATCCCCTAGAAAAATTCCTCAAAAAAAAATTCCATTGATTTTTGCACTTGGTCTAATTGTAAAATAATATTAAAGTCAAGTGAAAATGGCAGTTCAAAGTCAAAGAGGTCCCTTTAGTACAAAGACTTCTAATACTATCTAGACTGGACATAACGGCTAGACAATCGGTAGGCAACCACGATTATAGTATGTGCTAAGATTTTCGGAAATATATTGAAGTAATTGGGAAAATGACTTTTTTTTAAAAATTAATTAAAAATACTAAAAAAAATATTTTTCCATAAAACTTGGTACCAATTAAAAGCTCTTGATGAGTAAATTTCATTTCGGGCCGGTTTTAATACCAATTTTTCAATCGTAAACATTCTAAAGAGGCTCAAAGTTGGGTCAGTTACCTAAATTCTACGGGATGTTCCACCGTTTCAGTACCCCACTGAAAAACAACCTACATAGCTGTATATACTCAATTTTATGTAATCTATCTTTTGATTAAAGTTTTAACTATTATTTGTCTCAATAATTTATCGCATGAATTTTATTTTTTTGAGCTGTAACCATTTAAAAGCGGTGCGAAGAAAACAATTTTATGAAACACCCTGTAGAAAATTGAGACCCAACTTGGAGGCTCTGTAGAATATTTACGATTGGAAAATTGGTAATTTGAGCTTTCAAATGGTACCAACTTTTAAGGAGAAATATTTTTTTTAGTATTTTTAATCAATTTTTAAAAAAAGTAATTTTCCCATTTACTTCAATGTATTTCCGAAAATCTTAGCACATACTGTTAATCAGTTTGCGGCGAAGCCAGGAGCAACATGCGAGTTTTAACCCACTCTTCCCCTTCAGGTTCCCCGCCCTAAAATCGGCCTTATGTTCAGTCTAGATAGTATTAGAAGTCTTTGCTTTAGTATAAATGAGTCCAATTCTAGTTCAGTACTTGATCATGTAATGTTTGTAAGACTTGATTATTAGTTGTATCAGTAACTGTTAATAGAGAGCGCTTGCAGCGCTAGTGTTGCCTAGTATGTCTCTACAACAATTTCTAAACTGATTCATAAGAATATTTATTTATTTGTTATTCATACAATTGTTATTTTACTTGTACCATGGTCACTTAATTGTGACCTCAATGTATTCATAAATAAATTATATTATATTATTATGTATGCAAGAATGTAAGATGTACAGAATTTGTTATACCAGTGCCTACGTCCTAATCGACCATAAACTGTGTGTTAAACAAATAAACGTGTAAAGAGCATGAGCATCACATTCATTAGACACTTGCTAGAGTAAATTATTTGATGCAAGGGGTATTACAACTGATTGTGAGGCCATTTCCAGAAAAAATGCTTAAAAAACAACAGGTGTGATATACAATTACAGTGTAACGTACATATTCAAATGCATTGCTGATTTTTCAGAGATAGCACACCTGCTGTTTTATGCAAAGGCAGATCTAGTGTTGCCAGATCGAGGGTAAAAAGCCATACCGTCCCCATTTAAATCAATGTAAAGCGTACGACTTTCTCACCCCAATCTGGCAACACTGGGCAGATCCAGCAATCTGACAACTGTGGATTGGTTCCATTTGAATGTATGGAAAACAATCAATTAGTAAAAGGGCCACGGCCCCCTCAAGAATCGATTGTTTCTCATACCTTCAAATGGGAAGAATCCTCAGTTGCCAGATTGCTGGATCTGCCTTTGGGCCCTTTTCCCGAGGACGGCCTCAACCGAGGAGAGAGCAGAGGTGGATCCAAGAGTTTTTCCTTATCTCTCTTCTCCTGTTCGGAAAATACGTTGGAAAAGGATGAAAGAAGAGGCCATCAAGTGATTTTCTGTCCCTCTCTCTGTCCTTTTCAAATATATATCTTCAGATGGGGGAGAGAGAGAGAAAAAGACAAAAACCTGATTCCGCCTACAGTAAGAGAAGACCAATCACAAGCTTCAAATCTTGACAATGAAAAATGAGTTCACTACGGTAAATTTGAAATAAATATCAAAGTTTAGATTTTCACCTCCATATTTTCAATGATCGTTGGAGGATTATTTTGTGACTTGAAAAATGAGTTTACTATGGTTAATTTGAAATAAACTACAAAGTTTAAATTTCCACTTCCGTATTTTAAGTGATTGTTGGAGGATTACTTTGTGACCTTACTTTGCGCAGAGCAGGTTAACATATGATACATCAACATGCTCTGTCAGTTGTCACAATTTCCGATCAGGAGAAAACCTATTCAGCTTGGACATTGTTTTTTGCCTGAGAATTTTTCGTTGCCTATTTACCACTCAGACATACTAAATACTAAATCCTCAAATCATTCGACAAAGAATTTCTGCAGTTAAATTACCTACATTTCTTTCAGCTTTTTTTCATGCTTTCCATTTCTTCAAAGGAAAATATCTCTCCATGCAATGATTTATCACTTATCAGTAGTATTTTTAGCTGAAGAGTTGAGTCTGCTGATTGTATTTCAATTTTCTAGAAGTAATTCAAGATGCTATTACATCAATGATACGCTTGATACTTATTTATCTTTGACGTGAAACTGAGATAACTTCTCAAATTACATGAAGAGAAAGAAAAGCAGCTGATTAGTCTAAAAAAAAAAAAAAATCTTCCGACAATCCTGATTATTCTGATTTGTTGTTTTTTCTTTGCTCTGATTTCTTGCATGCATATTCTCAAATCATTTGGTTGACATGACCTTTTGCTTTGAAGTAATAAATATTTTCTTTTGATAACAGATTGACACAATGCAATTATTTATGAGTTTCCACGCATTTTTTTTGGTTTCTCGTCAGACCACACCTTGTTTTCGTCTCTCGTGTATACTTACTCCCCCTCTTAAAATAGAACGAAATCATTCGAAGTGTCACTTCTTTCAAGTAAATTTTCCTATCTTTCTTCCACTTTTGAAATGTGTCATTTTTTTAAGCGTCTTTGAGTTTGCTCACAAAAAAACTGTATAGGACAAAAGCCGCTATTTTTAGTTTTCACAGTGGGGAAACCCTATTTCTTAACCCTGTCATGGGAAGGGTTACACATATGTACTATGACTTTCAAAGAAAGTCCTCTCATCGTTGATGAATTTTTCTTTTATTTTCCATCGTTTTTAATTTTTTGAGGCATAATGTTATGAGTGGCAATAGTGCGAGATGTTGAAATACCTGAAAACGGTAAGAATTCGCAAATTGGTCGAGAAATGAAATAATGGAAATTACTATCAGGACACTTTCTTTTGAAAGCCATAGCACCATTTATTATAACATCGGATTCAATGGAATTTATGTAATTATGCATTATTTATGTATTTTTTATTTACGTAATTTATTTTTTTATAGAATGGGATTTTCAAAAAGTTGAGTGACCCATCAAAGTTCTTAGAAAATTGTCTTCCTTTGAATGGTCTAAAAAATCTAAAAAAAAGACTCAAATCACAAAATGTGAGCATGAAAGGGATGACACAATTTAACTCTCGACCTCGTCTGTCAAAAAGTTCATGAGTAGCTACAGTAAAAAAAAAAAAATAATAATAATAATGTTTGTATGTTTCACATCTTGCCAATAAATATTTTGTAAAAATAATGAGCTTGAAATAAATGGAAGCAATCACTGATACAGTACTCGTAACAGACCAGGGACCAAATAATGTTTGGTCCCGAGAGTAACTTACGCACGGTCATGTGACCGTGCGTAAGCTCTCTGATTGGTCAAAACCGCACGCAAGATGCTTGCAATTCATTGCTCGGGACCTAACATTATTTGGTCCCAGGGGTGCAAAATGTGCCCAATCTAGCGATCCGCGGAACGTGAAAGTGAGGAAATTTCTGGGAAAGTGAGGAAATTTGTCCAATTTTTTTTTTTTTTTTTTTTTTTTTTTAAATAATGGCAATAAGGATTTCCCAGGAAAATAGTGTAAAAAATGGGAAATTTCGGTCAATTTGCGAACATACGGTGTTGAAATGTTAAAAAAAGCAAAAAAAAAAGTCATCACTTTCAAATTTTTGGCAGGAAATTTTTTAAAATCCTGTGAGGAAATAAGTCATGGATCGCGTGAAACTTCCAAAGTTTTGGAACATTTTGCACCCCTGTAACAAACTAAGCCTCAAAACTATTGTACCTGGGAAAAATAATAGCATGAATGAGGAATTGAAGATAGCTCAAAAGTATTGCAACGCCCTACCTGATACCTCGACAGATACTAAAGATAAAAAATATTTTATAGAAGACTAGAAAGACATCTGAGCAAATTAGGTTATTACTCTGAGCCACAATTTCTTAATCACCAAAATTAAAATGATAAATAATTGTGTTATGTTATGTTGCTACTATATCAGCCATTGGCAGTGTACAGAGCCTGCATAAGGACATTATAATTGTACTGAAATGAATAAATAAATAAATAAACGTAGTATTCGTATCAGCCTTATTAGATTAAATGCTATGCAGGTTGATTGAACAAAATTCAACTTTGGATCTGGGGCTACACCCTCAAAGGCGATTTAGCAATGGGTATTATCATCAATCAGAATTGCCGCTTGGAAAATTTCTGTCTTTAAAAGGATTCAAAAAAGGGTGTGAGATTGGAAGAGCTGGAAGCTGGGAGTTTATCTGGATCAATTATATTTTTGCACCTCGACATGATTGCGATAACCTTCTAAACATGAGCTGAGAGTAAAAAAAAAAAAAAAAAAAAAAAAAAAAAAAGGAACTGACAGGTTATCTTAAACATTTAAAAGCAATTGAAGCAATCACCGAGAAACAACAACTTTTTCTTCTTCGAGGTGAAATGTAATGAAACATTTCCCCACTACTTTCAATTCATCTCATTCAAGGGTATTGACATTGGTTTTCGGGTATTATTTTTGTCAATGTTACTTACTACATTTCATATGAGGGATAAAAAAAGGGGGTTTTCAACTGCTTATTTAGGCCTATTATTTACATATCTGATCGTAATATCATGATTGATCCAGAAAGTACCAAAACTTATGCCTACACAAGAAACAGGTCGTTTACACCAAGTCACATTTTATCAAGATAGAGAAAGATTTGAATATCTATGGAGTCCTAAATTTCAGACTCTAAGAAACACACCCAAAATTAACAAATGGATTTTTTGGGTTTCTTAATATTTAATTAAGATATAAGATGGGTCGGCTTTAAAAAAACAAAATTCTGTAAGCGGTTTATAAGCACATAAACTAGCAAAAGGTTTTATATTTTCTCTATACCAAACATAGATCATTTAAACAAAAATGAGTTCTATAGGTGCAAAAGATTTTGAGTTATGTGTACCGAAAGTTGAAAAATTACAACTTCTCAGGAGAACAGTTTAAAGTGGGATTTTTTTTTTTAAAAAAGAAATTGAATCCGAAAATCTTCTTACCCAAGAGTCTCTATATCCTATTGTTACATTTGAAAATGATACTTGAGACATGCTGAACAAAATATGATAAATTTTTTTTTTAAAAAATTGGGGGGAAAAATTTAAAAAAAAAAAAAAAATGTTGCTTACACCTGCCCTTAAAAATTGCAAAATGACCCCTGCATCCAAACATTTATCTCCTACACCTGGCAACACTGCTCAACATATGAGTTTTAAAATAACTGTCGAGGAAACATAGCCGTAGCCAGAATATTGTCTTTCTCTCTCTTAGCCCAATATCAGGGCGGCCGTTTTGCGTATAATCAATGCTATTTTTCAATTCACCGATGATTCCACTGGTTGAGAAAAGATTACACAGTTCAGTTCAGTGCATGAGTGTAATAAACTAAAATACTCGGATCTGTAATCTTTTCTCAACCAGTGGAATCATCGGTGAATTGAAAAATAGCATTGATTGTACGCAAAACGGCAGCCCTGCCCTATATCCATCCTTCTCTAACACATACTTTCAAATGGGCTAAGAGAGAGAAAGACAATATCCTAACTACAGCTATACCAGGAAACGATAAGTTCCAGACGAATAAGAGGGAAGGTAGGCGAACGAGAGTAGGCAAGGGTCATTCGAATTGACTGAGGCTGACACTAGTTTGCAGACACAATCAGGTGGGAAGTTGCTCTCTGAAGCTGATCAAGAACCGTCGAAATCAGTCAAGTGCAGACTGTGCATAATCAGATCAGAGCGACATCCTACCATACCTCAAGAGAAGTATTCCAAGGTCGCATTCGATGGAACACCTCACACATCAAACAGATCATTTCTTCACACTTGGATGAATAATACCAGCAGTGGCATATGTCTGTTGAACAAACCCTGATGAGTAGTCTTACTGCCAATATGGAATTAATAACCAAGATCTTAAGTTATTTATTCGAGGAAAAGCTATGGGCAGTTTCTATAACTAGTTCCTTTGAGTATGCGCCTGCGTTAATTTTTCACTAAGTTTTTATAGTTTATTAATAAAAATAATTATAAACGAAAAATCAAATAAAAAATTGTGTATTTATGAGATTAGAGTTATTCATAGCTGGCAATTTTTTTAATATTCTCCCAAAGGAAATTAGGTGCTTTTTTAACCCGTACTAACTTAAAGTTTGTCTAAAAAAAAATTTTTAAAAAAAAAGTCGTTAAAGTCATTATTTAATTTTTAAAATTGTAATTTGCAATTAGAATTATTTTAATTTGTATCACTATTTCTGTCTTTATTTATTTATTTAAATTTATCTTTGTTTATTTAATTTGCTTACTTTCTCTTTTAGTTCAATGAATTTCTCTCTTGTAATCTTTATCGTTAATACTTTATAATTTATGTGGACCATCCTTGACTGTTTCACCCAGCACAAGTCCTCTTCGTGGGTAGGCGCAGTGGCGGATCCAGAAAATTTTTCTGGGGGGGCACGCCTGTGAAATTTCGAAATTTGAAGCGTTGGTGGAAGCAATTTCGGGCTATTTTCTATAGGAAAAAGGCAAAATTTGAGGCTTCTGGGGGGGGGGGGGGGCACGTGCCCCCGTGGATCCGCCACTGGGTAGGCGGACACTTTCTTTATATCTTGCTTTGTTCTGCTCTCTGTTTTGTGATCAATAATAAATTCTAGCCTAACAAGGGAAGGTCAAGATGTGTCCGGCTCCGATACATGAAATTTGCATGAAAATGTAGCTTAGGTACGTCTTATTGGGGATCAAGAATCGTTATCGGCAAATGGGCACATGGAAAGTCAAAAAAAAATTTCAAAGTTTCGTCAAAATCTGCAAAATTCAAAGTGTGCGGCTAATGTATTGGAATTTCCGGGATTCCCTGTGTAGCAGTTCTGTGGCCGACTGGTACGGCGCTCGACTCGGAACCCACAGGTCGTGTGTTCGATCCTGGGGTCGACCGCTTCCCATTTGCACTTCAATATCCAATTTTAATTGCTGAATCTCATGTTGTTGTTGTTGTTGTTGTTGTTGTTGTTGTTTTGTTGTTTTTTTTTTTTTTTTTTTTTTTTTATTTTTTTTTTTTTCGAATGTCTGGAAAAAAATTAGACTGAAAAAGAAATTTTGGAAATGATTGAATAACGTACATTTCTGATGAAAAGCTAGAGTAATTTTTTAATGACAAGATTATAAATGAGAAAATTATAACGCTTTTATGCCTCTATCATTGAGGCATAAGAGCGTTATAATTTTCTCGGCATTGTACACAAGTTTCAACCATTAAAAGTATAGGTAGGTAATCTGTTGATAGTGCAAGTGCAACTGACTCACAACTAGCTCCGCTCTCTTCTGAAACGTATTGTCATTGCACGACCCATGATCAAATCGCATTTATAATCTTGTCAAATATTAAAAAATTACTCTAGCTTTTCATCCGAAATATGTTATTCAATCCTTTTCAAAATTTCTTTTTCAGTCTAATTTTTTTCCCGACATACGAAAAAAAAAACCAAAATAACAAACAAACAACAACAACAACATGAGATTCAGCAATTAAAATTGAATATTGAAGTGCAAAAAGAAGCGATAGACCCCAGGATCGAACGCACGACTTGAGGGTTCAGAGTCGAGCTCCGTACCAGTCGGCCACAGGACTGCTACGAAGGAATGCCCGGAGATTCCAATACATTAGCCGCACACTTTGAATTTCGCAGATTTTGACGAAACTTTGAAATATTTTTTTGACTTTCCATTTGCCCATTTGCCGATAACGATTCTTGATTCTCAATAAGATGTACCTAAGCTACGTTTTCATGCAAATTTCATGAAAATCGGAGCCGGACACATCGTGACCTCCCCTTGTAAGTTCTGTTCTACTGTGACATTTTTCCGGATGTCCATTCCATGAAACCAAGGGAAAAAAAGAATATCTTGAAATCACATTATTTTGACTAAAATCAAATAATAAGTAACAGATTCCTTACTTGAAACAAGTGAGCCATTGCTGCCATAGGCATTTGATAAAACAAAATTTGCTTTGGGCGCCTCCTTCTCGAGCCAAGTTTCAACCTTCGTTGTTTCTAAACTTGTATCTTTATCAAATTCCGACTGTAACCTGACGAGAAAAAAACAAAACAAAACAAAAATGGTAATAATAATAATATTCAAAATTATTAATTATTAAATAAAAAGAAAGAGCATAGATTTAAACGGTACATATTCAAGTGTACTGAGCTTCAAAGTGGTTTAACTACTTTGTAGAGGTAGAGGTGGTTTCAGAGGTGTAGGTAGGCGCACCCAGACTGATAATCTTTGGAATTTGTCAACATTATTTCTCTTGTTAGAGCTCGTTTCAAAAGTGTAGGCGCACCTAAACCATAATCTTTGGCGAATTTTCAAATTTCTTTCCTTCAAATCTAAACAAAACTTGCCTCCAACTTTAAATCTTTGATTTTTAAGCGTTCCTCAGTAAAAAGCAAACGCTACAATGCATTTTCATTAACTTTCATTTGGTAACATGAGAAATAATGTTGACAAATTCCAGAGATTATCAGTCTATATGCGCCTATACTTCTGAAACGAGCTCTACAAAATGAAAATTACCGAAAATTAGTTTGAATGTTGGCTTTTTATTCAGGAACACTTTAGTATTAATTGTTCAAAATCAGAGGCAAGCTCTGATTAGATTTGAAGGAATGAAAATTTAAATTCGCCAAAGATTATGGTTTTGGTCCGCCTGCACTTCTGAAATGAGCTCTAATGGGCTGAAAGGTCAACGTTGCCAGAACGATTTGCTTGGTGATTGAATTTTGTAATTTTGACCAGACAGTAACAGAGAGCAATGGTATTAGGAGTGCTACTTGTTAAGCATTTCAAGTACTGAATGAAATGATGAGAGTTTACACAGTTGCCAATTTGAAGAAGTTGAAGAGTTTTCAATTAGGATGAAATTTGGTGGAGTTTTTAAGTCTGGTATTGTGCACTGTGCTTCAAAATTTCACCTTCCTACCTCAGATAGAATCGGAATTACGGGGAGTCAAAGTTGGCAAAATGCCCCCTTCCCCCGTGGCCCCTACATGGAATAATTCTGAAGTTTGGTTGATCTAAATCAACCGAAACATTAGATTACAAGCAGTTTTACAAGAATTGGCGTAGAACCAGTTCGGTCATGATTGGCACTGGAATGATTCGCTTGTTCCGACACTAATTCTTAACTGCAGAAGCTGTAAACTGGCTCATTAAGCTTAAATTAAATAATCTATCATCCGCCAAATATCATGACAAAACCCGGAAGAATTTAATAACCATCTGCACAGCGCAACGTTGAAAAAAGAAATAATCACACATCAAAATTTACAGCAAGTTAAGAAGAAATTCGAGAGAATTTTTTTTCAGCTTCGGTTAATGGAGAACGTAACTCATGAATTTTATGAGGGCACGGACAAGGTAGGTATGAAAACTATTCCTACTATTAATCGTCTCTAACAGCATAGTTTAAGGTTATCTTAAATACCCTAGTATGCTGTTGTCACTGATGCAACCAGGGTCCCATCCATCTCTCTCATTTCCCATTTGAATCTGTAAGTAGGAAAAGGACAGAAGGAGGGGGGTTTTATCCCCTTGTCCATCCTTGTCTAACATACGTTTCTCAATGGAGAAAAGAGAGAGATGAAGAAACTCTCGGTGCGCTACAGGCAGTTGTCGATTATTCTACGAACCTATGATTTAAACTAGTTTGAAACATTTTTTCACCAATTGCAATTTTCAGTTTCAATAATTTTAGAGTGAATCCAAGCATAATTTGAATCATGAGATGACACCAAAAGTAAAACTGTCCCCAGCCTTCATGTAGACCTGTTGTCATTATACATGCAATCATTGACTTGACAAAGCTATAAAAGCAAGGAGGTTTTACTAAGAAAAAATTGAGTTCTGCCTGGAAATTTTCTGTTATCTATTTATCTACAGCTTCTAATTGTCACAGGTTTCAGGCAGCAGAATTTGACACTGATAAGACGATGTTGAAATACCAGGAAGTGCTCTGAATCCCTGATTAATTTGAGAACTTCCATCAAACGTAGTTGCGATTTCAAGATAGTGAATATCACTATCACTGAGGCTTCAGTTTTTGAGGAGCTGGCAATTATTTGAACGAAGATGCTTACTTACTTAAATAAAAAAGACTATTGTCTCAATTAGTTAGAGTACACGCATGCCATTGTAAAGAAGGAGCAAAAATGACTCACAACTCATGACAGCATGGAAATTGTGGATAGATTTGTTTGTTATGGCAAAATGAAAGAGCATGGTGTTCTTGAAGTTTGAACTTTGGAATCCTGAGGAGGTGTATTGAATGCCCATTGAATTCCTCCAAAAATTGGTAGAAATTCTGCTAGACTTGAAATTAAAGGCAGGCCTTGTTTCATGGGAATTTAACTTACCAAGTTTCTTCATTTTCGGATACACTATCGAAAAGAAGACGATCAACTATTTCTTCATCAATAAAGTTTTCGCTGAACTGAAAGAATTTGTGGGGCATTGACTGCTGCTGAAAGGATGCAATAACAATTTGAGCCTGACTCCACAGTGATTTGTCGCTCCAACTATCCTGTGATCCTACATCAGCCATAATAGATTACACAAAAACAATGAGAAAAAACTTAAAAACAGAACACATTTGACACGATTCCAGTTGGATTCATAAAAATTAAAAAAAGACTTCAGGGCAAAATTTCACATTTCTCAGCAGATAACACCAACACTAACCTCTCCTACACGACATTTTTGATCTACTTCGGAGCAGTGATGTAAAAGAGAAGATGCGAAATCTCCGACCGAGTCATTTCTACCCCTACTACCAAGTCAAGTTTTCCCTGCTTCTCAATGCTGACTTCATGTCTTCAAACCACAGAATATTCAAACGTTGCCCAGTGGAGCGAGTCAATCGAAGTTGGTAGACATAAAATATATAACTAAAAATACAAATTTTTGTGTTTTTACGGTCACTGAATGCATAATTAGTTGAGACTAGTGCAGAAAATTTTACGAGAAAACCAATGACATCACGCATTTAAACTTTTACATTGCGTACCTATATTTACGAAGATACATTGGCGGATCCAGCCCCCGCGAATGGAGGGGCGAACTTGGGATTTTTGCCCCCGGTTACCCCCTTTTTCTTTTTCCTCCCCTTCTTACCCCCTTCTTTCCCCCTTCACTCCCCTCTTTCACCATTTTTTCGGCCAAACGGGGGGGGGGGGGCGATCGCCCTCTTCGCCCCCCCCTCCTGTATCCGCCAATGCGAAGATACCAAGCATCTAAATGTTTACATTCGATGTCCGGCCTCTCCCATTGACTCGCTCCACTGTGCGACGTAAGTACGCTGCTTCAAATGCACACACCGCTCTTGCTTATACGGTATAGCATATGCTCAATTAATTTGATTTTTCTTCAAATCCTGAGTTAATAAGGTTAATTACCCAGTTTCGATTATTTTGTAAACTTTTTTATTGATCACGATCCAGTAGTTTCGAAGCCGAGGATCAAGATATTATTGCTTGGCGAAAAGGAAGTCGAGATTTCCGTTCAATGCGACAACACCGCGATTGTTGATGTCAGTTCCGGAAGATGTATGCAAATAGGAGCATGAGTAGCGGAGCCGCTGCTCCGTAGACGTAAGCACTTACGTTTGACGTAAGAAGCCCTTATTACTTTTAGCTTCAGCATGGGAAATATATTTACCGCTTTACAACTTCATAACGGTATCAATATAAACAAGGTTGTCAGCCCTGCGTCATGTCAGCGCCGTGCACAAAACAGGAGCTGTATTTGAAATGAGCGAAAAACTCGCAAGAAAGGCGCTCTCATTGACGGATGACGATATGGACACGATTTTTGTTATTATAACTGACCCAATGAACTTTTATAATGATAAGATTCGCCGATGATAATAACGGAAAAAAGCATGCCTCGATAAAACTGTAATTTCGAGATGAATATTCATCATTTAATGAATAGCTTATAAGGATAGTCATTCAAATAGTTCCGGAGCTTGTTCGTCGCTAGTTTTCGAGCCGCTGTGTTTTCCGATCTAATTTGAAGTTCGAAGACATCCTCTAGATTAGGCCGTTGACTTGTCTCTTTATTAAAACGATTGTTTTGGAATTCTAAGCAAATCTGATTAATCGCCCGAAGGAAAGTGTCTCCATAGAAAAGCTGAATAATCTCTGAGTTTTTCTTTTTTTTAGAGTACTCCTAAAAAGTTACGAATTTCATCGAATAGATTTTTTACACCCTCTTTTTCATAGAAGTTTTTTTTTAGTTTCAACATGCATTACATCTTCAAAAAAATTACTGACTCTATCAACATCGATTATTTTGATTTGAAATACGCTTTTTTGCCCGTTGTTAAAACCGATTTAAAAGTATTACAAAAAATTCTCTAGTCAAATTGCAGATGTTAATTCACAATTTTTTATTCCTCGGGTTAAGTGAGTGCTGTGTTGAAATTATAACCACCGATCAAGATTATTTTATAAGAGGTGTATAGTTTCCTGTTAAAGTTCCTTTTTTTCTATTTTAAATTTAATTTATAACGTGTAATCGTAACAAGTAGAAAGACGACTTTACGAATTTACGTCTCTTTACGTACGTTTTTACTTGTGCAACAAGAAATCAAGCTAGTCATAAGTGTACAAATTTCATTTTTCCTGCCGGTTAACATTTGGTGAAGAAAGGATAAATAATGGCGCGCTATCTCACGTTTTCCGTATTTAAACTCCTTAAACAGCAAAAGGTAAATGTTTTCAGTTTTTTTCTGTTTATATTATTATTATCAATATTAATAAGAAAATCATTTTTTTTTTCAGTCCTCTTTAACCTCTTCTGGGCCAAGCCCGAGTACACTCGTTTTTCTCCTCTAGTCTATTTTACATTATTCCAGTATCATGATTCCGAATAAACGCGTCGATGCACATAGTATTAAATGATGAAATATCGTTAGACGCCTTCAATTCGTCGTATAGGCAATTCCAACTTCCCCGAGTACGAATAGTTCACTGCCTTCCCTTTTAAAACGGAAGAGTGGCGTTCTTTTGAATTAACCTCGCCTTCAATTCGTCGTATAGGCAATTCCAACTCCCACGAGAACGAATAGTTAACTACCTTCCCTTTTTAAACGGACAAGTGACGTTCTCGTGAACTAACCTGGGACCAAATAATGTTCGGTCCCGAGCGTAACTTACGCACGGTCACATGACCGTGCGTAAGCTCTCTGATTGGTCGAAACCGCACGCAAGGTGCACGCAATTCAATGCTCGGGACCTAACATTATTTGGTCCCTGGTCTTTAAAGGGCTACAGCATTAGTATCGTTCGATTTTTACGCCTTAACGACATAGTGTGTCCGGCTGTTATGAATGTAAAACCAGGTTTTCTCATCATAAGATACCTCTTTCTCACCCTTCTCGCGTGATTATCCAAGTATTTTGACCCGCTGATTTCAAATTTGGCCTTAGTTTTTACTCAAAACTCATACTTTTCGCAGAATTTCGAATTTTTTACTAAGAAGACATAATTTCGAATTTACGTAAAATCTAGGCCAGTTCAATGAAAACTGATAGCATTTTTGAAATCAGCGTCCCAATGTAATACAAATGACAGCGATGATGAAGTGAAATAGTAGGCGTTAAAACACTAAAAAGTAGTAAAATTAACACTGATGGATATGGTGAATGTCGCGGACACATTATGTCGTTTTTGATGCTTACTTGTATCGTTCAACCGTTCTTCGCGCAATTAACGCTGCTCACTCCTCCAGCTGTAAATTCTATGGATAAAATGCGCTAATTTTATTGTATTGATTTATTAATTGAGATAAAAAGTTAGGAAAATTGGTTAGTAATGCTCTCGAGACCATTGAAATGGAGAACCTGTCTCTAATTGTGGGGCTCAGGGGCGTGCTGCGCTGGGGGGGGACTCTGGGTGGCATCCTTCGGGAGCATCAAAATCAGGGTGAATAATAAGAAAAAAAAATTATCAAATTTAAAAGTTTATCTCCAAAGGCAGCAAAATCTGTGGAAGAAAAAAAGGGTAGTAAAATTCATCATTTTGATGGGCAGCGATTCACGAAGGGCGGCAAAATTGCACCCCCCTTTTCCGGAAACCTCGGCACGCCCCTGGTGAGACTGTGCACCCCCTCGAAGAAAAACTCGGAATGGGGCAGTTGCAAGGGTTTGGAATGTTGTGTTTTTTATGAAGAAAATGAAAGTACTTGATGAGCTGAGAACAAAGATGCCTTTGGTTTCTAATTAAGCCCCATTGTTCCGGAGATGAGATTTTGGCCCAAGACATATTATTTTAAATGGGAATTCCGCGCATTGACGTCACTACGCATACGATTTTTTACAACTTTACACGTGTGTATCTCCAAAACTGGCACACTTATGAAAAAACCAAAGGCGCATCATTGTTCTCAGCTCATCATCAAGTACGATCATCTCCTTTGTAAAAAACGCACAATTTCAGACCTTTGCAACTACCCTATTGAATAAGAAGCTAAAATAAATAGGTGCCTGGTAGCTACCAATTCTGTTCCTTCAAATCGCCGATCACAAGACCAAATCGATCATAAAATTTTAGAGTAAAACACGAAGATATAGTCTCTCAGCTTCAATTTCAAGCCCGATCGATATGCCCTATGCATTGTATTGATAATTACATGTTTTCAACAGTGGCGGCTCTTGCAGTGTGGTAACAACGGATTTCTTCCATTTAAAACTATGTAAAACAATCGATTCTTTGGCGAGACACCGTGATCTACCCAGTATCGATCTTTTTGCGTAAGCTTAAATGGAAACAGAGCACGGGTGCTCTTGCAATTTGGCAACAACGGATCCCTTCCATTTAAAACTATGTAAAATAATCGATTCTTTGGCGAAGCACCGTGACCTACCCAGTATCGATCTTTTTGCATAAGCTTAAATGGATAAATGGAAAAAGAGCGCGGGTAAGCCGCCTTTGGTATTGAAGTTGCGGCACACAATGGTCGCGATGCTTAAATTAAACACCGCCAATTCCAAACTCTGATGACGCTCCTGGAACTATTTTCTGTCACTGGTATTGAATTAAAGATATGGGACCAATAAATGTTCGGTACAGACGGTCCCCGAAAGGCGTTGGATGGTGAGCGTTTACGTGTGCTTTTAAATGACCGTAGGTGCACACCAATCATCTGAGTGCAGGACCGTCTGTACCGGACATTTATTGGTCCATGGCTTCAGTTCTGAGTTCATCAAATCCTGGTTCTGGTAAATGATATGATAAAGGATCAGGGCCTTTGCAAAATTAAGGGTAGGGTATGTAAAAGGAACAACTCGCCTCGCTCCAGGCGTCACCGGTTTTTTAAGGCGCATCTCCAGGGCTGGATTAACCATTTTGCATCCCACCTTTTCCATGCGCCTTCTTTTCATGTGGTAGGCAAAAACAACACGGTCGTGTTGGAATAGTTATCTACTTCTCAATACGGTTAACAGCTGCATCCGGCTTGCGGTTAAGCGCTTCTTTCTGATCAATTCATCCCACCTTTTTCATGCGCCTTCATTTCATGTGGTAGGCAGAAACAACATGGTCAAGTAGGAATAGAGTTACCTTCTTGTCAATACGGTTAACACTTTAACAGCTGCATCCGGCTTGCGGTTAAACGCTTCTGTCTGATCAATGCATCCCACATTTTTCATGCGCCTTCATTTCATGTGGTAGGCAAAAACAACATGGTCAAGTAGGAATAGTTACCTTCTTGTCAATACGGTTAACAGCTGCATCCGGCTTGCGCTTAAGCGCTTCTTTCTGATCAATTCATCCCACCTTTTTCATGCGCCTTCATTTCATGTAGTAGGCAAAAACAACTGCGTCCGGCTTGAATACAACTTCTCCTGAGCTTTATTTTCCTAAGCTTTATGTCTCCTGAGCGATTGATCGAAATAATAGCGTTCAGCTACACTGGATGAACGCCTTCACTTCTCGATTCACCTTTTTAAAAGATTATACTTAGATGCTTGACAAAGGCAAAGGAAGAGGAAGAAGAAGGACGAGAAGAAGAAAAAGAAGAAGAGGAAGAGAAAGAAAACCCGACGTTCCCGAGGCATAGTTGTTTCTCTCATTGTCAGTGTAATTACAGTCGACGAATTAAATAATGTCAGTACACTACTTAAATTTTGGAAAGGTAGGCCACATGCAAAGCTTCAATTCACCGTGTTAAGTACTGTAGGTTGCCTACCTAAACCAAAATCTAAGGAGTCACCCGTTACAGTGGCGTAGCGTGCATTCGTGCAATTTGGCAACAATGCCTTGTCTGCATTTAAACCCATGTGATAGGTCGAATGCGAAGGTGTTCACCGAACACCCAACAGTTCGATCTTTTTCATGGGTTAAATGGACAAACTGCGACGTTGTCAACTTGCACGCTTCGCCACTGGCCGGTTATTTAATTCGTTGACTGTACCTGCCCTTAATTTTGCGACGGTCCTGAATCTTCCGAGTCCCATTCATTTAGATTTAACAGAGTCATAATTTGAACTTAGAACCGAATCAAGCTTTAATTCAATACTAACGAATGTTAATGATTTCAGAAGCGTATAATATCAGAGTATAGACATTTCAGAAGCGTAATCAGAGCATAAAATATGGCGGCGTTTACTACATATATAAACATCGCGACCATCACGTGTATGCCAACTTCTTTACATGTGAAAATCTCCGCCAGCTAAAGGCTTGAGGTCATTGTCGCTGTATAACCTTGCCTCTTTTTACTAAACGTATGCGCGGTAAAGTAAATATGATAATTGATATAGCTGAAAAGAAAGAAGGAAAAAAGTGTCGAACACAGTGGAGAGAAGCTCTTGAGCCGTGATTTATTTTTAAATTATACTTCTATCGACTTTATAGTCTATGATCAACCCTTTCCAGTACGCATTTTGGAAATTTACTTTTTTTGAGATTTTTTTTAGACCGTTCAAAAGAGGACAATTTTCTAAGACTTTTGATGGGTTACACAAGTTTTTGCAAAATGTCCATTTAAATTCCATTGAAACCCATGTTACAGAAAATGGTACATATGTGTACCACCTTGCTGGAAAGGGTTAACTACAGCAGTGGCCCGCAGCGTGCAATTTGACAGCGTTGCAGTTCGTCCATTTAAACTCATGAAAAAGATCAAACTATTGGGTGTTTGGTGAACATCTTTGCATTCGACTTTTTACATGGGTTTAAATGGACACTATACAATGTTGCCAAATTGCACGAAGCCATTCAACAGATACCTAGCTAGTTCCAATTAAATCGGTACTTTATATATTACTACTTGTAGGTTACTAAAGAAGAGTTTAAAACGCAACAAGATTTTCAAACATTTCGGGTACATCGAATACTTTTCCTTTCGAGTGAATATGTACATTGTTGGCTTTAGCAGCGATACTTTTTATACGATAAGCGAAGTAATCGATGAATTGCACATCTTGAAGATAAAATTCGCCTATGCGGCTTGGGTTTCTACATGTTCGGAAAAAAAAAAGACTGGTAGAATTTACCATCCACATAGCTGATTTTGGAGTCTGTCATCAAGTATGGTAAATGCAACGTACCTTGTGGCAAATTAAGATAACCTGCGTTGGTATACTTCACCACAAGGTACGTTGCATTTACCATATGATGGTAAAATTTACCATACTTGATTCCAGACTCTAAAATCAGCTATGCAGACGGTAAATTCTACCATAGTCTTTTTTCCGAGCGGACGAATCGAATGTACAAAACTACATCGGATGAATACAAGTTATCAATGAGTCATGCATATTTCTATATTGGACTGACGAAAACAATAATGATTTGATAGTCAGTGGCGTAGCGTAGCGCACTTTAGAAACATGGTATAGTGTCCATTTAAACCCATGTAAAAGGTCGAATGCGAAGATGTTCACCGAACATTAAATAATTCGATCTTTTCCATGGGTTTGAATGGACGAACTGCAACGTTGCCAAATCTCACGCTACAATACTGTTCATAGTAGATATGAAAAATGCAAATTCATAAAATTAAAACTTATACCTTATTTGCCTTGTTTACAGAATGTGTCAAAACAAATTAAACGTTGTCAAGTGACTGCGCCCGCAATAGCACCTGTAATTCATCACGCTCAACCTCAAAAAAGTTTCCAGGTAAGGGCTCACGCATTTTTAGCAGATTTTCTGCGAACATTGGTATCACTTTGGTAGGAGTAGGAGAGGGTAGCAGACCTCTCAAACGTAAACTAAACGTAGAGGTTTGTGTAGAAATTGTCCCTCAAATGGTAAAAAGCCCCTTCATTTTCTCGAGCGGCGACCATCACAACTTCTGAGTGGGGACTTTTTTTCATAGCCACCGTGTATGTATGTACATTGCCAGTGATTGGGAATCAAGACAATTGTTATTTTGCAACTCATCGAATATAAGTAACTCATTGCATCGAAAAAAATTAATGAATGTGACACCACACCAAAGCTGGGATTCTTTCAACCCGCTTTCTGAAACAAATAGCTAAGTTTGTAAATTTTAATAGTTTGAACACATGGCAACACCTATCTCAACTCTCGGGTATTGGTCTAGTGACCGCACCGCAGTCTGGTGGTTTCGCTATGTTTATTTACTTAGGTGCGGTACCTATAGCTGAGGCATGAAATTCGAGACATTTAACCGACCAATCCATAAATTTAATCTCAATGACAATCGAATACCTGATAAGAATTAAAAGTAGGTAGAGGGGGCGTCTCGTCGGCTCGCTGCCACTTGCAAAACCCATTAGATTATGCAGAAGCATATAGTAATTCCTGCTTGGATCTGGACGGACGTCTCGATCCAGCCAATGCTAGGCCTGTGTGATGGTCGATGCATCGATCGGAGTTTCGATATTTTCCTGCCATCGAATAAATTCGATGCTGACGTTGATGTCAAATCGATAAATCGAAACTCAGTATTTACCAACATTTTGACTAAAAACAGACCTAAGCGTCATATTTTCTTCTTAAACCATCTAAAAAGCATGGGAAAGTATCTTGCGATTTCCAGAGATTCTCATTTTTGACTTGATAAAATTTGTTTTGATGCATCGATAAAATTTCGATATTTTTTGGACATCGAACTTTGATGCACAAATTTGGACATCCCACAGGCCTTGTCGATGCCAATCTTCGTGCGCAAATCCACATTTGGGGCTTCTATATTATCAGTGCCCCATTAGTAACAATAAACCCATCCAAGCTTCAAGTTTTCGAAGTCAATTAGATGAGTAAATGGCATTTACAATGACGGTCGCAAATTAGCGAATGCTCGTCTCTTCATCGGAACCAAATACAAGCTAAAAATTAATCAAGTTTCAAAAAGAAAGAAAAAAAAAAGTCGTCCTAGAGAATGTTAAAAGCAACATCTCTGAAAAATGTGGATGCGCGTGGATCAATAGTTAAAAAGTTATGCTGGGTTTCACGTTTTATGGCGACAGACAGACAGACAGACAGACAGACAGAAAGACAGACAGACGGTCAGAAAGACAGACACCACAGAAAGTTTGTGCATTTATACCTCCAAGCCACAAATGGTTAAATAGTATTGAAACTTGATGGATGAATATTCTTTAGAAAAGTATTAGGCATGATGAGAGCCAATTATTTTGTAATTATCATGTTGTACTTATGTTAGTCGTAGTGGGCCAAGTATCGAAACAAAATACCTACCTTGAAAATCTCTGCGCCATTGCAATATCTATTTCTAACTTTGTCAGTAGTAAGAAAGTAAAAAGTGAGAAATTTCATCATCAATTCCTCCCCCCCCCTCCCTTGGAAATCCTAGATAGTCCATGTTCAGAGTGAGCTGAATAAAATTGGCCGTTTAGCATTGGATCAAAAAATGCCTCGATTTCTAAAAATGCGGTCTGATATTAAATTAATCGACGCATATTTCTTTATCGGACTCAAATCTCTAAAATTAATGTCCCTCTGCCGATGCCACGGCTTGATTAAAACTGAAAGACAAAAGAGGTCTGGGAGCAAAAATTCAGGTACTCATTTCATCGAGTTTATCACCATGGCGAAGAGGCACCCATCGAAACCTTTTAAGGTAGCGTTAATTTTGAAATTCCTTCCAATAATTGCATGATAATCAGGGGCAGTTGAATGACGCGGGTGGATAGATTTTTTTGCGTATTGTTCATGGCCTTGCAGGAAATGCAAGGACGCGTAGTCCTGTACTGCAAATTGACATATTAGCACTGTGTTAAAAAGAGAATTCGTTAATGCTGAACGCAACGAGCTATAGCGATAGAGAGGATTTGTGGGACGTGATATTGAAACTTCACGGAGGCAGCCATGGTCGAGATCTCTTATGGACGTTTTTCACACAGGCATGGTTTGTTTGCCTCACTTTTTTTAACCTTTAAATTAAAAAAAAAAAAAAAAAAAAAAAAAAAATTGACAAATATATTTGAAATTGGTTATAAACGAAAGTGCGAGTGTTTCAGAGTGGCTATCTGGACATAGAAATCGAAAAAAAAAATTCTTCTGGAAAGATTTGCACGATAAAGAAACTGACACATAACAGAAATATGCAACATTTTCTCACTTGGATACTTGTATAAGAATTCTGTGTCCAGAAAACTCTAAAACACTTGCACTTTCGTTTAAAACCTATTTCCCGTGGATAATTAACCACAACTTTTGATTTATAAGCTTAAAAAAAGTGAGGCAAACAAACCAGATTCAGATCGCACATGCTGTCACACTTTGAGATAGGACTTGTAACATGTATGGTGGCCCCCTCTATCACTTTATCCCGTTGGTTTACTCCTTGGATTTTGGGTTCGGTAGGCAACATACGATACTCAACACAATGAAATGAAGCATTGCGGTTGGCCTATCGTGCCAAAATTTAAGAAGTCAACTGACATTATCTATAATGGGCTCTCGCAAACTTTTGCTATAGGGGATTGAAGAGTTGATTCTTGCATAAAAACTTGTAAAAATGACGATGAGTACACTAAAAAATCACGCAATTCACTCTCAGAATTGGACTTAATGGCGGAGAGAAGCAGGAATCATGGGAGATTCCTATCTAAATTGAGACATATATCTTTGTTTCCGCGGAGAAAGTGACAAAATAGGCAGAAAGCTCCTACGATACCTGTGTCGAACCGGCATTACCATCTTGCCAATAAAGCAGTTATGTGAGTTTATTACTAAATTTTAGACTTTCTTAGTGGGATTTTTGTGATTTCCGCTGGCCATTCTATCAGATTGGACTATTTTTTTGCTTATAGCAACAGTTTGCAAGAGCCCCACTAGCCGATTGTAATACACTTTTCATCTGATGAATTTCCATCTCTATTTGTTGCAGTTCTCGGAGGTTTCAGTGCGACTATGCTCGCCGACCGAATTGAAGCCAAAGCCGCCGGTCTCGCAACTCACTTTCGGCACCCATTTCACCGATCACATGCTCAAAGTCGAGTACATCGCCGACAAAGGTGGATGGCAGCAACCGCAGATTGTGCCCCTTGAAAATTTACAGATACATCCCGCCGCAAAAGGGCTCCACTACGCGCTGCAGGTAAGACAAACGATTAATAACTAAGATTTTAAAATAAAGTATATTATTCCCTTATGGGTCAAGCCCGAGTATACCCGTTTTTCTCTAATCTTTCTTCGGGCGCCTTCAATTCGTCATATAGGCAATGCCAACTCCCCCGAGTGCGAACAGTTAACTACCTTCCCTATGCGAACGGAAGAGTGTCGTTCTTTTTGAACTAACCTCGCCTTCAATCCGTCGTATAGGCAATTCCAACTCCCCCAAGTACGAACAGTTAACTACCTTCCCTATGCGAACGGAAGAGTGTCGTTCTTTTTGAACTAACCTTGCCTTCAATCCGTCGTATAGGCAATTCCAACTCCCCCAAGTACGAACAGTTAACTACCTTCCCTATGTAAACGGAAGAATGGAGATCTTTGAAACTAACCTGGCCCTTAGAGGGTTAACGAGACTTATTTATGTGTTTACTCAATACGTCATTAACAACTTTTGAGATCATAGGTGCTCGTCACAGGAAGATTCCCTGTATACAATTAGTCCGGGTAATCGGGGATTTTAGCTTGCAAGTGTTGGAGTAAATTATGTCTGAGAGTCGAACTTTGCGTATTTTGGGTCGCTGAATCCGAAACTGACATTTGTTTACGAAATCTGAACTTTGTGTACGAATCGGAGGGGCGCAGCCATTTTCCAAAATGACGGTCAAAATCACGTTTTTTTGGCTTATTTTGCTTACTAGCATCAGATCGCATTATTTCAAAAAGATCAAAAGTGAATGCGCTACAGAGCCACGAAAAATCCTGAAATTAGCTCGTTGTGGCGCATGTTCGAAAAACGGTCAAAATTGTGCAAAGCTGGATTAGAGGACGTCTCTATAACCGTCACTCAGCTTGGTCACGCTTTTCCAATTTCCACCCTTCTCCACGCTTTTTCACGCATCGTGTCGAAGCGTGACTAAGCATGACTAAGCTTGACGAAGCATTTTAAAATTTGATGTAATTTTGATAATCATACCGAAGATTCCACCGCTTGACAAAAATAATATGCAGTCACAATAGCTCAGCAGTAAGACTATAACGCGCAAAAAGACTCTGGGACCAAATAATGTTAGGTCCCGAGCATTGAATTGGGTGCATCTTGCGTGCGGTTTCGACCAATCAGAGAGCTTACGCACGGTCATGTGACCGTGCGTAAGTTACGCTCGGGACCGAACATTATTTGGTCCCTGATCTGTAATCTTTAATGACAAAATTCTGCAAACCGTCTAATCGCACGCTGTTGGAAATTGTTTCAGTCTGATGGGGCAGTTTCAAGGGTCAGAAATGTTTTGTATGAAGAAAAAGAAAGTACTTGATGAGCTGAGAACAAAAATGCCTTCGGTTTCTAATGAAGTCCCATTGTAAATTGTTCCAGAGTGATGAGATTTTGGCCCAAAATACATTCTTTTAAATGGGAATTCCGCGTAGTGACGTCACTACGAACACGATTTTTTACAAACTTACACACGTAAGTATCTCCAAAACCGAGACACTAATGAAAATAACCAAAGGCACAATTGTTCTCAGCTCATCGAGTACTTTCATTTCCTTTATAAAAAACACACAATTTCAAACCCTTGCGACTGCCCCATTGAAATGGTTATGGACGGTTATTTGATCTATGACTTATTTGAAAAAAAATTAAGTGGGTTAATGGGTATCTGGACACTGTACTAATATGTGTAGGTAAATAAATCGCATCTTGGGGCGGATATGTGAAATGAATAAAAACTCATCCATACGAATATGCGTCTTGTGTCGATCATAGCCAATGAGCGTATTTTTTTAGTTCGCTGCTCTACTTTTCCCTGTGTTTCTGGCAAATATTTTCGCACTCTATTGGATGACGCATCAGAAATATGCGCTATTAAATAATGCAAACGAAAAAGAAAAAGGAAAAGAAAAATTCATTTGATGATACTCAGAATCGTTTATTTACGTGTCATTCTTTCCGCTCTAAGCTGCGCATCAAATCGCGATTCGCTAATACAACGCGACTCTTCATCCTTCTTCATAATTTTTTTTTTCACAATAGCGGGCGAGGTGGTAAAGGAATCTTTTCAGGAAGTCGTTATAGAATATACATATATACATATACATATACAAAACACATATATACATATATAGATAGGTATCCTATGCAAGCAAGTTGCGGTGCATCCACGGAAAAATATGAACTTGACTTTTCAATACCCTCTCCTTGACTTCCCGATATTGAGATTGATATCGATATCGAACTGATCAACATTGCAAAAGCTCAAGACAGCCTCGGTGACGCGGGGGCGGTGAAAAATATAGGAGAATGAATGAAAACAATCATAATCAGGGCTGCCGTTTTGCGTATAATCAATGCTATTTTTCTATTCACCGATGATTCCACCGGTTGAGAAAAGATTACACAGTTCAGTTCAGTGTATGACTGTAATGCACGAAAATACTCTGATCTGTAATCTTTCCGTAATCGGTGGAAACTCCGTTGATTAATTAAAATATCCGCAATTTTTTTAAAGTCATCGACGACTCCACCGGTTAAGAAAATATTACAGATGCGAGTATTTTAGTTTATTACAATCATACACTGAACTGAACTGTGTAATCTTTTCTCAACCGGCGGAACCATCGGTGAATAGAAAAATAGCATTGATTATACGCCAAACGGCAGCCCTGATCATAATGGATAGCAAGTGGCGCACAGTGGAGCGAGTCAATGCTGCAATGGGAGGATTCGAGTCGGGCATGAAATATCCTATATTATATTTGTAAGAATAAAGCTAAGTTTCCGGAGAACCGTTGCACCGTTTGGGAGGGACCTGGTACCGTTCGGTCGGGCTCGGCTCCAATGCTTCGGGAAAAATATAAGTTTTTCCGTACCCGCGTCCCTCTTTAAAATGCTAAAAACTTTTCTCTCAAAAAGTTGTGCGAGTGCGAAAAGGATGCGAATCAGTTCGTTTTGTAAGGGTGGGAGAGAGAAGCGAAATTTTGTAGTCCTTTTTTAAATGCATACGTGCGGACGAGCATACGATTTTGTACGCGTGTGAGCGAGAAACGTCTCTAATTTCCTTACCGTTGAAATACGATTCAACAAATTTACGAATCCCGAGTGGTATGCGAGTCCTACCTCGTTTGCTCAACTCTAAGCCCCCCCCCCTCCCCCGTATTCGTCAATGCTAGACGTCATTGTATTTCAGTACCTTCTCATGAAAATATCTGAAAAGTTCACGCCTTTTCCAATCAGTTTTGCTTTCCTTTCCTTTTTTGACGTCTTGGTGGATACTGGATATCCTGAGATTTCTAGAGGCCTTCTGGACAAAAAGGCAAAATGCCGGACATGCTTGGGAAAATCCGAACGGATGGCTGGTAGGTTAAATTGTAACCTAATCTGTGACAAAGCACGGAGTATAACCTTAAAAGTTTGTTAATGATATTGAGAACTCATGATTGGAATCGATCGTCGTTGGTGTGTTAAAAAAAACGTCATTAAATATACATTAAGTGGCAGCTTTGATTTCCAGTTTTGTTCAATGTAAAATTTACGGAGGATTCTAACCCATAAACTGGCAACACTGGTGAAAAATGAGACGATCCGACAGGGTAAGGGCGTTGTGGCTGTAAATGTGCTACGTCGCGTGTCTTCCAGATCCGATGACTATGAATTATACGTTACAAACTATCACTAGGTACCAGAAGTAATTATTATTCTTGATATCTTGATGAGGTATCAGAATAATACATGAGGTAAAGCTACGCTGAATCAAGAGTACAGAACCCAGCTAAGAGGGCCAATTTGGGCAGTTGGCCACGGGTCCAAAAAGGGTCCAAAAGGGGAATCACGGGTTCTCTTAAAGGGTTGTGAAATTGTACGAATGCTCCAAAATGTGAAATATTGCAAGGAAGTAGCTATTTAGTAACACGTGTTTTATAAATTAGTGTTTTCTGACACACCCTTTTCTCTTGCGGTACCATAAGAAAAGTCAGTTTTCAATGAATTGTTGAACTGTAAGTAAAGACTTTTTCATTAAAGCGCCTGAGGTGGTATTTTTTAGAAACTTTCAACATTCAAATTTAGAACAAAACCTTGAAAAATCATGGATTTCTATAAAAAATAACACATAGAGAAGAGGACGGGGGAATTTCTGAATTTTTGTTGGGGAAATTGGTGGCATTTTTTTTTTTTGTTTTTAGTTCCCGAAGAAGTTTTTTGTGGCAACACTTTACGTAGTAAAACTTTTTAATTAAATATTTATTTTGCGGGATTTATTATAACATATTTTCAAGTTTTAAATTTTTAATATTACTTTCCTTTTAATCTTTTTATATAAAATTTACTTTTGATTTAAACCAGTAGGGGTCAAGTTGCGCTGTGATATTTTTACGGCAGAAGGTTATAAAAATATACATAGAGGTTTCTCTCAGCTTCATTATAACTGCATTTCTTTCCTTTATTTTTGCACATTTCCTCAAAACATTTTGGAATAAGGCTCTTGCAAACTTTTGCTACAGAAGGGATTGAAGAGTTGAATCTTGCATAAAAAACAGTAAAAATGTCGCTGAGATGAGAGTACAATAGAAAATTACGAAATTCACTCTTAGAATCGGGCTTAGTGGCGGAGAGACGCCAGGTTTTATGGAAGATGGATTCCTATCTAAATTGAGACACACGTCTATGTTTCTGTAGAGAAAGTGACAAATCAGACAGGAATCTCCCATGATACCTGCGTTGAACCGCAATTACGATCTTGCCGTTATACAGCAGTTTTGTGAGTTTATACTGCGACTTTTAGACTTAAAGAGTGTGATTTTCCTGATTTTTGCTGTTTTTTTTTTTCAAAGCAGATTGGACTGTTCCTTTGCTCACAGCAAAAGTTTGCAATACTCAGTACGTTGATACAATTTCCGTACGCCGACGCACTATAATCTATGAGATCGTCAAAAAGTGGCCAAAACTCAGAAAGTATACATTTCTCATCAATCGATCAATTATAAAGTTTCAATTCCAGTTTTAATCACAGAGAACACGCTGAGCAAGTGATTCAAACCTAGAAATGGCAATGAAAAGTGTTAATACTTAAAAGGTCAAAAAACGACGACTTTTTTTTCGCCACTTTTTTCCGATCCCAGACCATAGAGCGACAATTGGACACTGCGACATTTCGCGCGCCGCGAAACGTGATGATCATCAGGAGACTGTCACATGAATTATAATGATGACAAAAACACGCGAAAATTGCATTCGTGCCGACAACAGCATATATTTTTCAAATAGTTATAGAGGTGCATAAAATATGGTCTCTCCGACCGAGGTTATCGCTTCATTTGAGAAATAATGAAGAGGCAACAGAGAATACAATAAATATGAAATGGCTCGAGAAAATACGAAAAAAGTAAAAGAGAGGACAGTGGCGCTCGCTCGCTGAGCTTGTTTCTCTCTTTTTTGTTGTCTATTTAAATGCATGTGTTAGAAAAGGATGGAGGTAGGGCGGAGCTACACGGTCGATCGTGATAGCCCCTCCTATCCTTTTCTGACACATTCATTCTTATCAGGACAAAACGAGAAAGAAAGAGAGAGAGAGAGATAGAGAGAGAGAGAGAGAGAGAGAGAGAGAGAGAGAGAGAGAGAGAGAGAGAGAGAGAGAGAGAGAGAGAGAGAGAGAGAGAGAGAGAGAATGGCGGTTGATTAGGTTCGCAAACTTTTTAATCCACTCGTTTTAATGAATCAAATTGACGCGCGAAACCGAGGGAGACGCGACCGAAACAAGCACTGGTCACATTTTCGACCATGTGTGTAACGGAGCTAAATCTTTATCATTAAAGTTTGTAAGAATGCAGAGGTTATACTTTGTTTCATGCAGCCGATAGCTTTTATCGAATGTAGTGAAGGGATACTTGGTTACAGAGCTCCTTTTCCTTCATCAACACTTTAAAGGAACGAATATACATCAGCGTTTCCTCTATCCAATCTACCAGCCTCATCGAATAATTTTAATGATCGGCCCCGCTGTACTAAGGCCTGAGATCGTCAAAAAGTGGCCAAAAAGTGGCCAAAAATCAGACAGTAAATTTTTCATCGATTTATTATTAAAAAAGTTTCGAGACCAATTCTAACCTATATACGCCCATTGGGTCGCTAATGACCCACTCTTTGCGTTTTCTTTGGACCAAATTGTTGTGAAGTTAGAACAATTTTACACAAAAACCAATTTTGGGATTTTTCAGCATGTATCATTTTGCTGGACCAAAAAATTTCACATACTTCAATTTGTTTAGCTCAAAAAACACCTTAAAATGTCTAATAATGTTGGACATGTAGTTTTTTAGAAAACACTTGAAACAAGCAATTTCAACCGAGAAATGTCACTGGAAAGTTTTAAGTTAAGTTTAAAAGGTCAAAAACGTTGAATTTTGATGCCTTTTTTTTACCTGAATTTTGGCCTCTTTTTTTTAAAACTAAGACCATAGTGCGCTGGTACAGGTAGGTAATAGGTATTTACCTGACCGCTCAGCTTACTGTTGCAATTTTACCATTTGAAAGTTCTCAAATTTAATTGTATGACTGGTATAGGAAGGTATGCACCTGGCTGCTTAGTTTTGCGGTTGGAATTTTACCATTCGAAAGTTCTAAAGTTTAATTGTATGACTGCGATAAAGGAGGGTATGCACCTGGCCACCTGGCCGCTTAGCTTTGTTGTTGAAATTTTGCCATTAGAAAGTTGTAAAATTTAATCGTATATGAATTTTTGGTTCAGCTGTTCGAAGGTATGAAATGCTACCGAGGACACGACGGCAAGATCCGAATTTTCCGGCCGAATCTCAACATGGCCCGCATGAACAACTCGGCGGTTAGGATCAGTCTGCCTCAGTTCGATGGCGACGAGTTACTAAAATGTATCAAGAAATTGGTGAGCCTAGACCAGGAGTGGGTGCCCCATTCAGAAGCCGCCAGCCTCTACGTACGGCCCACTCTCATCGGCACAGACGTAAGTCCCTCCATCACATCAGATAAACAACTCTCATGGTTGCCAATTTTCTTCATCAAGGAGAGAAAAAAAAAGAAAAAAAAATCAAAGATGCATTAATTTAACAAAACCCTTTGGTAACTGTCAGTGGCGTAGCGTCAAGTCTGACAACCTTACAGTCCGTCCATTTGAACCCATGAAAAAGATCGAACTATTCGGTGTTCGGTGAACACCTTCGCATTCGACCTTTTACATAGGTTTTAATGGACTTAATACAATGTTGCCAAATACCACGCCCAAGTTTACTCGTTCTGGTGATCAAGTCCAATCAACGCATTTTTTTCGATTGATTATTGCTGACAGTAAAAAATACTAGAGAATATTGTAAAGGGGCAGTTGCAAGGCTCTAAAATGTTGTGTTTTTTACGAAGAAAATTGCAGTGCTTGTTAAGCTGAGAACAGTGGTGCATTTGGTTCTTTCCTAAGTGTCCCGGTTTCGGAGATACACACGCGTAAAGTTGAACAAATCGTGTGTGTAGTGACGTTACTACGCGGGACTCCCATTTAAAACAATGTACGAGTATTTTGGACCGAAATCTTAACTCCAAAACAATGGGGCTTAATTAGAAACCAAAGGCATATATTCGTTCTCAGCCTATCAAGTACTTTCGTATTCTTTATATAAAAAAAAAAAAAAAAAAAAAAAAAAAAACGCAACATTTCAGTCCCTTGCAACTGCCCCATTTCAAAATAATATTCCTCAGAGCGCCTTCAATTCACGGTATATGCAAAATGATCACAGCTGAGCACGAATATTTAACTACCCTCTCAAGTTGAGTGAACGAGCTGTGATCGGTCCACATAATCTGGTAGTCAAAGGCTTAAATAATCGGATGTCACATTTTCAGAAGAATCTTTACCGCCCACTCTCTATCCGTCAAGCATCATGATTTTATTGCGATTTACCTATTGCTGAACTAAATGTAAAACAAAACAGGATGAAATGAATATTTATTTGAAAATATTGGATTATTAGGTCCATAGTAGTGACGAAGCGCGTCATTTGGCAACAGTGGTTTTCGAGGATTCAATTGAGTCTGTGTAAATAAATAATGAATAATGAGATTTCCTTTTCCTGTGAAGAATTGCTTTCCTAAGTATCGATTATTTTACATGGGTTTAAGGGTGATTCCGCGCACGGTAACAAAAAAATGTCAGTTTAAAAACTATTCAAAGCTTTTACATGGAAATTGGTGAGAAATTTACGTTCTGCACGGAAAACAACTACGGTGAAAATAACCATACGGATACCCGGATAATTTGTCATTGATTTTAATGGAAACCATTTTTCATCCAGAACTAATAACCTAAAAATTAAGATTTCACAAAAGCAATTAAGTCCCTCTGGAGAATGTTTAAAACAAAATTGCTGCGAAATTTTGATGCATATGGAGCAATCGTTCAAAATTTATGTTTGGTTCCACGTTTTATTGCTACGGACAGAGAGACAGACAGACAGACGCCACAGAAAGGGTGTGCATTTACACCTCCAAGCAACAGATGATTAAATAATATTGAAACTTCATGGATGAATATTCCTTAGGGTATTGTCAAGCATGACGAGAGCCAATTATTTTGTAATTATCATGATTTACTAAGTTGTAGAGGGCAAAGTATCGAAACAAAATACCTTGAAAATCTCTGCGCCATTCCATGGCAATACTTTCTCTATTTCTAAATTTGTTAATAGTGAGGAAAGTAATAATGGAAAATTTAAATGTTTTTACGGTCAAAAAACAAACTATGAAAGGTGGTTTTGATAGGATATTTTGATGAAATTAATGCAACCACTTTCAAACATCTACGTTGTTTATTAACAAAGATAAACCCACTTTAAAGTCACCACACACGGAAAAAAAACTACGGTGAAAATAACCATACGGATACCTGATTTTGGCACCTGCTAGATGGTATGGTAATGTTAACCAGAAGTATACTATGTTTTGACTTGGTACTAGGTGATGTTACCTGATTGTATGTCGAATTTACTCAAAGTATCGGTAAATGTACCATACTTCTGGTCAAGTTTACCATAACATCTAACAGGTGCCAAAATCAAGTATCCGTATGGTTATTTTCAATAATCTTTTTTTTCCGTGTGGTTTTCGGCTAGTTTTTGACGATCTTAGACGACAGTGCGTCGCATGGGCGGAGCCAGAAATTAGGCAAGTGTGGATTCTTCCCACTTGAATGTATGAGAAACGATCGATTATAAATTGGGCCATGGCCCCCTCAAGAATCGATTGTTTCTCATACATTCAAATGGATAGAATCCACAGTTGCCAAATTGCTGGCTCCGCCCATGGTGCGACGCAAGCTAATGAACAGAGCAGAACTTTTCAACTGGGTCAAACTTGCGATATGACTTGTTTGCGGTATTTTGCACAAACACAATAATCGAATATTTTGCATGAATAATTAAGATCATAGAGAGGTCATTCAGATTAAAAATAACCTTGCTAATATTATAAAGACGGAACTTAAATATGGGTAATATTTGTGTAACTTATTTCATTGAATAGACGAAATTCTTGGGTGTGTGAGTGGTTGCTAGCAAAGAAAATTCAAAAGATCTAAATATTCTCCGTTCCTCAAATTTTTCTGTGGCTTATGCTAGAATTTTCAGCTTTTCTTCCCAACTTAAATTAAAACTTTGAGGAAAGTTGGCAGGTCTCATTTGAAAAATAAATATCCACCATTAAGAATAGGTCAAAAGACACCGTCTAAGAATTTTCTCAGGTTTTCACACTATCCTGATAAAAATGACGATCAATCAATAAAGAAGCGTCATTTGAGAGGAAGCCTCCCCCCCAAACCCCCACCGGTGATTTAGGCACATCCCAAAATTTCGGCTCTTATAAAAAATTCACGAAACAAAGAAAAAATAAGTTTAACAAATTTAGTCAGTAGGTAGGAGAGGGTTGGGCAAAGTGATCCCCCTTAGGTTTGATAGGTTGTGAAAACGTTACTTGTAGTTAAAAATACAATAATTTTAGTTTAGCATTAGCTCCATACCCCCAAGTTTCCCGGGCCTCAAAAATTTGCCTGAATTGTAAATGAAAAGGGACAATATAGGGTCGGAATTTCGGGGATCAAACGACTAAGAAACAAAAAAATAAAAATAAAATCAAAGGCCATCGGCTCTTCGCCCCCTCCCCTGGTAAGACTTGAAATAACGCCACTGCTGAATCAGAGCTGCGTTGCTTTGCTTATAATCAATGGTATTTTTTCAATTCACCGACAATTCTATCGGCTGAGAAAATATTACAAAATTCAGTTCATTGTATGATTCTACTGCAAGAAAATACTCTGATCTGTAATCTTTTCTCAACCGGTGGAGTCGTTGTTGACTTTAAAAAAACTAGCTGTTATTTATACCTATAACGGCGATATTGTACCGATTGAGAAAATATTCCAGATCTATGCGGGCCGATCATTTACTTCATCGTTATACCGATCGTTAAGACTGTCTAAGGGTGATTCTATTGGTCGGAAATTGTAAAACTTGGCCGTTGCTATATGGTAACAATCGTTACAGTGCCCGCGATTTAAAGGTTACTCATTAATAACTTTAATAGAACGGATACTGTAACGATGGTTATCATAGCAACGGCCAAGTTTTACCTGACTAATAGAATTACTCTTAAATAGTCTTAACGATTGGTTTAACGATTAAGTAAATGATCGGCCTGCAGAGTATTTTCGTGCAGTGCAGTCATCCGTGAATTTAAAAATGTCGTTAATTATACGCAAAACGGCAGCTTTGGACTGAATACGTACATACATGCATGCGAGTGTTTCAACAACAACTTAACGCGCTGTTTTTTTCTTTTTCTCTCCAACAGCCAGTTTTAGGTATCAATGTTCCTGCTACGGCCCTCCTTTTCGTCATACTCAGCCCGGTGGGACCGTACTTTGGCAATGACGGGATGAAACCCATCTCTCTTCTAGCAGAGCCTAATTATGTAAGATCTTGGCCTGGAGGCTGCGGAGACACTAAAGTGGGGGCAAATTACGGACCAACCATCCTCGTTCAGGTGAGCAAAAGTCAAAGATTACAATGAGTATGTTGCATACCTTTGCTACAGCGCTAATGAGGGTGGAAACTGGTGTAGAATCGCGCAAAAATCACTTTCAGAACCTCAAAAAGTCTCAAAATCAACTCATAAACCAACAAAAGACGTTTAAAGGAAAGCCTAATATGGCGGTCGAAAGGGCGAATCAACCCTGCATGCATGCACCATAATCAGCAAAAATGGCTGACGACGGCATTCAACAAAGTCAGCACTTGCCCGGCGGCGTTTCCTTCTCAGAATTCGGGCAAATCGACACAAAACATGAAATATTAAACCATAGTAATCATAAACAATAACGAGGAAGTAAAATTTACCGGGGGGGGGGGGGACACAGAATGACACATAATGTAAATACAAGGAGGATGCACGGAAAAAAAAGATTAGTGAAAATAACCATACGGATACCTGATTTTGGCACCTGCTAGATGTTATGGTAAACTTGACCAGAAGTATGGTACATTTACCGATACTTAGAGTAAATTCGACATGCAATCAGGTAACATCACCTAGTACCTAGTCAAAACATAGTAGACTTCTGGTTAACATTACCATAACATCTAGCAGGAGCCAAAATCAGGTATCCGTATGGTTCTTTTCACCGTAGTTTTTTTTTCCGTGTGTGAGTCGTTTGCTTACATTCTAACCAGCGAGCTGATCATTTACTTCATCGTTAAACTTATCGTTAAGACTGCGTATGAGTGATTCTATTGGTCGAATATTGTAACGTTGCTATGGTAACCATCGGTATAGTGTCCGTTTTTTAAAGATCACTCATGAATAGCCTTTATAAAACGAGACTCTTAACGACGGTTACCATTGCAACAGCCAAGTTTTACAATTTTCGATCAATAGCATCGCTCGTAGACAGTTTTAAAGTCTATTTGAAACCTAATCAATGAAGCGCCTTCAATTCATAAATTCGGCAAAAATGGTTGCCGCCGAGTAGGGAAAGTTAACTACCTACCAACGCATGCTAACAATTTGCCTATATTCTGAGTAATGACTGGAGCACAAACATTCAGGGTTTTTTTCATTCTTTTTTTTCTCTTTCTGTCCCGCACGAAAGCAGGGTTCAAGATGAGCATGGTTGTTTCTGGTATCCAACAAATCCATCAGGTCAACACTGCACACGCCAGTTGATACGCGAAAAAAAGACGATTTAATAGTGCACGCGAGCTGCCACTTTGTCAACGGATTCGCTAATGATACAATACTAATGCGTTGTACGCCGCCAGTAGCGCACCGAGAGTTTCTTCGTCTCTTTCTTTTCTCCATTAAGAAACGTATGTTAGACAAGGATGGACAAGGGGATAAAACCCCCTCTTTCTGTCCTTTTCCTACTTATACATTCAAATGGGAAATGAGAGAGATGGAAGAGATCCTGGTTGCGCCAGTGTGCGCCGCACAGTGGCACGAGTTAATGGGAGAGTCCGGACGACAAAGCGTCGAGACTTTAAATGTGTGTATTGTTTTTAATACGCAACGTAGAAGTTTGAAAGAGGTTTTATTGATTTTATCATAAACATTTCTACAAGAATCACCCTTCCTAGTTTGTTATTTTGGACCGTAAAAACATTCAAATTTGCATTTGAAGTCGCATACTCGGTTACTCGCATATATATGTATTCCATGTCCGAACCCTTCCACTGACATGGGCGGAGCCAGCAATTAGGAAACTGGATTCTTCCCATTTGAATGTATGAGAAACAATCGATTAGAAATTGGGTCATGGCCCCCTCGAGAATTAATCGATTGTTTCTCATACATTCAAATGGATAGAGTCCACAGTTGTCAACTGGCTCCGCCCATGTCCATTGACTCGTCTCTCTGTGCGCCGCGCCACGCCACGCCTCTGCTTTTCAATCGCGGTCCCACACTTCATTCGGGAAGTTTTAAAATTCTACTCTGAATGTAATTTCTTTCTGATCGAAAGCCAACTCACAATCAGAATAAGAATTTAATGAATCATTGCATTTCTTCCAGCCGCGGTTGGCAATGGGTCTGTTGCATGATTTTGCTACAACATTGAGGAATGTTGACTCTGATGTATAAAATCACATGAAAAATCGCATCGCAATCGCATTGCGAAATCACAAAGAGAGCAAACCGAAAGTCTCAAAATCCACCCATAAACCCACGAAAGACAGGAAAGGTTATATTGATAGGGACAAAAGTCACTTGATATAGCCCCCTTCTCTTCCATCCTTTTCTAACACATGTGTTTTTATGATCAATGAGAGAGGAACATAAATTTCTATATCCGCTCATAGCGCCATTTTGTCGAAAATGAGCTCATATTAGTATATGCAACCAGGGGCGGATTTACATCTCTTGGGGCGGCCCTACGCAACCTTGAATTTGAGGCCCCCCAGCACCAGGATGGGGTGACTCGAAGATTTTTCCCTAAGAAAGAGGGGGAATAGGAGACCTCCATTTTGTCAGCGATTGAAAAGCACCACCGTCATGAGATGCAGGTCTGCTCGTTAGTCTGTTTTCTCATTTAAACTTACGTTGGCGGTGCCCCGGAAGAGCAGAGGAGACGTTTTGAGAGCCCTGCGCCTTGTCAGCGATTAAAAGCCCACCAAAATGACAGGTCTGCTCGTAAGTCTGTTCTCCCATTTAAACTTACATTGGCGGTGCCCTGGAAGAGCAAAGGAGACGTTTTGAGAACCCTGCGCCTTGTCAGCGATTAAAAACCCACAAGAATTGCTCGTAAGTCTGTTCTCCCATTTAAACTTACATTGGTGGTGCCCTGGAAGAGCAAAGGAGACGTTTTGAGAACCCTGCGCCTTGTCAGCGATTAAAAGCCCACCAAAATGACCGGTCTGCTCGTAAGTCTGTTCTCCCATTTAAAATTACATTGGCGGTGCCCCGGAAGAGCAGAGGGGATGTTTTGAGAGCCCTGCGCCTTGTCAGCGATTAAAAGCCCACCAAAATGACAGGTCTGCTCGTAAGTCTGTTCTCCCATTTAAACTTACGTTGACGGTGCCCCGGAAGAGCAGAGGGGATGTTTTGAGAGCCCTGCGCCTTGTCAGCGATTTAAAAGCCCACCAAAATGACAGGTCTGCTCGTAAGTCTGTTCTCCCATTTAAACTTACGTTGACGGTGCCCCGGAAGAGCAGAGGAGACCGTAAGAGAGCCCTGCACCTTGTCAGCGATTAAAAGCCCACAAGAATTGCTCGTAAGTCTGTTCTTCCATTTAAACTTATATTGGCGGTGCCCCGGAAGAGCAAAGGAGACGTTTTGAGAACCCTGGGCCTTGTCAGCGATTAAAAGCCCACCACCCTAGTAGAAATAAACCTCAAGGCCCTCAAGAGAAAAGCCCTCATTGAGGGTAATTGGAACAGAGGGCTTTGAGGGTGCCCTCAACGAATCTTGAGGGTGCCCTCAACGAATCTTGAGGGTGCCCTCAACGAATCTTGAGGGTGCCCTCAACGAATCTTGAGGGTGCCCTCAACGAATCTTGAGGGCGCCCTCAAAAAATCTTGATGGTTTTTCCCGGACATGTTCGGGGATGATATGGGGCGTTAATGGGGAGGGGGTGGTGGGGAGGGGATAATATTGGGGATAATATTGGGGATTTATGTAGTCGACAAAAAGTAGACTCGTATGTACTAACTCAAACTTCAATGGTCACATATTTTTCCTACGTTGTACCGACCTGACCGGGATTCGAACCCGTAACCTTCCGATCCCTAATCCTATACCCTAACCGATACACTGTTCTGACAGTTGGTGATATGAGACGAAATTCGGGTATATAAGGTTGCGCGGACGTCTGAAAAGAAAATACGCTTTGTTTTTGTCCGATTGGCGTGAAACTTGGTGTCCCCGTGTATTTTTGGTCGAGGAATCCGAATCTGCTATCGGATTTCTAAAATTAAATAAACAAAATACGAAAACTTTAATTTTTCTTTGTATCATGGTGCTAGCACCATCGGTCATGGTCATGGTGCCAGTGCATCATAGCACCATGAGCACCATGGAAAACATAGTGCCAGCTTCATCGGTCATGAAGCCGATCACAACATCGGTCATGGTGCTGTGTTGCTAAAATGTTTACCAGGGAAACTGGATAAACGAAACAGTGTTTGATGGTGGAGTCACACTGATTTTAATTTTGAACTGGAACCCTGGAGAATACGTAATGCATTCTTGAGCTTTTGTGGCACCTGGATGTTAGGTATATTGATTTAATTACACTTCTCCAGCCCCTGGAAGTTATGTAATGGATTTTTGAGCTTTTGTGGCACTTGGATGTTAGGTAATTAATTCTATCACATTTCTCCAGCCCCTGGAAGTTATGTAATGGATTATTGAGCATTTGTGGCGCCTGGAAGTTAGGTAATAGCTTCTATTACACTTCTCTCGCCCCTGGAAGTTATGTAATGGATTCTTGAGCTCATTTAGCGCCTAGAGGTTATGTAATGGTCTCCTTCACACTTATCCAGCCCCTGGAAGTTGTGTAATGGTGTCTTGAGCTTTTGTGGCGCCTGGATGTTATGTAATTGATTCTATTACACTTCTCCAGCCCCTGGAAGTTATGTAATGGATTATTGAGCTTTTGTGGCGCCGGGAGGTTAGGTAATTGATTTTATTACACTGTTCCAGCCCCTGGAAGTTATGTAATAGATTCTTGAACTTTAGTGGCGCCTGGAGGTTATGTAATTGATTCTGTTACACTTCACAGGAGGCAAACAAATTAAAATTCAAAAATCATTCACTTGTTTCATGGAAAAAATACCACACTCACCCTGGATTGGGTTCCAAGAATCGTAGGATCGCACATTTTATGCTTCCTTGTCATCATATCACTTGATAATGATGTCCACAGGTTTCTGAGGACATTATATCAGCTGTCATCCTCAACAATTGTTGATGGTCCTCAAGCTTGGGAGAACGTTCAAACGTTGCATCATCATTTTGAGGGCGTCATCAAACAGTTGTTATTGGTTTTTAAGACCTTGAGGGCGTAATCGTGATTTTTGAGGTCACCCTCAAAAGATTTGATGGCGCCCTCAACAATGTTTGAGGGCCCTCAAGAATCTTGGTGGTGTCTTCATTGCCCTCAAAAGATTCTGAGGGCACCCTCAATAATATTTTGGGCCCTCAAGAATCTTGAGGGTGTCCTCATGATTTTTGAGGGCACCCTCAAAGGATTTTGATGGCGCCCTCAAGAATGTTTGAGGGCCCTCAAGAATCTTGAGGGTAACCTCATGATTTTTGAGGGTACCCTCAAAAACCGTTGAGGGTTCTTGAGAATCCTTGAGGTTTATTTCTACTAGGGCAAGATGACCGGTCTGCTCGTAAGTCTGCTCTCCCATTTAAAATTACATTGCCGGTGCTCCAGAAGAGCAGAGGAGACGTTTTGAGGGCCCTGCGGCCCCTGCGCCTTGTCAGCGATTAAAAGCCCACCAAAATGACAGGTATTCTCGTAAGGCTGTTTTCCATTTAAAATATTTTTGGTGGTGCCCAGGGGCGGATTTACATCTCTTGAAACCTGATTTAACCCTAAATTAAAGGCCTTACAGAGGCAGGGTGGGGTGTCTGGGAGATTTTTCCCCAGAAGGAGGGGGGGTAGGGGGAGGTACTCCCCCGAAAATTTCAAAAATATCGAAGACTCAATTTTCAACTGTTAGTTCAGCTAAAGCAGTACGTGTTTATCTTGTATTATCACTAATACTATTGCTCCAGAGGCGTAAACTTGAGATTTTTAGTAGCTTTTTACCTCTTTGTAGACGCTCTCTCTCTCTTCTTTCCTTCGAGAAATGAGGCCCCTTTAGGTGTGAGGCCCTTCGCAGTTGCATATTTTTCGTAATAGTAATTCCGCCCCTGCGTAGGTATGCATCTGAGAACGGATTGTTAAATCGGTATACATAAATACTCTCGCACTATCTAAGAGTGATTTTAACGAGTAGAACTGGCGCCTTCTAAATGTAGGTACTATATGCCTACGCACCCGATTAATGATTTGACATCAAACAGCAACAAACTGAATTTGGGATGGATATACACTCACGAAATGATAGAAACTCCCTTCGGTATTTATATACATATGTATATGTTTCCGCGTTGCATTTTAAGTAGCAAGATAAAAAAAAAAAAAAAAAAAAAAAAAAAAAAAAAAAAAAAAAAAAAAAGTAATTTTAAACTTTAGTTCGGGAGGTGCGATATAAACAGAGCTGGTTTCGGCGAATTCTTCATGAATCGGATCAATGAATTCGAGTCCTTATTTGAGTGTGGTGTTTTTTTTTCCGGGCATTCCTTCGAGAGCTGTGCGCTTCAACCGTCTCAATCCTCATCCTTATTAGTGAAGCGATTAAAGTAAAAATAGGCAAATCCTCACTGCCATTCCCCACTTATATAAATGTTCTTCCAGAAAACAAAGCAACACGATCCATTTTCTTATCTCCGTTAAAAAGCGCAGTTGCTACTCGTAAACAATCGACAACGGTTTTGTCTCTCATTTGAACCTATGCAAAAGAATCGATTATACAACCTTTATGTTTATCTTTGTTCCAGCAAGAGGCGAAAGAGGTGGGAGCTCATCAAATATTGTGGCTGTTCGGAGAAAATCACACTCTGACTGAGGCGGGGGCGATGAATATTTTCTATGTTTTCATAAACGACCAAGGAAGTGAGTAGATAAAAAAAAAAGTATTTTCACTATAATTATCTCTATAACATTAGAGTTACTCTCCTATAACTTATCAGTGGCGGCTCGTGCAATTTTCCAACAATGTTTTACTTCCATTTGATTTATTTAAAACAATAAATTCGAAAGTGAAACGACGCTGTTTCACCAACAACCTGTCTGTCTCTCTCTTTCCCCATTTGAACACATGCGTAGGAAAAGGACAGAAACAGGGGGCTAGAACGTGTCTTCAGCCCCTATCTCTTTCCTTCTCTAGTACATACACTCAAACGGGAAAAGAGCGAGAGAGACTATTTCCTGCGTACGCCATTGCTGAAAGGGTGATGATAAAAGACCGGCAACTTTGAAAACTCGCAAAGGATTCCTTCGACCGTGTACACTTAAAATCATCGACAGAATGGGGCTCTCGTAAACTTTCGCTGTGAGCAAATGAATAGTCCATTCTGATGTAAAAACCAGCAAAAATCACGAAAATCACACTGAGAATGTTTAAAATTCAGTAATAAACCTATACATAACTACATAAATGGCAAGATTGTAATGGCGGTTCAACGCAGGTATCATGGGAGAATCCTATTTAATACGCCACTTTCTCTTAGGAAACACAGAGGTATGTCTCAATTTAGATAGAAATCTCCCATGATACCTGCGTCGAACCGCCACTAAGCTCGATTCTGAGAGTGAATTTTGTGATTTTTTAGTGCACTCAACGTCATTTTTACAGGTTTTTAAGCAAGAATCAACTCTTCAATCCCGTGTTGCAAAAGTTCGCAAGAGCCCTATTCATGATGAACAAATCAAAGTATATCGGTCCTTTTTGAGACAGCTATACAAAATAAAGGTTTTGTCTTAGTATCACCTTTCAAATAAACTCAATATCGTATCAATACGACCTTTAGTTTACTCGCAGTGGTGCCGGTCCGGTCCGGGTGAAACACCTTCGTCCCTCGGTATGCAAAGCTTAGACAGTTGACGGGTGACTTTCAAAGAAATCACATTAAATCGACCGATTTTGGCGTTCAAGCGGCGGTCGGTGAGACGTCCCACAGATACAAGAAATTTCTCCAAATACGGTTTCTCCCATAAGTTTGCACTTGCGCGGTCGTGGGACCGCGTTCTCGTTTATACCCGCACACTCCCACTCCAGACCATAACCGCGACTCACCGGGTCACACCGTTGTCAAACGTACTTTTCTTTCTTCAAGCTATGTGCAGACGATCTCTTCCCGAACCAAGTAGAAGCGAATGTGATGAGTGATGCTCACCAGGTATCAACAAATTTCAGCGGCCCGTTGCAACTGGTGAGAGGTGCGCTTTAATTCCGAACCACGCCGTGGGGGCGCACCCCCCCCCCCCCCCCCCCAACAGACAAAAAAATAGGAAAGGAACAGAAAAAAGGGGAAAAAGAAAATAAACATAGCAGAAGAGTAGAAGAGAAGAAGAGGAGAGAAAGAAAAGAAAAGAAAGAAGACATAGGACAGAAAAGGAGTTAAAAAAAAATATCAGTGTCGCATGAAACATTGTTTTCCTTGGAGGAACACACATCCTTCGTTTTATGAACCCTCCTTCCGGCAGCCATGTCCTTCATTATTAATGTCGCTCAATCTGTAGCGCTTCAACATAGCATTGATTATGCTACTTGAATAAAATTATAACAAATACGATTACCCTGAACCCTGACTGTACAGTGTACGTCTGTCTATATGCAGGCACATTTAAGTAAAAAACTGAAACCTGAATATTAGTGATTGAAAAATAAGATTGCATACGATTAGTTCAATGAAGATAATAGATTTGTATTTTCTGAAATCCAGATTTCATGAAGACTCCATATTATTATATCAGCACGATTGCAGATTAAGATTCCGTATTAATATCAGCATGATTTCGGAAAATCTAATTTTTCTCGAGAGTTAATTCATTAAAGTTTTCGAATAGAAGTAGCCTAATTTTGCGTCTAAGAAGAGCTTAATTTTCAAAAATTTTCGGAGGAGGACCCCGGACCCCCTTCAGTTGGGGGGTGTCCCCCCAGGCCCCACATACGAAATGACAACTCCCCCCCATACTGAAATCCTGGGTGTGCACATGAACCAGGCGCTGTTGACTATGGTCCATGGTGAATTCCGAGACACTAGCTGGCAACGATGTCGCCTCGTTCAAACCGGGAATCGTTCATTCATGAGAAGGGGAAAAAAGCGAAGTTACAATAATAACGTAGATCGGCACAAGCAAACGCACACATACCTACACACAACTGACAACACAACGTGCTTACGTTGCGTCGCGTCTGAGTATATACGTCATTGTTTTGGAAATAGAAGGGGCAGTAGACTTACACTTCCGATAATTAAATCGTACCTAGATCTCATCGGTGAACTTCTTTCCATCGACATTCGACTCCAATCGCCTCTGTACAGATTTTTTTTTTTTTTTTTAAGCGTGCCGTATATACAGGGTGTGGCAGACCACCCGTCCACTATCTTTATCTCAAAAACGGCCGAAAATTGAGCTTCGGGGGCAAAACTTTCATAGGGTATATCGACCCCAAGGAATCCAATGAAAATATTTTCAGCCCCCCAAAACCACCCCTTGGGGGTTATTTAGGGGGGTGGGTACACGTATCTCGAAAAAATCAAATGGAAAGGGTATGTTTTGACATTGGAATCTAATACGGCATAAAAAAAATAAAACTTTTTTATCCCTAAGTTTTTTTTCTAAAAACCACTCTTTTTTGAGTTAGGGGGTGGTTTTCCAAAAATTTAGGGGTAATCTTTGATTGACCGCTGTGACCCTCCAAATCTTTGGATTTCAAAAAACCAAGAATTTTCTGAAAGGGCAGACCAAGGGCTTTCTTTTGATGTATCACATGCCTATTTTTTGTGAAAAAGGGTACAAGGCCCCCTCACCCCAAAATTTTGGGGCTTCGGGGGGCCCTACGTAAAAATTGTCAAATGTAAAGGTATGGCTTGTGATACATCATTTGAAAGGTCTTTCAGAGACGAAAAAAGTGATACCCCCAAAAAGTCGTAAAAACGACCCCCCTACAAAATGGCGGCCGTTTTAAGGTTAGGGGGCTCAAGGGGGGACCTTCAGAAAAATGATCCAAAATTGAACGATACATGGCTAAAAGGGTCTTAAAAAGAGAAAAATGATGGTTCAAACCGCGAGTCAAACCGACTTTTCAATCCAAAGTTACGGCCGATTGAAATTTAGGGGTAGTTGGGTTTCCCAAAAAGGCACCAGAGGGATAAAACCCGGAGCCAGAGGGGTAAAATTCGCATTAATTGCTCTAAAAAGTGAGAGGGGCTGTCACGTGTCTTCCACCCCTGGACAGCTTCCTCGCTGCGGCTATGGAATTGACTCTGGAATAACTTATTTACCTATCCTAAAAAGTTCGTTGCGTGTACAAAATTTTTCACTGGAAGCTTCTTCAAATTTTGGAAACTATAGGTCCATAAGGAATTTTGCTTTTCCAACACGAAAAATGATATCGACCGACGGCAACAGAAAAAAAAGAAATAATATGACAATGCGTTATAGTGAATAATGGCATAGTTTTAACTGTAAACTTTCGATACTTTTCAAGAAAATAAATGGGGAGAGGGGGAATTAAAATCCACAAACCTCTTAAACCTCCACACCTACTAATCTATACCCCTAGAATGCTTGATGTGTAAAGGGCACTTGAAATGGTTAGTTTTGTATATTAAAGGATTATTGTTTCATGAATTCGCAAGTGTTCCATTTATGCATATTACGTATCTACATCGTGACAATCGCAATAAGTGCTGACAGCACCTAAAACGGAAAAAAAGATAAAAAAAAACTGTTTATTATTTAGAATCACGGCTTTTCCGAATATGACACTTTTTGACTTCAAAAGAACGCAACCTCATGTTTGATCCCTGAACAAGCCGTTTAAAAGGTGGAGGGATTTAGAAATATCTATTGTCTATAGTTTATGTGGGTAAAAAAGATCGAGCCTTATCAAATAATTTTCTCTTTTCAGCTTTCAATGGGTTTGTTGCAAACTTTTGCTACAGTGCTATAGAGTTTTGATTCTGATGTAAAATTGTCTGAAAATTACATTGGCGGCATCGAATAGTCATAAAATCCACTAATAAACCCAAAAAACGCATTATAAAGAAAGCCAAAATGGCAGTCGTAAAGCCGAACAATCAGTGCACGCGCACGACGAACATCAGAGATAGGTGACCCATTCTCCCCTTTTTCGTTAAGGGGGGGGGGGAGAAAATATTTCTACAGTCAAACTGTGATTTTAAAAATGTGCATGGTCAAGATGTTGTCTTTTGTGAAGGGGGTGGGGGGGTGGAGCAAAATATCAAGAACAGGGTGTTTCAAAACTTGAGTGCCAAACTTATGGAGTGTATTTTTGGGGTCAACATACATATATATAAGACTTTATTTTCCTACATGAGTATGTGCTGCAAATGTTTCTCTTCTGAGCTAGAGCCCTCCAAAGTTTTGAAAACAAAAAACAAAAAACAACGCCTTTGACTCATCTCCTTATAGATACATCTGATCTTTTATTTTTTTCATAATTTCTCACCAAACAAGCTCAATTGGACAGCACTTGTCACAAAAGAAACGAGTGATATTTTTGATAAAATTGAGTTATTGATTGATAGAGCTAGCAATACTGAATCTCGAAGCAACAAGTGCTTCTTCTGTAATAACAACTATTTCCCGTCAAAATTCCAGGTAAAAGTGAGCTGGTGAGCCTCATTGATGTCATTGTCCATATGATGAAATAAAATGAGAACTTGGTTCCTTTGGCTGATTAGGTTAAACCTTAATCCGAGTCACGTAAGGAACCAACTCCGACTTGGTTCCTTTTATAGAATTGGGAACGGACTTAAGTCCGGATTAACGGATTTTAAAATAATCAACAGTGTAAACCAACTCTGCCGTTTGGTTTCTCTTAGAGTTTCGTTTTTCGTGATAATGCCAAAAAAAGAAGAAAGGAACCAAGTCACTTTAAACGCTAAAAATTAAGTACCTTTCCTACATAGTAAATTCCACTTTTCCGGTGTTGAAATGCAAAAACACAACACGGTAGTTGAATGAAATCAAAACGTAAGTAATTCCAAGTTTTTTGTTTAAATGCTAGCTCTTCAACTTTGGACTCAATTTTCTCGAGATCAGCTCCATGTTGAATGCTGTCTAATTATTATCATTGCTAGCAAAAGCATTAAAGCTGTTCAGTAGGGTGGGCCGAAAAATGGCTTTTTCGGAAATCGGATTGCGTCTACCTGGGCGATTGTTCCTTCTGGTGAGTTATGAAAGTGTGTAAAATTTCAGCCCAAAATATTGACCCCTTGAGGTTCCGCAAGAGCCCCAAAGTTTCGATTTTTTCGAAAAATTCACGTTTTTTCCGAGAAAAAAAATTCTACAACCTATAATATAAAAATTTCGTTCATACTCTAGCAAAAATATGTTTCTAAAGCATGTAAGCAATGTACTATAAAAATCTGAGCCATATCCGTCAAGTTCTTGAGGTTCCGCAAAGCCAATTTTGCAATTTACGAGAAAAAGGCTCAAAAATCACGATTTTGTCCGATTTGGCAACGTTGCTTCAAGCCAGTGCGTAAAACCTTCATGCTCTAGGGCTGAATCGACGTTAGACATGTTGTTGAAGAGGTGTGCGAAACCGCAGCGAAAAATATTAACTCTTTGAGGTTCCGCAAAGGACTGGAAGCTCAAAAAAATTGGAGCTGACCCGAGTTTTTCGTCCAATTTTTGGCCGGAACAAGTTTCTGAAGGTACCGCAACACAGCAATCACGTATGCTCTAGCTGTGAACATATTTTTCGACACAAGTAGAAGCGTTTTACAGCAAACTGGTTCATTTCCATCGTGATTTAGAGGTTCCGCAAAGCCCTTTTTGTAATTTACGGAAAAAAAGCTCTAAAATCACGATTTCTCGTGATTTAGCAACGTTGCTTTGAACTGACCGGGTAGGACCCGCTCGCTCTAGGACCTAATCGCCGTCAAGCTTGTTGCTCAAGAAGCGTACCAAAGCGCATTGAAAAATATTGATTCATTCGGGTTCCGCAAAGGACCGAAAACTTAAAAAATTGGAACGAATCCGACTTCTGGTCAAACTTTTGGTCCAAAAAAGTCTTTGAAGGCGCTGCGACGCAATATTTACGTTTGTTCTAGGTCTAGCTTTTCTTTAATATAGAGGCTGTATTGATTTTATGCAAACCGACCAATGTCCACCGTATTTAAGAGATTCCTCAAAGTCCAAATCAAGGTTTGTAAGCTGTGAACTCAAAAATCACAATTGTAATCAGTTTAGTCGCACCGCTCGCTCTTGATAATCATTAAATGGCGTGGGTTTAATTGGTTTGAAAAGTGTGATAAATTAGATTTGCAAAATTTTCTGCCTGTCTCAGTTTTATTTGATTTCAAATAGCCCAAATCGCACCGCGTGGTGGTAGTTGCATATCAGGCTTCGCCCCCAACGGCCAACGCCCCCCCCCCCACCCACCCACTAGAAAAACAAAAAAAACCTAAATTCCAAAAAAATTGATGAAATTTGAGGAAAGTAGCGAACGGGGTAAAACAAACAAATAAAATTGTGAGTTCTTATGGCAGTGGCGGCTCGTGCAATTTATTGCAGTTGCATTCTCTTCATTATGAAACCTTTCCTGGCTTTGTGGTCCACTACATGCGCGAGAGGCCTTAATTGGTATTTTTTACCAGTAAGTACAGTAAAGTAATCATACACACTCTCATGTCTCGCCTAACAGAGAAAAACTCAAAGAAAGAAGCCCTCTCCTAAGAGCCTCCATAACCATTTTCTCTGCTCTATCGACAGCCTAATAATGACAATTATACTGAGGAATTTTAACTTTTGCAAAGCTTTTTCAGTGTAAATGTTTTTAAAATAACTCAGATGGTGTCTTTTTCAGCATTGGGCGCTTTGTCAATGCATTCTCGGCGAGAAAAAAAATTCTGAGTAATCACTGGCCGAATCCGACAATTTATTCTTGGCAGCAAAAATGTCTTAAGAGAGGGCTTCTTTCTTTGAGTTTTTCTCTGTTAGGCGAGACATGAGAGTGTGTATGTTAACTATACTATACAGGTAAAAAATACCAATTAAGGCCTCTCGCGTATGTAAAGGACCACAAAGCCAGGAAAGGTTTCATAATGAACAGAATGCAACTGCAATAAATTGCACGGACCACCTAAGAGCTCACAATTTTTTTGATATTTAAGTTTTTTTTTTGTTTTACTAGTGGGTGGGTGGGGGGGGGCGTTAGGGGCGAAGCCTGATATGCAACTACCACCACGCGGTGCGATTTGGGCTATTTGAAATCAAATAAAACTGAAACAGGCAGAAAATTTTGCAAATCTAATTTATCACACTTTTCAAACCAATTAAACCCACGCCCCTTTAATGATTATCAAGAGCGAGCGGTGCGACTAAACTCATTACAATGGGGCAGTTGCAAGGGTCTGAAACGTTGTGTTTTTTATAAAGAAAATGAAAGTACTTGATGAGGTGAGAACAAAGATGCCTTTGGTTTCTAATTAAGTCCCGTTGTTCCGGAGATGAGATTTTGGCCCAAAATACATTGTTTTAAATGGGGATTCCGCGTAGTGACGTCACTACACACACGATTTTTTACAACTTTACTCGTGTGTATCTCCAAAACCAGGGCACTTAGGAAAAAACCAAAGGCATCATGGTTCTCAGCTCATCAAGTACTATCATTTTCTGTATAAAAAACACAACATTTCAGACCCTTGCAACTGCACCATTGTGATTTTTGAGTTCACAGCTTACAAACCTTGATTTGGACTTTGAGGAATCTCTTAAATACGGTGGACATTGGTCGGTTTGCATAAAATCAATACAGCCTCTATATTAAAGAAAAGCTAGACCTAGAACAAACGTAAATATTGCGTCGCAGCGCCTTCAAAGACTTTTTTGGACCAAAAGTTTGACCAGAAGTCGGATTCGTTCCAATTTTTTAAGTTTTCGGTCCTTTGCGGAACCCGAATGAATCAATATTTTTCAATGCGCTTTGGTACGCTTCTTGAGCAACAAGCTTGACGGCGATTAGGTCCTAGAGCGAGCGGGTCCTACCCGGTCAGTTCAAAGCAACGTTGCTAAATCACGAGAAATCGTGATTTTAGAGCTTTTTTTCCGTAAATTACAAAAAGGGCTTTGCGGAACCTCTAAATCACGATGGAAATGAACCAGTTTGCTGTAAAACGCTTCTACTTGTGTCGAAAAATATGTTCACAGCTAGAGCATACGTGATTGCTGTGTTGCGGTACCTTCAGAAACTTGTTCCGGCCAAAAATTGGACGAAAAACTCGGGTCAGCTCCAATTTTTTTGAGCTTCCAGTCCTTTGCGGAACCTCAAAGAGTTAATATTTTTCGCTGCGGTTTCGCACACCTCTTCAACAACATGTCTAACGTCGATTCAGCCCTAGAGCATGAAGGTTTTACGCACTGGCTTGAAGCAACGTTGCCAAATCGGACAAAATCGTGATTTTTGAGCCTTTTTCTCGTAAATTGCAAAATTGGCTTTGCGGAACCTCAAGAACTTGACGGATATGGCTCAGATTTTTATAGTACATTGCTTACATGCTTTAGAAACATATTTTTGCTAGAGTATGAACGAAATTTTTATATTATAGGTTGTAGAATTTTTTTTCTCGGAAAAAACGTGAATTTTTCGAAAAAATCGAAACTTTGGGGCTCTTGCGGAACCTCAAGGGGTCAATATTTTGGGCTGAAATTTTACACACTTTCATAACTCACCAGAAGAAACAATCGCCCAGGTAGACGCAATCCGATTTCCGAAAAAGCCATTTTTCGGCCCACCCTACTGTTCAGACTTTAGTGGCACGCTTTTCCAACACCTGCGTGTTGGAATTTTCCCTGCTTGTTTTTTTTTTTTTTTTTTTTTTTTTTTCGGACGAATTTTATTCGCAATTTGAGGGATTTTACCTTGTATTGGTGTTTTTTCTGGGTCCAACATTGTTTCGCTGCGCTTCAAGATTCGATGTCGCACTTTTCGTTTCTGCAACACAAAGAAGAGAGGACAAATTAAAAATCAATTGATCGATCTTCAACTTGACACAGTAAAAATCAAGGAAATTGACTGACGAAGTGCTTATAGTTTGTCAGTTATGCTAAAGTCCAATGACTCGCGTTTAATCCTCTAAGAGCCTAAGGTTAGTTTAAAAAGAACGCCACTCTTCCGTTTGTATAGGGAAGGTAGTTAACTATTCGTACTCAAAGGAGTTGGAATTGCCTATACGACAGATTGAAGGCGATGTTAGTTCAAAATAGCGCCACTCTTCCGTTTATAGAGGGAATGTAGTTAACTGTTCGTACTCGGAGGAGTTGGAATTGCCTATACGATACATTGAAGGCGCCCGACGAGACCTTATATCTTGTAAGTGATTTCAAATATAATATACTATCCACAATGAAGACTGAAACAATATGAAATAGGCTAGAGGAGAAGAACGAGTATGCTCAGGCTTGGCTCATAAGGGGTTAACCCTTTCAGACCTGGTGTACATTTCAATATACATCTGAATAACATAGAATCTTATGGAGAAAATGAAAATATGATATGCACATCTTTTTATAAAAGAAAATTGTGCCCAGATCAGCAATGATGATTGATGACCGAAAATCTGATTTCAATTTTCATCAAAAGTTATGCTTGGTTTCACGTTTAATGGCTACCCGCTACAGACAGACGAGCAGACAGACGCCACAAAAAATGTGTGCATTTACAACTCCAAGCCACAAATGGTTAAATCATATTAAAACTTCATGGATGAATATTCTTTGGGATAGTATCAAGCATGATGAGAGCCAACTATTCAGTGGCGCATGGCGTAGCGTACAATTTGGCAACATTGCACTGTGTCCATTTAAACCCATGTAAAAGGTCGAATGCGAAGGTGTTCACCGAACACCCAATAGTTCGATCTTTTTCACATGTTTGAATGGACGGATTGCAACGTTGCCAGATTGCACGCTACGCCGCGCCACTGCGACTATTGTGTAACTATCATGATTTACTCAGTCGTACTGCGCCAAGGATCGAAATAAAATACCTTGAAAATCTTTGCACCATGGCAATACTTTCTCTATTTCTAACTTTGTTAGTAGTGAGAAAGTAAAAAAGAGAAAAAAAAACATAAATTTACAAAATTATTTAACATTGCACTTGATTTTACTTACTGTCCCATTTGGGAGACTTCTCCAGGAAGGGGGAGGAGGGGAGGGGGGAAGGGGGAGGGGGGGCTTGAGACTCCTAACCCCCCCTTTGCCGTAACCAGGCGGTATTATTCAGTTCAAAAATGGTGACTCTAAACTAAACTCACGCGGAGCGGCGTGTGAAATGTGAATAAAAGAGCCAGATGGGAAAAATTAATTTAAAAGTGAGTCACGAGAGATGTGCTTCTGCGACCAATTATGGTAAACAATCCGCTTAATCGGTGCGACGGAGCGCACGGTTTCTGCGGATAATCTTTTTAGAACGCGTTAAAGATCCAATTGTGTAATTAAGATTTAAGAGGCAGCAAACACTAGATAAAAAAAATTGCGAACTACTTTTCTCCGTGGCTAGTGTTGCTGTTTTATTACCTCAATTGGCTAGTTTAGTCACGACAGTAGACTTTTCAAAGCATTGCTATTTCCAGGAGTAAAACGTGCAATCTGGCAACGTTGCAAACGGTCCATTGAAACCAACCATTTTATACTATACAGATAGATGCACTGGGGGGGGGGGGATTACTTGACGAAGCATGACGATAAGTGAACCAATGTTAAGGATAGTCAAATTACCAGAATTCTAGTGTTTGTACTATAGTTCTTGAAAATGTTGAGGAAATTCTAGTTCTATAACCATATACTGTTACTAACACGAGCATTTTCTGGTCAAAGTACTAGACTTTCTATGGTTCAATTATCGTTGTGCTTCTGTTAATATTACTAGAATTCAGGAATTATTTTTTTTTTCAGTGTACGCTAATGTTTCAGAGAAATAGGCTCCGATTTCAGACGCAGATGCAACCTGATAACTTCACGGCACATGTATAAAAATAGATATACATTTAGGTACATTGTGTTGTTGGGCTAACAGGTGGTATTATCTCATTCTTGCAGGCGTATTATGTACCCCAACCCAGGCCCAGTTTCTCCGCCCTTATAACATGCCACATTATACCGTATCTGTATGGTATAAAATATTTGATTGAAACCCATGAAAAAGGTCGAACACCCAACAGTGCGATATTTTTCATGCGTTCAAATCGGCAAACTGCAACGTTATGCCAGATTCCAAGCGTTCCGCAACTGGCTATTTCTTCAAGCATTTATTGCTATTGCCAGGAACAGGTGACTTCTTTTTATTGAAATACTTCTTCGCAGAGGTATTTACAGACTTGCGCAGTTACAAGTAGCATTAAATCAGATGACGCAGCGTTTTGCTCATTTAAACCCACGAAAAAGATCGAAATATTAAGTGGGTGCGCAGTGAACATGAACATTCTCGAGTTCGACCTTCAGCATGGGTTTTAATTAACAAAATACAAAGTTGCCAGATTGCATAGAATTAAGAGAAAGTTTGACTTTGAAAATCAGCAGAGAGGACATCATGGGCGCACGCACGGGTCTACGTATGGTTTAAGAGGTCTATGAATTTCAAAAGAAAGTACCCTACGAAATTGTTACATCTTTTAAATCTTGGCAAACTTTAAACAATTTTGCGGCTTTAAAGTGTTTAAGTACTAAACAGAATGCTCTATTTAAAGGACGACGTAAAAAATCGACATGGCTATTGAAAACAAAGGAAAAATTTAACAATATGAATGTCGACCCATATAGTACCTACACTTGCGAATAACATCGAAGCTACTTTCATGAAACTTTGCGATATTTTTTTAGAGTCTCCGTTTAGAATTGGAATAAACTGACTACTGCTCGTATGGTCACCTCGCAAACCCTGTAACTACCAGGAGGTGCCTCAATTAGCCACTGTGCAGCGTGGGAGCGGGGCAGAGTGAGATATGGCAGTACTATCGACGAATTAAAGATTGTCGCAAGATTTTCACACATTTCCAGTTATAGGTGTGAGTGTGCGACTGATCTGCAACGGATTTGGCGCCTCATCAGCACTGGCTTCTCACCTGCAAAGTGTGAGGAGTATGAAAAGTGGCCGAACCGAAACCTTGAAGGCGAAACTTACTATCTCGTGAAAATCTCGCGACGATCTTTGATTCGTCGATAGTACATGTTGTTTGTCACCACACTTACTTATCTCACGGTAAAGTTGCGATAGAAGGTCGAATGCGAAGGTGTTCTCCGAAACACCCAATGGTTCGATCTTTTTCATGAGTTTTAATGGATACTATACAATGTTGTCATATTGCACGCTACGCCACTGACACTAGGGAGGAGGTGGAGGAAGGAAGGAAGGAAGGATGGAAGGATGGAATGAATGTGTTCATTTAAAAAAAGTTGACCATTCGGATAAAGATATGATTGGCAGTGAGATCGACACTAATGTTTAAATGACGTAATTAATCAAGTTGAGGAGGACTGCTAAAGCTGAAGTTGTGACGTCGATGTCTTGAAGACGAAACTCCGACGTCTGAAGCAACGACCTGACTCACTGGCGATGCCGCGACGGCGACCTGTGCAGAGTTGCCAGGTTTATTCCTTATAAACAACAATTTCAAACAAGGATGCTCGCTGGGCGGCGCGGCGCGGCAAAGCGTCAGTATTTAAACTTGAGCGCAATGGAGCTGTTACACACTTTTGCTACGAGCAATTTAATAGTCGATTCAGGAGTAAAAACCTCAAAAAAAAAAAACGGTGTCATCACTAAAAACTTCCGAAACCCAGTCTTAAACTCAATAAACGCTTTTATCTGCGCGAGTGTAGGTAATGGTGGCTGAGGGTGTAGTAATAAAGGGAGATTCTCGTCTAACAATACTGTATCTCCATCAAGAAGTGATCAATAAGAGACTACTATTTCATTTGACACCGGTGTCACTATAGATGGCGCGGTACCACTCATCGGATGTGGATCACTACTCTGATGACTAATTACTCTGTGAATTACTCAAGCTGAAATACTAAAAAATAAATCCGGAAATTATGTAATACAAAAATTCCCATAGGTTTGAATGAGTGCAAGTGAGGTACATAGACATAACTTTCACTCTCAATCATTAAGCTTACGGCGAAATTACATGGGCGGAGCCAGCAATTTGGCAACTGTGGATTCTTCCCATTTGAATGTATGAGAAACAATCGATTCTTGAGCGGGCCATGGCCCAATTTCTAATCGATTATTTCTAATACATTTAAATGGGAAGAATCCACAGTTGCCAAATTGCTGGCTCCGCCCATGGAAATTAATTTCATAATTTCGGCTTTATTTCTAAATAAATTACGCTCGTTTTGGGCTCTAAAATATCCATAAAAAATTTCACAGGTCCTAACGTTCTCGGATTCCGCGTTTTTACTTAAGATTTGTTTTCAATTTAAAATGCAAAAAACACGACTTTTCTCATAAGCGACTGGTGGCGCTATCCGTAGGATTGAACTCTGGAAAAGATTCGCCTGGAATCACTGTATAAGTGATTTTGATTTTACACCAAAATGAACCCGACTCTATATGGGTCATTCTACAGTAAAGTGGACATGATATGCAAAAATTGAAATTCAAAAATTAGTGCCTAGCAGTCTTATTTTGTATTAAAATGCAACCAGAGACGACAATATTATCTAAAATATCTAAAAGGTCAAACGTGTTGATGTTACAGCAGGTTTGATGTGTAAATTCAATGACCAATTCACACGCGTCCCACGTCCCACCCGTTTCAAAACCTCGCTGTCCCACCCGTTACGCTACTTTTTAATTTTTTCAGAGAAAAATAATTTAGTAAATGAAGAAAGCTTTATGTAGAATCAAAGATTATACCCTCACCTTTAACATATATTTTTTCCACATTTTTATCTCTTTAAAACTCACAGAGTTTCAACTTTTTCTAAAGTGATTCAAAAACCTTGTCCATTTTCTGTCCCACCCGTTCCACCCTTATTTTGCTCTTTTCTCAGCTTTGGATAGACTTTTTTAAATTTTGAAAATCCTATCACTATCTAGAAGCTAAGATTTTTACTGTTGTGGTGGGATAGTTTTTTTTTTCATTTAATTAATGAATAAAAAGTTGAAAAAAATTACTTCAAAGTCGTCTGAATGTCCCACCCGTTACAAAATAATGACCCATGTAGCAGTAGCAGAATTTTGCTATGATGGTCTCATTATAATTATCATTTCGGCAACAACGGGGAATTGAGTGCAGTGATGTTTGCTGACTGCGCTTGCACTCTATCGGATATAAAACGAAGTGAGCAGCAGCGCAGCAAACTCACAAACTTCGCGCGACTTAAAATCGCGAGAGGTAGAGGAGGGAGGAAAGACGACGCGATGAGTCGGAAGATTTACATTCCGATTCCGGAAATCCCGACCTGACTTGACTCCTGAGTGCGCTCCTGCATGCATGCGTGTGCTAGTATGTGCGCGCGACTCTTGCTCGCATCAAAAAAACAGCTTATTGGCGCTTCTTGGCGCGCTGCTCGCTCGATCAAACGCTCGCTCGTGCTGGTTGCCATGCCGCTCGAGGCAATATGCATTGCTCCGTGCAATGTGCATGCCGCGCGCATCGTCAAAGACTTGTTTCAAGTTCAACCCAAATAAGAAAACGCGTTCTCTTGATGACTGACTTGCGACTTCTGTTATTACTTGACATTGTGACGTAGGTAGGTACGCGCATACGATTAATGAGGTTCACGTTCACGTTCAGCGCATGCGCACATCGCACTTTGTCTACACACTACTGTCATCACGATTGCTTCTATCTGTTAATGGGGCTCTTTGCAAACTTTTGCTACAGAGGATTGAGGAGTCGATTCTTGCATAAAAACCTGTAAAAATGACAATGAGTAAGTACACTAAAAACTCACAAATGGGGCTGTTGCACACATTTACGATAAGTGATTTAATAGTCGATTCTAATGTAAAAACCTCCAAAAACAACGATGGCAGCACTGAAATCTTCCGAAATCCACTCCTACCCTGGTAGAAATGACTCATGAGAAATCAGAACCAAATTTGCATGGGAAGTCATGAGTTTCTCATTTGAACTCATGAAAAATTTCGTGATTTCCTGGTATATCTACGAACATTTTCATGATTTCTCATGAGAACCCATGAGGAATCCAAGAAACTCAATAAACGTTTTTATTTTTGAAGGCGCAAATGGTGGCTAAGAGCAGTAAGTAATAATGGGAGATTCCCATCTAACAAGACTGTAACTCCATCAAAAAGTGACCAATAAGAGACGACTTTCATGTGACACCAGTGTCACTATGTGTCACAGTACCATTCATCAGATGTCGATCATTAACTCTGACGACTAATTACTCTGTGAATCATCCTTTGTCAGCATAGAGAAGATGAAGAAATTAAGATAGGAATCTCCCATTGTTACTGCCCTCAGCCACCATTATGCTCGCTCAAATAAAAGCGTTCTTTGAGTTTAGGAGTGGATTTCGGGAGTGGATTTTTTTTTTGGCCATCGTTATTTCTGGAGGTTTCCCTACCAGAATCGACTAATAAATCGCTTACAGCTAAAGTGTACAACAGCTCCATATTCACTCAAAATCTGGCTTGATGGCGCGGTGGTTCAACACAAGTATCATGGGAGATTCCTATCTGAATTGAAGACTTCTTCGGTAAAAGGGGGGTAAAAACAGTGAGTGTGCTCGTGCTCGAAAGTCGTGCTTTCAAATTTTTATTGCGTGAAACTCTGATAAGGAAACTGGGTTTTCCTAACTGTCAAACAATTAGAGCGTATGACTCAATGAAAGAGAACTCACAAGGGGAGGCTCAGAAGTCGCCGCCTCCGATTTTGAAAACAATTGCACGAAAATGTAGCCAAAGTAAAACTATTAGACCCGTGTTTCTCACTTTTTGCCAATGGGCCTTCCTAAAGCGTCAGGAATTTTTTGAAAGTTTCCGAAATTCACGTAAATATTCGGAACGCTCTCCGCTCGGGTTTTTTACGTGAATTTCGGCACCTTTCAAAAAATTCCTGACGCTTTAGGAAGGTCCATTGGCAAAAAGTGAGAAACACGGGTCTAATAGTTTTACTTTAGCTACATTTTCGTGCAATTGTTTTCAAAATCGGAGGCGGCGACTTCTGAGCCTCCCCTTGTCAATCAAACACTTCATAATCACAAAATAACCTTTTGAGATCAGGTTTTTAGAGCACGCGAGCACACCCACTGTTTTATAACCCCCTTTTACCGAAGAAGTCTTCAAATTGAGACATATCTCATCTGTGTTTCCTTTTGAGAAAGTGACAAATTAGACAGGAATCTCTTATTATACCTGCGTTGAACTGCCATTACGATCTTGCCGTTATAACAGTTTTGTGAGTTTATTACTGAATTTTAGGCTTTTATAGTGTGATTCTCCTGGTTTTTACATCAGATTGGAATATTCATTTGCTCGCAGTAAAAGTTTGCAAGAGCCCCATTAAAATCGTACACCGACACGTTCTTTTCTTTTCCCGTAGTTTTCCTTGTTCTTAATGCACATGGTACAACATCGCGATCAAAATCATGGACGGATCCAGGAATCTGGCAACTGCGCATTTCTTTCGTTTGAGTGCATGATGAAAAATCGATTCTTGAGGGGGGGGGGGGTTACAGCCTCGTAACTAGTCGACTATTTCTCATGAAATTAAATGGGAAGACTACACTGTCGCCAGATTGCTGGATCTGCCACTGCTCAAAATGTCACTCTTCGTCTAGGATGTGCCTTCATTTTGAAGGGTCGACTAAAACGGTACAGTCATGTACGAATAGTTAACTATATGTCCTTTCCAATACACAACTAACAATAAATGGTGCCCATTTCAAATATACTTCTCCCACAAGCCCGATGGAAACACGAATCCGTAACCCGTTTCTTACCTCTATGGACGCTCCTTCATTTTACGAGGTAGACTAAAACGATACAGTCGCGTACGAATAGCTAACTTTTTGTCAACACACAGCTGGCGCTATCCGATTCAGTCCAAATCCCAACAAGTCCCGCAGTCCAGACCGTATTTAATTAGCTAGGTATCCACTTTTGCCATAAGAGATAACACTGATGATTTGTCCCAGTCAACTGGTATAGCTAAAGACCTCAAATAAGTTCCTCAAATTAATCCTTAAGTTTAGTGGGCAGTGGCGTAATCTTAGGGGGGCATGGCCTTTTTGCCCTCCGATACTTGAGGAGGGGGGGCAAAGTATCATTTCGCCCCCCCCCAATAATTTGATAAAAAAGAGGAGGAAAAAGAAGGGAAGGAAAAAAGAAAAGACGGGAAAATACAAACAAATAAAGAAAGAAAGGAATAATTACAGGAACCGAGAAGCAAAAAATGGCAAGAATAAGTAAGTGGCTCTATTTTGCCCTGAAACCGCGCCTAAAGTAAATCTAAAGTGAAAAATTCCTCTGTTGTCAATGAAATAAAGAAAATATACATTGAGTCTACTAACTTCTGTTCTGTCGGTAGGTTATTTTTGAAAGATTCAATTGCTTAAAATATAGTCTAAGAGAACCTAAATGTTCAAATTTTTCCGGGGGAATACCCCCAGACCCCCAAAAAGAATCTGAAATTTTACGCCACTGAGCGGAACATTACATTTACTGCAGTTTTAAATTTCCAGAAGACTTCTAACCGTGAGGAACAGTTTCCCGAAGCCTAGAAATATCAGCTTCATCAATAAGCTGAAAGTCTAAACTGAAAAATTCCCTTTCTGCCAGAGAAATGAAGAAAATATAAACTTAAAATCTATTTTTAATTTTTTAAATTTGGTGGCATTTTTATGCGATAACATTGCTTAAAATAACGTCTGAGAGAGCCTGAATGGGTCTGTTGCGTACTTTTGCTACATCAATATAACTCATTGTTTCTAACGTAAAATTCGGCGAAAATAACGATGCGCCCATTAAAAACTTTCAAAATCCACTCATTAACTCAGAAAATACCTTCCATTTATTCAAACAACTCGCGCTACACTAGACACTATATCACCGACTTAAAACTACATAGATGGAACCATCTAGTTTATGTAAACATGAACAGAACTTACAAACATTGGAATGTTTCGTTTAGATGCGTACATTTCTTATATTATTTTGTAATCTTTGATAAACCGAAAAGACCAGACAGCAAATGCAGCTTATATTTCACGTATTAAAAAAGAAATTCCATCATTTTGTAGTTACGATGTTGTTTACTTATGCACGGTGGTTCCGTCTATGTAGTAGTATACCGGTGCAAATAGTGTCTAGTGTAGCGCGGGCTGTTTGAAATTGAAGTGATTTTCTGAGTTAATGAGTGGATTTTGAACGTTTTTAATTTGCGCATCGTTATTTTCGCCGAATTTTACATAAGAATCAAGGTTCTATATTGTTGTAGCAAAAGTATGCAACAGACCCATTTTCAAATTTTTCTGGGGGAGGACCCCCGGACTTCCTGTCACTGGGGGTGTCCCCCCAGACCCCCCATAGTGAATCTCTCAAAAGTTGGTTTACGCCACTGTTAGTAGGTGATAGGTGATAAGTGCACAAGATGCATAATTTTCAATCATTCGCAAATTATCAGTATTTGACGTCAAAAAATGTCAAAATGTCGTGTATCTTGACGGGAAATGAATCTGTGCCATGATTGATGGTGATCTCCAACACAATGGCGAATTCAGCCCTCACGAACCTGGGGGGGGGGGGCTTAGAACAGAAACAATAAGCTCGCGACTAAAACTGATTGTGAGTTGTGAGGGAAAAAAGTTGCGTTGGATGAGTTGGAGGTATATCTGGCGCCTCACAAAATAAATAAATGTAACAATTAGTCGAATATGAGATAGTCATTTAAAAACTTTTGCAAGATCACGTGGGTACAATTATGAAAAAGCTCACGCCATATACTGATATGCCTACCTCCGAAGAGCGTGGAGGGTAAGTGCAGAGCTGCCGTTTTGAGTATAATGAATGGTATTTTTCAATTCACCGATGATTCCACCGGTTGAGAAAAGATGACGCAGTTCAGTTCAGTGTATGACTGTACTGCACGAAAATACTCTGATCTGTAAATCTTTTCTCAATCGGTGCATCGCAGTTTAATGATTGGAATATATCGACAAGTTTTTTAAAGTCATCGACAACTCCATACCGGTTGAGAAAAGATTACAGATTAGAGTGTTTTCGGGCAGTTCAGTCATATACACTGAACTGGAATATGTAATCTTTTATCAATCGGTGAAATCATCGGTGAATTGAAAAATGTCATTAACTATACGCAAAACGGCAGTGCTGCTCACGCCATACCTGCCTCTGAAAAGCGTGGTGGGTTAGTGATAGATAGTAATGTTACCTTCAAAATAAAAAAGAATAATACGAAACGTTTATCGAGGCTTTCTTTCCAGACTTATGCCTACATAGTGCACTACTTTATCTTATCTCTTTTTCGGGAATCAACGCGGGCTTGATTTTAGCTGCGACGGAAAATTCGACGCACCTAAATAGAGCTTAATTCTTGGGGGAGCGACAACGCGAGTAAATATTTACTAGCTAAAATAGACCTAGGTGTAATGAATTTTGAGTTGCGCTTGTCAGCGAAGCACGTATTCTTTCTCTGTCCGCTGTCGCTATGATAAACTTTCTACTTTCATAATGGAGCTGTTGCACACTTTTTTACAAGCGATTTAATAGTTGATTCCGATGTAAAAACCTCCAAAAATAACGCTGGCAGCACTAAAAACTTCCGAAATCCATTCCTAAACTCAAATGAACGCTTTTATTTGCGCGAGTGTAATTAATGGTAGCTTAGGGCAGTAATAATGGGAGATTCCCATCTAAAAATACTGTAACTCCATCAAAAAAGTAACCAATAAGAGACGACTTTTATTTGACACCGCGGTGTCACTAGATGTCACGATACCATTCATTCATCGGATGTGGATCACTACTATCATGACTAATTACTCTGTGAATAATCCTTGTCAGCATAGAGAGAGAGTGACGAAATTAAGATAGAAATAAAAGCGTTTATTGAGTTTAGGAGTGGATTTCTGAAGTTTTAAGGGCTCCCGTTCGCGGGGGCTGGATCCGCCAATGTTCAAATCTTTTGCAACTGCGGCCGTATACTTCATACAACGACTCATGACTCTTTAACATGGGCAAAAAAGTGATATCGCTAAAGCCCCGCTTGTGACCCCTCTATCGCTCCAGCTTGGAAAATAGAGTCGATCGCCCTCAATGGTTTCCATAATTTTTTCAACTGGGGCCGTATAACGTATATTTCACAACGACTCATGACTGCTTAATATGGGCAAAAAGGAGATGTCGCCAAAACTCGGCTTGTGACCCCTCTATCGCTTCAGCTTGGCGAATGGAGTCGATCGCCCTCAATGGTTTCCATATCTTTTGCAACTGGGGCCGTATAACGTGTATTTCACAACGACTCATGACTGCTTAATATGGGCAAAAAGGAGATGTCGCCAAAACCCCGCTTGTGACCCCTCTATCGCTTCAGCTTGGCTAATGGAGTCGATCGCCCTCAATGGTTTCCATATCTTTTGCAACTGGGGCCGTATAACGTGTATTTCACAACGACTCATGACTGCTTAATAATATGGGCAAAAAGGAGATGTCGCCAAAACCCCCCTTGTGACCCCTCTATCGCTTCAGCTTGGCAAATGGAGTCAATCGCCCTCAAGGGTTTTCATATCTTTTGCATCTGCGGCTCTTTCACTCATGCATGTCAACTCATGAGTCTTAAACACGGATAAAAAGCCGATGTCATCAAAACCCCCCTTGTGACCCCTCTATCGCTTCAGCTTGGCAAATGGAGTCAATCGCCCTCAAGGGTTTTCATATCTTTTGCACCTGCGGCTCTTTCACTCATGCATGTCAACTCATGAGTCTTAAACACGGACAAAAAGCCGATGTCACCAAAACCCCCCTTGTGACCCCTCTATCGCTTCAGCTTGGCAAATGGAGTCAATCGCCCTCAAGGGTTTTCATATCTTTTGCACCTGCGGCTCTTTCACTCATGCATGTCAACTCATGAGTCTTAAACACGGACAAAAAGCCGATGTCACCAAAACCCCCCTTGTGACCCCTCTATCGCTTCAGCTTGGCAAATGGAGTCAATCGCCCTCAAGGGTTTTCATATCTTTTGCACCTGCGGCTCTTTCACTCATGCATGTCAACTCATGAGTCTTAAACACGGACAAAAAGCCGATGTCACCAAAACCCCCCTTGTGACCCCTCTATCGCTTCAGCTTGGCAAATGGAGTCAATCGCCCTCAAGGGTTTTCATATCTTTTGCATCTGCGGCTCTTTCACTCATGCATGTCAACTCATGAGTCTTAAACACGGACAAAAAGCCGATGTCACCAAAACCCCCCTTGTGACCCCTCTATCGCTTCAGCTTGGCAAATGGAGTCAATCGCCCTCAAGGGTTTTCATATCTTTTGCATCTGCGGCTCTTTCACTCATGCATGTCAACTCATGAGTCTTAAACACGGACAAAAAGCCGATGTCACCAAAACCCCCCTTGTGACCCCTCTATCGCTTCAGCTTGGCAAATGGAGTCAATCGCCCTCAAGGGTTTTCATATCTTTTGCATCTGCGGCTCTTTCACTCATGCATGTCAACTCATGAGTTTTAAACACGGACAAAAAGCCGATGTCACCAAAACCTCCCTTGTGACCCCTCTATCGATTCAGCTTGGCATTTATTGGGGGTGCACACTGCACAGTGCTTTCTGCCAAAGCGATATTTTACAAAGCTTTCAATGGACTAAATTTAGCGTTGCCAGATTGCACTCGACGGGGCGCCACTCACTGGTCGCAGCCGCACAGAGAAAAGTAAGAGTCGCTTAACTTCGTTCGTTAGATTCTGTCGCACCTCGAATCGCCTTCAAAAATTATCGACGCAATTCCACAGCCACCGAGAGCTGCCGATACTCCGATCGGTAGTTTACGGTGATTTGAAATCTGTA